>CM035171.1:126260231-126667342 GCA_020205615.1 Panax quinquefolius | reverse complement strand
AAAGATATTCATCAAGAAATCATTCATCTTTGCAGCACCAAAAGCCAAAGATATTCAAATATATATCATCATTTAGGACTAAGGATGATGAAAAATATTTTAAAAGAAACTAATCCAAAGGAAACAAAATGAATAAATATTAAGTGGATGATTCAGATTTTACCTTATTCCATGTCCAAAAATACCTCTTTAATAATCATAGTGGAGTAAAATTCAAGAATGATCAAAACATGGATACAATCAAAGCTAGTATCCATAATAGATATTTTGGACAAAAGAAAATTTCATTTTTCTATGAATAAGGTCAGATACGTGAATAAAGGCCAGATACGTGAATAGTAACTCCGACACCAAAAGATAGAAATTTCTCAAAACATCTTCACGCTTCACGTAATAAGACGTGAATAAGAATCTCTGAATAAGAATCTCCATTAATAAGAATCGTGAATAAGAACTCATGAATAAGAATCTCATGAATAGTAAACTCCATATGAAAAAAGTTCCAAATTTGATAAAAGTTCCAACCAATATTTTAAGATAATGATATCAAGAAATAATATCATTCGGTAAGAAATTAACATCCCTTACCTCAAAAGATTAAGATTTCTAATTTTAATAATGCATATATCGAGGTCAAGGAACTCAGATCGCCTAACAATACTCAAAGTATACCAAAAATACTCACAAGAATACGCGATAATATAGAGAGAAAACTTCAGCTTTCTGATTAATTTAATTCTAACCCAAGACCCTATTTATAGAAAATGCTAGTAATACCAAAGTTAGTAAAATTTAATAAAAATAATAATATATATTATAAATTTCTACGCCAACCTTCCAAGAATCTGAATTCAGCTCATTCAACTACATACATGTCACCTTACTAAAGTAAAAAAAACGTTTTTCAAATTTAAAATATTTTAACTTCCAAAAATCAATTATTTCTGAGCTTCTAACTTCAATAATTCATAATAAATAGCCCTTTTATCAGAAAATTCAAATCTCAAGAGTTTTTATAGGAAATTAAATTTCACAACTTTGCGTAAGAAAGTTTTTCAATTCAAAATGTAAATCGACCAAATCCACAAACCAAGCATTTATATAGCTATAATCAAATTTCACCAATAAATGGGGTCCAATCTACATGTTTAATATGTTTTAAACATTTATTGCAACAAAAATACTCTTCCTCCTCAGATACTCATATATCCCACATTCGTTGTAAAAATATCACCATTATTATATTACTAAAATATAATAATATATTTAAACGAATTATTTTATCGTAAAAGATAAAATTTCAATTTTCAAATAATTGTCACATTAAAATTTTCTCCATCTATATCCACATAAAATCAATATTTTCCTCATCATATGAATCAATAATTAATTATTCATAAATAATATTACAGTAATCACAATATCGACAACCGTGCAGCTCCTGCGAGCAGGGGCTTCCAATAAGAATTTCTCCTTACCTGCGCCGCAATTAGTGTGACCAAACCTCTCCTGTATGTAACTTTCTAGACATCGCCAATAATGTTATCTAATAATATTATTCGTATAATATGAATTATTGCTTCGATAATGAAAATAATGTAAACGACAATTATCAAACAACAAAGAATATAAAATATCAACACAAAGAATTATTAAATCAATAAAATATCGAATAAGAATTATCGTGAACCATTATCGAGTAAAGGCTTTTCACGTAAGAATCAATAATCGTAATACCGTAAAGCATCGTGTTTTAACCAATTTAAGTATTTTAACAAGATTAATGGTAACAACCATCATAAGTTATTTTTAAACAACTTATATTTGTCGCTTTCTTCATCCAATCGCTTTCACATGGGGTTCACACATACGGTCACTACCGTTGCATTTAATATTCCCCGACAAAGCATTTAATATTCCACGCACCAAACGAATATTCCCCGACAACAATGAATATTTTATAACCACTGCTTATTTTCAAGTATTTGGCATGATTTTACCCTTAACTATCCACATTAATCAAATCAACCCTTACTATTTCAAAATAATAAATAGAGAAAATTAAATTTCATTAATAATAAGTTAGGTCTTACAACCTCCCTCCTTATGAAATTTCGGCCTCGAAATCGACGTACACTACCGTGTTTCAAAAGGTGAGGATACCTCGCTTTCATTTCCGCTTTCCAATTCCCTGTGTCATTTCTCTATAAAGACGATTCCTCCACAAAACATTAACTCATGGTATTTAATTTCATAGGTAGGATGCTCCTTCCTATCCAAGATCTTGACAGTACCTCCTCACACGCTAAGTCTTCTCGCTATTTCGTCCTAGCTTCTAATTCTATAACGGGTTCGTGTCTTCACATATTTACGAAGTATGATATGTGAAACACATTACTGAACACGAGACATACTTCGAGGTAACGCAAGTCTATAAAGGCATTTCCTACTTCCTACCAAGAATTTGAAATGGACCAATAAATCGTGGATCGAGCTTTCTCTTCCCAAATCTTGTAACTCCCTTCCACGGAGCAACTCGCAATAATACACGATCCCTCACACTAAATTCCACGCCCTTTTCGATGAAGATCCGCATAACTCTTTTGTCGATCTTGTGCCGCTTTTGTATACGCTTGTCAATCATTTGGATCTTTTTCGAAGTCATACGCATCTAACTCTCTGTCCCAAATAATGTTGTTTCACCCACCTCATCCCAACATATCGGAGAAATGGCACTTTCGGCCCATATAATGCTTCAAATGGAGCCACACCTATACCGCTCGATAACTGCTTATTGTAGGAGAATTCCACCAATGGTAAATACTTATCCTAACCGCCTTGAAGTTCAGGACACAGAAGTCTTAATAAATCTTCAAGAGTTCGAATAGTCCTTCGATTGTCCGTCTGCTTCGAGGATGGTATTTAAATCAAATCGTAGAACTGCGCTCATAGCTTTTTGCAAGCTAACCCAAAATCTTGCTGAATCTCGGGTCACGATCCTAAACTATGGATACAGCATGCCATGCAACCTCACAATCTCATTCACGCATATACTAAAGAAGACGCTCAAGTGAATAAGTCTCCCGATCGGCAAGAAATGAGCAGACTTGGTTAATCTATCAACAATAACCCAAATAAAGATTGATGCCTCGAGAAACCGTAGGAAGACCCGTAACGAAATCCACGGTAATGTGTTCCCACTTCCATTTCGGAATCTCAAGTGGTTGCAACGGACCCTTAGGGTACCAGATGTTCCGCCTTTACACGCTGACAAGTTAAAATCACATTGAGATAAACTTTGCAATCTCTCTCTTCATATTGTTCCACCAAAATGTACGTCAAGATCACGATACATTTTGTATTTCCAGTGATGGATTGCAAATGGTGTATCAGGTGCCTCCATCATAATTCAGTACTTCAAATCGTAGTCGCTAGAACACAAAGTCTAGAGCGGACTCAAGTATTCCTTCTTCATCAATTCCTCGCCTCTAATAGCTCCTTTCAGACTTTCTTCTTCATACGATCATTCCTGGCCCAAGGGCTCGAAAGCAACCTTAACTTTTCTATTAAAGTCGGGTCTACGCGATACTCGACATCATCGCACTCGCTCCTCGCATATGATCTTCTACTCAACGCTACGCCTACCACGCTCGCTTTTCCGATGATGGTATCAATAAAGTGGTCGTAGTCTTCAATAGCTCGAGCCAACGTCCGCCGTAGATGCTGAAGTTCTTTTGAGTGAAGAAATATTTAAGGCTTTTACGGTCCTAATATATCTCCACTTTCTCCCCATATGATAAGGCTTCCATATCTTTAAGGCTAAAACGATCACGCTAACTCTGTATCACGAGTAGATAATTCCTCTCATACTTTTTTAAGTTGTCATGAGGCATAAAGCGACTTTCCCACGCCGTATGAGAACACATCCCAACCTTTCGCCTCAAGCATCGTCAGAGATAACAAATCCATCCGAACCAGATGGTATCATAACAGTGTCAAATAAGTCTCCTTAAGCTCTCGGAAACTCTTCTCGCATTCTTCGCCTCCAAATGAATTTTCAGATCCTTCCGAAGTTAGCCGAAAGAACGGAGTAAGCGATTCGAGAAAACCCTTCCACTAATCTCCGATAATAACCAACCAGTTCTGCAAAAATTTACGATTTCTGGGCCACCGACTTTTACCGCTTCCCAAACTTCAGATTGCTTCAATCTTCACGGATCAACAGATACATCTCCATGTTTCGACACCATCGCGCCCAAGAAATGCTACTTCCTCGCCGTAACTCGATTTCTTCAATTTAGCATATAGTTTGTTTTCACGGGTTTTCGAGTACCAAATTTCAAACGGTGCTCATGATCTTCACGACTTTTGAATATACGAGATGTCATCAATAAAGACAACAACAAATCGATCCAAATATTCCTCAATACTTGGCTCATCATATCCATGAAAGTCATAGGAGCATTAGCTTAGTCCGAAAGATACGACTAAGAATTCATAATGCCCATATCGAAGTTCTCAAGGTAGTCTTCGAATATCCTCGCCTAATCTTCAAATGATATCCGTAATCTAAGATCGATTTTTTTTTGAAAAGAATCAGGCCCCTCACAACCGGGTCAAACAAGTCATCAATACGAGGTGTAGGATACCTATTCTCGATGGTGATACGGTTCAATTCCCTATAGTCAATATACAAAGTCGATACTCCCGCCTTTCTTCTTTACTTAATAAAACAGAGCACCCCAAGGAGATGTACTAGATTTAATCGAAACCGATGTCCAACAATTCCTGAGAAGTTGGACCTTTAACTCCTTCAAGTTCAATAGAGCCATTCGATATGGGTTTTAGAAATGGGCTTTGTACTCGTGTTCAAGATCAATAAAGAATTCAACTTCACGCTCGGGGTGTAACCTGAAGTTCTCCAGAAATACGTCAGAAAGTCAATAACAACAGAATATTATTCAAATTTCGACGGTCTTTATTCAAATCCATAACATGGGCTAAGAAAGCTCGACATCCGCTTTTCAATAAACGAATAGCTTTATGATTAGATATGACAACGATTGATTTTAATGGTTTAGTTGCTTGAATTGCATAACAGTCAAGTTAGAATATGAAAACTAACAACCTTACGAAAAACAATCAATTTTGGTATGATGAGTAGCTAACCAATCAATCCCTAAAATCACCTCAAAAGCAAGTATCTTTAAAGAGATAAGGTCAACAGTAAGGTGATGGTGCCAACTTGAATCAAACAAGATTTATAAACAAATGATGTGATGAAAGTTTCTCCTAACCTGAGTTTCCATGACAGGTCAAAGTCTAATTTCCTGAGTCAAGTTTAAACGCTGAGCACAAGCAGAGAGATAAATGAACGGGTAAAGACCCCAGATTGCGCGGTAAGGTATAAACTTCGCAAAAATTTATAAATACCACCCGCGATCACCTCGCTTCGTTCCTCGATTACGACCAAATACAACAAACGCCTTCCAGAACTGCTGACTTTGACTTTTCTGGGGAAAGTTTTCGAGTCACCGTCCCTCAATAATTAGGTTTCGCTACTGTATAATCTCGAAGCGATATGTCCTTCCTTTCCACAATTATAGCATACCTTGAATCACAGGATAGCTTGACCGATATGTCCCTCTTTCCGCATTTAGAAGATATAACCTATGGTCGTTTCTCCTCCTTAGAACCAAGCTTGTCATTTAAGACCGCCGCCTTCATACGGTCGTTGTAAATCTCCTTTTTAAAATCTCCTCCCGACTCGCTTCTTCTATTTTCACGGCTACGATTACCACCAGTAGTGGTTACCATTTTGTCCGCTTCGCTTTTCTCCGCCGGTTATCATTATTCTGCTGACCGCTATCTCTCGGTACGATCCTCGGTCAGGGTCCTCAATGAATATACTCAAGTATCTCGCTTAACAATCGAGCCTCGTTAACAACATCCAATAGAGAGAAAATTTACGAGAAACGAGATATTGTCAGACGCCGTTTCAAACCTCTCGTAAACATCCGCTATATACGCTCTCATTCTCCACCAAATGAGGTGCAAACTCGATAACTCAAACTTTGCCTCTCGCATCGAGACACCACATGTTGTTTTTTGCTTCCAATCTGATGAACTCCACTTCCTTCATACGACGTAACACTTTCGTGAAAGTATTTGTCATTAAATAGTTTCAAACGCCTCCCAAGACATACCGAAAAGCGGCCGACGGGTACGCCTCACGCATTCCCACCCAAGAGTCCGCTTCGCCACTTTTAACATAAAGGTGGCGAATGGAACCTTCGTTTCTCCGCATCCCAAGACATCGAATATCTTGGTAATTTGTTTGACCCATGTTTCCGCCTATGATCGGATCTCGCTTTCCTTAAATTCTCGTGGTCCCAACTTCAACCGCTTGGTCATGGACAACCCGTGAATCGCTATCATTTCCTCCTCAGATTTTGAACACAAAGTTTCCTCGTCTCGATTTTGTACGAATCGCAAAAACTTCTAAACATCCCCTCGCTCATCATCTCGCCAGCAGTGTTGCTCATGAGAATATCATTGCCAACCGTCAGACGCTTCTCCCTGCTCAGCATGAAAGAGCACGCGGCCTCCTTTGGCCTCATTTCCATCATAATATTCTCACGACATTCTCAAATATCATAAATAAAACAAGGGTTAATTAAGGAAATCAATATATCATATAATATCCTTATATAATACACTAAATGGGCTAACTCAACCAAAAAATAAGCTTAGTAGACACACTAACAAGGATTTACTCGCCTCTCCTCCTAGTTCTATTCCCCGATCTCCGCCAGATCATATCCCTAAGCTCCGATACCAACCGCGACGCCCATCTAAAATAGTAATATATAAGACCCCAACTTATTATTAATGAAATTTAATTTTCTATTTATTATTTTAAAATAAGAAGGGTTGATTTGATTAATGTGATAGTTAGGGGTAAAATACGCAAATACTTCAAATATAGCAAGTGTTATAAAATATTCATCATTGTTTGGAATATTCGCTTGTCGTGGAATATCTGCATTCGGAATATTCGTGACGCTTTACGCTAAAATGTATGTGGGGCCCCATAACTAAAAGCGATTGACGAAGAAAACGATAAATATAAGTGGTTTAAAAATAATCTACAGAATAAGCATCAAGGCATCAATCGTAAAATACCCTGGGTTAAAACACAAGAAGATTACCAGAGATTGCACTACCATTGATTCTTACGTAGAAGGCACTACTCAATAATGGTTACAGTAATTACCGCTCAAAGATTTTATCGAGTTAATAATTGCCGCAATGATATTTTATATCATCATTGTTTCAATAATCACATTATACGAGATTTTCATTATCGGGCAATAATTCATATTATCCTCAATAATATTATTAGATAACATTATTGGAAATGTCTAGAAAGTTCGCTCAAGGAGAGGTTTGTCACCTAATCATACGCCAAGAAGGAGAAATTTTATCGAAAGCCCCTTTCCTTTAACCGCACCGTCACAATATCAGGATTCTCAGAATATTATTTGTGAATAATTAATTATTGATTCATATGATGAGGAAAATATTAATTTTATGTGGATATAGATGGAGAAAATTTTAATGTGACAATTGTTGAAAATTGAAATTTTATCTTTTTCCTCGATAAAATAATTATTTAAATATATTATTATATTTTAATAATATAATAATGGTGATATTTTTACAAACGTAATGTGGATATATGAGTATACGAGGAGGAGAGAGTATTTTGTTGCAATAAATGTTTAAAACATGTTAAACATGCTCTGCGGACCCCATTTATCGACCGAAATTTGATTATAAATGTAAAATTGCCCGCTCAGGATTTCAATAATTTCTGCTTGGAATTTAAAAACTTTCTTCCGCAAAAGTTGTAGAGAATTGAATTTCTATAAAACTCGCAAGATTCGAATTTTCTGATGAAAGGCTATTTATTATGAATTATCGATGTTCCAAAGTTCAAATAATCATTTTTGAAGTTTTAAATATTTATATTCACAAAACGTTTTTTGTGTTTAGCGGGCATCTTTAACACATGTCATGTTGTTGAATTCAGATGCTTGATGCGAGGGAGGATGTAGAAAAATTATAATATTAATTTATTAAATTTTCGCTTGCGTGTTCTAAGCAATTTCCTATAAATAGGTGCTTAGTTAATTGAAAATCACACCGTAAACCTAAGTTTTCTCTCTATATTATCGAACGATTCTTGTGAGTATTTTGAGTATACTTTGAGTATTGTTAGATTTGCAAGTTCCCTTCAAAGACTATACCCTAGATTCCGCCTAAGTACTAATCTTCGAGGTAGTGGATGTTATTTTCTTCTCAAATGATATTATTTCTTCAATATCATTATTCAAATATCGTTGAAACTTTTTATCAAATTTAGAACTTATTCATATCGGTTACTATTCATGAGTTACTATTCACGAGTTACTATTCATGAAAGTTACTATTCACGAAGTTACTATTCACGTAGTACTATTCACGTAAGTCGTGAAGATGTTTTTTTTGGAATTTCTATCTTCGTGCTCTGAAGTTATTATTCACGATACTATTCACGACTATTCAATCAAAAATAAAATTTCTTATTTTTGTCCAAAATATCTATTCCTCGATACTAGCTTGATCAGATCCATGTTTTGATCATTCTCGAATTTTACACCACTATGATTATTTTTGAGGTATTATTTTCGAACATGGATAAAACAAAAGTACCTAACCTTAATCCTTAACTTCACATTTTGTTTCACTCGTATTCGCTTTTAAAATATTTTCATCATCCTCGCCTTAAATGATGATATTATTGAATATCTTCACCTTCAGAAGCAAAAGATGAATGATTTCTCAAGAATATTTCGGCCGAAAGGCAAAGATGAACAGTGTTTAGATGAATACTAATTAATCGATGAATATCTTTCGCCCAGTGCAAAAGATGAATATTTGATTCCAGATGTATATTGATTGATGTTACAGTGATAAAAGATGATCGATGAACTTTAAATTCATACATGTAAGATAGTAGTAGTTTCTCAGATTCTCTACTTAACTCTTCTAATGAATTATTATTTCACGCTAATATCGATTTAAAATTTGTTGCCTATCAGATTCTATTAGATTTTTCCTCGTCAAGACTAACGATAATTTGTTGTATATTATCTTAGTCATAATATTCTTTATCGGCCTAGCTGAGCCTTCACCCTTTCCTTTTGTTCCATTTTTTCTTCTGAGGCAGAATATACGCAGCATTTAGCCTGGGGAACGGAATGAAGGTTTTAGAAAGAATTGCTTTAGTAGTCCTCACCATTTTGTAAAATAATGTATCAATAAATGTGATGAGGATTTATTTGAGTATGATATCACTCTGTAAGATAATATTTGTATTTAAACTCACGCTTTATCGTCTGTAATAATAAAGTCAGAAGTTTGCTTCATACACGTATCGACAACCGTATCAGTGATGTATACCTATTTCTGGGGCGCCACAAATTGTATCGAGCTAGTGGATACGATCTCCATGAGATCTAGGAATAGTAATTCAGAGGGAGAGACGAAAAATCCTTCGCCAAAGGTGTCCTACCTAAGCTTAAATTTTTAGTCAATCAAGATATAGGGATATTATGTGATATCGATTTCCTTAATTAACCCTTGCTTTTACGATGATTTGAGAATGTCGAATCGAGAATATTAACAATGGAAATGAGACCGTGGAGACGCTCAGATTTCACCAACGAGGAGAACGCAACAGTCGGCAAATGTTCCTCCCCCAGTGAACAACACCAATCGAAAGCAGATGATGAACTAGGATGTTTAGAATCTTTTGCATAGCTCATGCAAAAATCGACGAGGAGACTCGTGTTCAAAATACAGAGGAAATGATAAGAATTACCAAGTTGTCATAAAGCAAGAAGCTCAAAGAGTCAGACCACCCGTAATTTAAGGGAAAGTCGATCCGATCACGGCGGGAAACATGGTAAAGTGACGCTTCCAAAATAGGTATACATCACCTATTCTCGAAGTTATCAATACATGGTACGTAAACAACTACAACTTTATTATTACAACAAAGAACTGTGAGTTTAAATACAAATATTATCTTCTGATAATATCTATACTCAAATAAATCCTCATCATATTTATCGATACATTATTTTACAAAAATGGTGAGGACTACTAAACAACTCTCTAGAACCTTCATTCCATACCCACCTCACTGCATCGCTTATATTCTCGCCTCCGAGAAAATGGAACAAAAGGAAAAGGTGAGCTCAACTAGCTCAAGAAAGAATATTACGACTAAGATAATATACAACAAATTATCATAGTCTTCAACAGGAAAATCTAATGTAATACAATAGACAACAAATTTTAAATCAATATTCGCAATGAAATAATAATTCATTAGAAGAGTTAAAGAGAGAATGCAAACCACTATCTTCTACGTATGAATTTAAAAGTTCATCGCCTATCTTTATCCTCAGAATATCAATCAATATATATCCGAATCAAATATTCAACTTCTTGCACTACAAAGCCAAAGATATTCATCACCGGTCATGTTCATCTAAACACTGCTCATCTTCGCACTACTTTGCCAAAGATATTCTTCAGAATCATTCATCTTTCGCATCTACAAAGCCAAAGATATTCCATAATATCATCATTTAAGATCAAGATGATGAAAATATTTTTAAAGAAACGAATCCAAAGGAAACAAAATGACAAGGATTAAGGATTAAGGATTCGTGCATTTTGTTTTATCTACGCCCAAAAATACCTCAAAATAATCGCAGCAGTGTAAAATTCAAGAATGATCAAAACATGGATACAATCGTAGCTAGTATCCAGATTAGATATTGACAGACGCCCCAAAATTAGGTATACATCACCCATCTTGGTCGCCACTTACATGGTATGTAATTTAAATACAACTTAATACATAAACTCGTGAGTTTAAATACAAATATCGCCTACTAGATATTATACAAAATCAAAAAAGGAGTCATCATTATAATTATTATCACACTATTTTACGTAATAAAGCGACTACTAATGCTATCTTCAGACCATCACTGCTTCCCTCGACTCGTCCAAAATTTATATTCTCATTTCAAGAGAATAAAGGAAAGAAAGGGTGAGCTCAATTAGCCCAAGAAGAAATATTACGACTATGATAATGCGTAATAAATTATCAATAGTCTTCAACAATGTTAAACCGATAAAATACAATGACATAACCAGCTTAATCTGCAGCTTAATACGTAATCCATTAAAAGAGCCAAGAGAAAAATAAAGTCTACTATCTTTAGGTTTTAAAAGGTTTTCATCATCGTTATAAATGAGACTCACTTTTAATAAATATTTCACATCATCGAATCACCCCCACTACTACCAAGGATATTCTTTAAGATTTACCACACAATTATTCATGACTACGCCAAGAATATTTGTGGTATTCATTAATGGTCATGATCATGCCAACAATCGTCCATCAATGCACTACTACTAATCGAGGATTTTTATCACATCATTTGTAACATTACTACCATGATTACAATCAATAGTCTCGATCATAATCATACCAAGTCCATCTACGCACTACAAAAGCACGTATGACTTTCTCAAAAAATATAAATATGAGGATGATGACAACGATATAAGAATTCAATAAAACAAGTTCAAGAATTATTTTATCCAGAATTATTAACGCCCAAATTGTCAACACGATATCGCTTTCAGAGTAAAAATTCAAGAATGATCGTAAGAATATTTCATGAAAAGATACCTGACGAAACGCAAATATCAAGGATATTCTACTAATTTCATGGAGTATAAGTCAAAGTTTTAACTAACCGGGTATAATAAAGAATCAATAACAAAAGAATCACCACGCATGCGATAGATCGCACATGTGTTATTCCAATGTAATAATAAATAATCTAAACCAGTGTCGTGAAATTCACACCATTGTGATGTTCCAATGTAATCAATAAAGATGGAACTGCATCCCAGGTAAAACACACGTATAGATATTCCAACAGTAATAATAAAGATTTTAACCAGTCCTGTAAAACACATGCATGTGATGTTCCAACAGTAATAATAAAGATTTTAACCAGTCCTGTAAAACACACGCATGATGTTCCAATGTAATAATAAAGACGAACTGTGTCCTGTAAAACACACAAACAGATGTTCCAAATGTAATAATAGAAGAATGTCACCAAGCATAGGTAAACCACGATACAAAGTTATTCCAATGTAATAATAAGCAATGGAATAACAACAGCTTCTTCATAATAAGAAAGAATAACACCCCTTACTTTTGGTGGTAGAGATTGAATATCAATAAGAAGCAGGTAAGAATAAAATACTCTTCTTCTTTCTCTTATTCTTTCTATACTTTCTCTCTCTATAGCCAATAAATTCAGAAAAATAATGAAGCCTCAGCCTCTATTTATAGAAGATTTTCTAGCTTAAGACCGCCGCAGCGAAAAGCAAAAGGTCGATTTCGACGAATCGTTCGACGCTCGTAATATAAAATGAAACACAGTTGGTTCGATCACCGTAATACGTAAACGAACGTGGTGGTCTCATCGTCCGGTAAAGGTAATTACTATTAACGGCTGGTAAATACTATCGACGTAAGGTAAATACTATTCACAAGTAGTAATTACTATCGATTTAAGGTAATTACTTTTCGATTTAAGGTAAATACTATCGACAAGGTAAATACTATTCACAAGGGTAATTACTATCGACGAAGGTAATTACTATCGACGAAGGTAAAATACTATTCACAAGGGTAATTACTATCGACGGTTGGTAATTACTATCGACGAAGACTATTCACAAGTATAATTACTTATCGGCAAAGGTAATTACTATCGATTTAAGGTAAATACTATTCACAAGGGTAATTACTATCGACGAAATAAATACTATCGACGAAGAGACTCGAGATGATGACATACGAGCTATCGTATTTAATATTCCTAACAAAAAGAATATTCCCGACCAAAACTAATATTTTATAACAACTCAGATATTTTTTGTAAAATTTATAAATATTACCCACAACTATAACATTATATCAAATTTATTCCATAATATTTAAAAATAATATTTATAGAAAAATTCATCTTTATTTATAAAAGTTCGGGTCTTACGTATATTTTACAAAAAGAAGAAATTTTATTTTTCTATGAATAAGCCATGATACGTGAATAACAACGCAGATACGTGAATAAGAACCCACAATTAAAAGATAGAAATTCCATAAAAATATCTTCACGCTTCTACTTTAATAGTACTTTAATAAAAGAATCTTGAATAAGAATCTAATTTAATAAGAATCGTGAATAAGAATCTCCGCTTAATAATAAGAACTCCGACATTACGGAAAAGTTCCAAATTTGATAAAAAGTTCCAACTAATATTTCAAAGATAATGATATCAAGAAATAATATCATTCGAGAAGAAAATAACATCCCTTACCTCGAAGATTAAGATTTCTAAATTTAATTCCTGCATACCGAATTCGATATAAGGTCAAGGAACTCGCAACCGCCTAACAATACTCAAAGTATATTCAAAATACTCACAAGAATACACTCGATAATATAGAGAGAAAAACTTCAGCTTCTGTGATTTTCAATTCTAACCCAAGACCCTATTTATAGAAAAACGCTGTAACACCAAAGCAGTAAAATTTAATAAATTATTAATATTAATATTACAAATTCCTACGCCCACTTTTAAGGATCCTAATTCAGCATTTACATCACATGTAAGACCACAATTTTAATGACAAAAAAACGTTTTTCATAATAAAATAATTAAAACTTCCAAAATTAATTATTTTGAGCTTCCTAACTTCAATAATTCATAATAAATAGCCTCTTTCATCAAAAATTTGAATCACACGAGTTTTTATAGAAATTCAATTTCTACAACTTCAGTAAGAAAGTTTTCCAAATTCCAAATAGAAATTGATCAAATCCACAAACCAAGCAATTTTACAAATTCTTATAATCAAATTTCAAATAATAAATGGGTCCACCGACATGTTTAACATGTTTTAAACATTTATTGCAACAAAAATACTTCTTCCTCCTCAGATACTCATATATCCCACATTCGTTGTAAAATATCACCATTATTATATTATTAAAATATAATAATATATTTAAACGAATTATTTTATCGTAAAAGATAAAATTTCAATTTTCAACAATTGTCACAATAAAAATTTTCCATCTATATCCACATAAAATCAATATTTTCTCATCATATGAATCAATAATTAATTATTCACAAATAATTTACAGTAATCACAATATCGACAACCAGTGCGCCTCCTGTGAGCAGCGGGCTTTCCAATAAGAATTTCTTCATCAAGCGCAATTAGTGACCAAACCTCTCCTGTATGTAACTTTCTAGATATTGCCAATAATGTTATCTAATAATATTATTCAGATAATATGAATTATCGCTCGATAATGAAAAACATCGTAAATGACAATTATCAAACAACAAAGAATATAAAATATCAACGCAAAGAATTATTAACTCAATAAAATAATCGAATAAAGAATTATCAGAACCATTATCGAAGTAAGGCTTCTTCACGTAAGAATCAATAATCGGTGCAATACCGCAAAGCTACCGTGTTTTAACCAATTTGAGTATTTTAACAAGATTAATTGTGAATAACTACGCCGTTATTTTTAACCAACTTATATTTGTCGCTTTTCATCCAATCGCTCACATGGGCCTCAATACATGGTCGCTACCACAGATTTAATATTCCCGACAAAGATTTAATATTCCACTTCACCAAACTAATATTCCCCGACAACAATGAATATTTTATAACCACTCATTATTTTCAAATATTTATGATTTTACCCTAACTATCCACATTAATCAAATCAACCTTTACTATTTCAAAATAATAAATAGAGAAAATTAAATTTTATTAATAATAAGTTGGGGTCTTACAACCTCCCTCCTTATTAAATTTCACCCTAAATCGACGACGCATTGGTGTTTCAAAAGGTGAGATACCTCGCTTCATTTCCATTTCCAATTCCCTAAGTCATTTCCTCTATAAGATGATTCCTCCACAAAACTTTAACTTCAGGTATGACCTTTCATACAGTAGGACATGCTCCTTCCTATCCAAGATCTCGACAGTACCTCCTCATATGTTAAGTCTTCTATTTCGTCCTGCTTCTAATTTATAACGTGGTTCGGTCTTTCACATATTTACGGCAGTACGATACGTGAAACACATTATGAAAACGAGACATACTGGAGGTAACGCAAGTCTATAGGCTACATTTCCTACCTTGGCCAAGAATTTGAAATGGACCAATAAATCGTGGATCGAGCTTTCTCTTCCCAAATCTTGTAACTCCTTCCACGGAGCAACTCACAACAATACATGATCCCCTACACTAAATTCCACGCCCTTCACGAAGATCCGCATAACTCTTTTCATCTTCTTGTGCCGCTTGTATACGCTGTCAATCATTCGAATCTTTTCAGAAGTCATATCGCATTAACTCGGTCCCAAATAATGTTGCTTTCACCCACCTCATCCCAACATATCGAGAACGACATTTTCGCCCATATAATGCTTCAAATGGAGCCACACCTATACTTCACCGATAATCGCTGGTTGTAGGAGAATTCCACCAATGGTAAATACTTATTCCAACCGCCTCAAGTTCAGGACACAGTAGTCTTAATAGATCTTCAAGAGTTCAATAGTCCTCTCGATTGTTCGTCCGCTTCGAGGATGGTACGCCAACTAAATCGTAAATCTGCGCTCCATAGCTTTTTGCAAGCTAACCCAAAATCTCAAGGCTAATCTTGGTCACGATCCAAACTATGGATACCGGCATGCCATGCAACCTCACAATCTCATTCACGCATATACTAAAGCAAGACATTCAAGGAATAAGTCTCCGACGGCAAGAAATGAGCAGACTTGGTTAATCTATCAACAATAACCAAATAAGATTGACGCTTTGAGAAACCGTAGAAGACCCGTGAACGAAATCCATGGTAATGTGTTCCACTTCCATTTTGGAATCTCAAGTGGTTGCACCTTACCCTTAGGGTACCAGATGCCTACTTTACACGCCGACAAGTTAAACACATCGAGATAAACTTCGCAATCTCTCTTCATATTGTTCCACCAAAATGTACGTCAACATCACGATACATTTTAAGACTTCCAGATGAATCGCAAATGGTGTATCAGTGCCCTCCATCATAATCTTGTAGACTTCAAATCGTAGTCGTTAGAACACAAAGTTCAGAGTGGACTCAAGTATTCCTTCTTCATCAATTCTCGCCCCTAATAGCTCCTTCAGATTTCTTCTTCATACGACAAGACCGGCCTGGCTCGAAGTAACCTTAACTTTTTCTATTAAAGTCGGCTCTATGCGATACTTGACATCATCGTACTCATTCCCGTGATACGATCTTCTACTCAACGACGCCTACCACGCTCGCTTTCCAGGATGGTATCAATAAGGTGGTCGTAGTCTTCAATAGCTTCGAGCCAACGTCAGCCGCCAGATGTCGAGTTCTTTGAGTGAAGAAATATTTAAGGCTTTTATGGTCCAATATATCTCCACTTTCTCCCATATGATAAGGCCTCCATATCTTTAACGCTGAACGATCGCCGCTAACTCTAGATCACGAGTAGGATAATTCCTCTCATACTCTTTTGTTGTCGCGAGGCATACGCTATGACTTTCCCACGCCGCATGAGAACACATCCTAACCCTTCGCCCAAGCATCATCAGATAACAAATCCATCCGAACCAGATGGTATTGTTGTAACAAAAAGTCAAATAAGTCTCCTCTAAGCTCTCGAAACTCTTCTCGCATTCTTCACTCCAAACTAATTTTGTATCCTTCCGAGTTAGTTGAAGAATGGAGTAGCACCGAGAAAACCCTTCCACTAATCTCCGATAATAACCAAATGCCTTCAAAAGCTACGTGACTTCAACACCGACTTCTGTTGTTCTAACTTTCAGATTGCTTCAATCTTCACGATCAACAGATACTCCATGTTTCGACACCACGCGCTCAAGGAATGCTACTCTCCTCGCCGTAACTCGTGATTTCTTTAATTTAGCATATAGTTTGTTTTCACGGGCTTTCGAGTACCTTCGCTCAAACGGTGCTCATGATCTTCACGACTTTTTGAATATACGAGGATGTCATCAATAAAGACAACAACGAATCCGATCCAAATATTCCTCAATACTCTGCTCATCATATCCACGAAATATATGGTAATGTAAAACCGTTAGAGCATTAGTCAATCCGAAAGACATGACTAAGAATTCATAATGCCCAAATGCATCGAAGTTCTAAAGGCAATATCCTCGCGAGAAGATTAATACTAATCTTCAATATTCCACTGCCTCAAATAATCTTCACTGATGATATCCGGTAATCTAAGATCGAATTTTGAAACAATCGAAAGAATCAGGAGTACAACCTAAATAAAATTATCAATAGCCTTCATGAATCGTAGAATCAAACTTTTCAACCAAAGTCAGAGTCGTCTATTATCTTCCACGCTAAAAGTCCACCAAGGCTAATCAAATATCAAGCCTCATCAATAACTCATGATCATAATTGTGATTTAAAATCCTCCTCATCCAGGTAAGAGGATACCTAATCATACTAATAAATCTCATCTTTTCACCACGCCAAAGATATTCATCAACAGCTCATCTTGTGCTAAAGATATTCAATAACAGGGAGCCAAAGATGACACAGCGTGCTAAAAGATATTCAACAACAGTCATCAATTCCATCAATAATTCATCTTGATACAAAGTCAATAACAAAATGTCATCTTCAGACATGGTTAAAAGATATCTCAAAGTCATCAACAAGTCATCTTCGCATTTCTCGAATTTAGCCAAAGATACATCAATGCCATCTGCATTACACGCCAAAAGATTTTCTTATTCAACAATGCGCTTATCTTTAGCACAAAGATAAAATAATTCAGAAAGATATTCACCCTAATCATTTCTGGAGATCAAAAGATCAATAGATTTCAAATTTTCCAGAATTTTTAAAGGTCCAAAAAATTTCTAAAACATCACGCTAATAACGGGGTGCAATACTTCCAAAGTATACTCGAAGTTATCTCTCAAAATACGCCGAAAGTCAATAAAAACGTTTTTCTTAACAAAAATAATTAAACTCCTAAAATCAATTATTTCTGAGCTCAACTCAATAATTCATAATAAATAGTCAAATTTGCGAAGAAAGTGACATATACGAGGTGAGGTTATCTAATAATATTATTTCAGATACCAAAACAACAATAATATAAAATATCAACGAGTAAATATTCTTGATGGTGACATGGTTCAATTCCCATTGCTCATATTATATCAATAAAATATAAAATTTTCAAAACAAGGTTACTCTAACAATTAACATATCACATAATATCCCGAGTCAATAATACAAAAGTCGCATACCCCGCTTTTTCTTTACAAATAAAACAGAGCACCTCTAAGGAGATGTATCATTATTCCACTGACGATTTATCGAAACCGATGTCCAACAATTCCATGTGAAGTTGACCTTTAACTCCCAAGTTCAATAGAGCCATTCGATATGGGTTTAGAAATGGCTCTTATAATATGTGTTCAAGATCAATGAAGAATTCAAACTTCACGCTCAAGGGGTAATCGAAGTTCTCCAGAAATACGCACAGAAAGTCAATAACAACAGAATATTATTCAAATTCTGACGGTCTTTATTCAAATCCATAATATGGGCTAAGAAGCTTGACATCCGCTTTTCAATAAACTAATCAATTTTATGATTAGATACGATGATTGATTTTAATGGTTTAGCTGTTTGAATTGCATAACAAAGTCAAGTTAGGAATACGAAAACTAACAACCTTACGAAAACAATCAATTTTGGGTGAATGATGAGTAGCTAACCAATCAATCCCTTAAAAATCACATCAAAAGCAAGTATCTTTAAAGAGATAAGGTCAAAAAGACATATTTCAATAACAAAGTCATCTTGTAAAAGCGTAATGGTGCCAACTCAATCAAACAAGATTTATAAACAAAGGATGATGAAAGTTTCTCCTAACGGTTTCCACGAGATAGTCAAAGTCTAATTCTCCTGAGTCAAGTTTAAACGCTGAAAGACACGCAGGGAGAGATAAAATATCGAATGGGTAATTACACCTAGACAAGAAGGTATAAACTTCGCAAGAATTTATAAATACTACTTTACCCTTCGATCACCTCGCTTTTACTTCACATAACATATTTAATTCATTTACTCATAATTGTTCCTCGTGATTTTGACCAACCACAACAAACGCCTTCCTAATCGCTTGACTTCGACTTTTCTCGGGATGTTTTTCTTGTCACCGTTCCTCATAATCTAGGTTTCGCTACTGCATAATCTCGAAAGCGATATGTCCTTCCTTTCCACAATTATAAAGATACCTTGAACTGCAGGGACAGCTTGACTGAGCATGACCTCTTCCCAGATTTATAAAGATATGACCGGTGGTCGTTTCTCTCCTTTAAACCTTGTCACGCCGCTGCCTTCACACGGTCGTTGTTAAATCTCCTTTTAAAATCTCCTCCCGACTCGCTTCTTCTATTTTCAT
The DNA here is from genome assembly GCA_020205615.1 of Panax quinquefolius. NCBI lineage: Eukaryota > Viridiplantae > Streptophyta > Magnoliopsida > Apiales > Araliaceae > Panax > Panax quinquefolius. The sequence goes on along the minus strand of CM035171.1, from coordinate 126,647,610 downwards.
TTCTATGATTACCACCAGTAGTGGTTACCATTTTTATCCGTCTGCTTTTCTCCGCCGGTTATCATTATTCTCATTGATCGCTATCTCCGGTACGATCCTCGTTATGGTCCCTCAACACCAGCATTTCGTTATCTCGCCTAATAATTGAGCCCTCGCTTATAACATCCGGTCAGAGAGAAAATTTATGAGAAATGAGATATTGTCGATGCGTTTCAAACCTCTCAAAACATCCGCGGCATAATGCTCCTCATTCTCCACCAAACGAGGTGCAAACCGATAACTCGCAAACTTTGCCTCGCATCGAGACACCGCCATGTTGTTTTGCTCTAATCGATTTAACTCCACTTCCTTCATATACGACGTAACACTTTCGTGAAAGTATTTGTCATTAAATAGTTTCAAATGTTTCCCAAGACATGCCGAAAAGGGCCGGATGGGTACGCTTCACCGACTCCCCACCAAGAGTCTCGCCGCCACTAACATAAAGGTGGCGAATGGAACCTTCGTTTTCCGCATCCCAAGACATCGAATATCTTGGTAATTTGGTATTATCGAGATTCGTGGAAGGGTTTTCTAATTGCTACTCCATTAACTCAAATTTAACTCTAAGGATACAAAATTCGCTTCGAGCCAAGAACGCGAGAAAAGTTTCCAAGAGCTTAAGAGAGACTTATTTCTAAGACTGTTTCTAACAATACCATCCGTTCGATGGATTTGTTATCTACAAATGATGCTTCGTGCAAAGGGTTGGATGTGTTTCTCATGCAACGCGGAAAGTCATAGCTTACGCCTCACGATAACTTAAAGAGTACGCAGGAATTATCCTACCACGATCTGTGAGTCAAAAGGCCAAATGCTGCTGCTTAAAGATACGGAGGCACTATCTATACGGGGAGAAAGTGGAGATATATTCGCACCATAAAAGCCTTAAATATTTCTTCACTCAAAAGAACTCAACACGCTACAAATGACGTCAGCTCTCGAACTATCGAAAGACACTACGCATCACAATATTCAATACCATCCCGTAAAAGTTTAACGTGGTAATTGACGCCATTGAAAGTGTAAGATCATATGCGGTGAACGAAAAGCGATGATGTCAAGTATACGACAGAGCCAACTTTAATAGAAAAGTTAAGGTTTGCCAAGCCAATCGAATCTTGAAATGCATGCGTATGAAAAGAAAGTACAAGAAGGAGCTATTCCGTGCTTTAGAATCGATGAAGAAGGAATACTTCGAGTCCACTCTGCACTTTCAGGTTCCTAACGACTGATTTAAAGTACAAGATTACGATGGAGGCACACAATACACCATTTGCAATCCATCTCGAAGTACTAAAATGTATCGTGATCTTCTGACATACATTTTGGTGGAACACTACGAAGAGAGAGATTGCAAAGTTTATCTCGATGTGTTTAACTCATTCAACGGTAAAGGCAGAAAGATCTAGTACCTAAGGGTCCGCTTGAACCACTTGAGATTCTCAAATAGAAGTGGGAACATATTACCATGGATTTCACAAGCGTCTTCCTACTTGCTTTCAAGGCATCAATGCTATTTGGGTTATCATTGATGATTAAACCAAGTCCGCTTCATTTCTTGCCAATACGGAGACTTATTCCTCGAACGCCTCACAAGATGTACGTGAATGAAATTGTGAGGTCAGTATGGCACGCCTCAGATCCATAGTTTTGGATCGTGACCCAAGATTCACTTCAAGATTTTGGGTTAGCTTGCAAAAAGCTACGGGCACGGATTTATTTATTTAGTTCGCATACCATCCCCAAACCATTTACGGACAATCGAGAGGACTATTCAAACTCTCAAGATTTATTAAGACTCAGCGGTCCTGACTTCAAGGGCGCTTGATAAGTATTTACCATCAGGAATTCTCCTACAACAACAGCTTATCGTGCAAGTATAGGTGTGGCTCCATTCAAGCATTATATGGACGAAAATGTCGCTCTCCAATATGTCGATATGCGGTGAAGCAACATTGTTGGGACCTGAAAGTTAAGACGTATTTATCACCGAAAAGATCCAAAATGATTCGATAACGATACAAAACGCAGACAAGATCGACAAAAGAGTTATGGATCTTCATCGAAAGGACGGAATTTAGTGTAGGGATCATGATTGTCATGCGAAGCCGCTTCCACCAAGGGAGTTACAAGATTTGGAGAGAGGAAAGTTTCAATCCACGATTTATCGGGTCCATTTCAAATTCTCGACCGAGTAGAAATGTAGCCTATGTATCAGACATTACCTCCGAGTATGTCTCAAGGTTCATAATGTGTTTCATATATCCAGATTTCGTAAATATGTGAAAGACCCGAATCATGTTATAGAAGTTAGAACCCATTTGAGATAAATTAAGACTTAACGATGGTGAAGTACCACAAGATTTTGGATAGAAGGAGCATGTCCTACGCCAAGAAAGGTCATACCACAAGTTAAAGTTTTCAGGAGGAATCATGCTATGTAGAAAATGACCGAATTGAAATCTAAATGAAAGCGAGGTATCCTCACCTTTTCAAAACACTGTGTAACGTACGCCAATTTCGAGGACGAAATTTCATAAGAGGGAGGTCAGAAGACCCCAACTTATTATTAATGAAATTTAATTTTCTATTTATTATTTTAAAATAGTAAGGGTTGATTTGATTAATGTGATAATAGGGGTAAAATACGCAAATACTTCCAAAATAAGCAAGTGGTTATAAAATATTCATCATTGTTTGAATATTCGTCGTCGGGAATATTCAGATCATTTGTGAATATTCGTATTATTACCATGCAGCCCATGTGGGGCCCCATAACTGAAAGTTTATCGACGAAGAAAACGACAAATATAAGTGGTTTAAAAATAATCTACAGTAGTTGTACTCAAGTATCATCGTTAAAATAATTCTATGGTTAAAACACAAGAAGATTACCTGATCGTTAATTCACCAATTATTGATTCTTACGTAGCAAGGCACTACTCAATAATGGTTACAAAGAATTACCGCTCAAAGATTTTATCGAGTTAATAATTGTCGCCATTGATATTTTATATTGTCATTGCTTCAATAATCACATTATACAAAGATTTTCATTATCGGCTAATAATTCATATTATCCTCAATAATATTATTAGATAACATTATTGGAAATGTCTAGAAAGTTCTCGCTCTAAGGAGAGGTTTGGTCACCTAATCGCACGCCAAGAAGTGAGAAATTTTATCGAAAGCCCTCTTCCTTGAACCTACCTCAATACAATATCATGGATTCCGTAATATTATTTGTGAATAATTAATTATCGATTCATATGATGAGGAAAATATTAATTTTATGTGGATATAGATGGAGAAAATTTTTAATGTGACAATTGTTGAAAATTGAAATTTTATCTTTTCTCTCGATAAAATAATTATTTAAATATATTATTATATTTTAATAATATAATAATGGTGATATTTTTACAACGAATGTGGGATATAAGAGTATACGAGGAAGAAGAGTATTTTGTTGCAATAAATGTTTAAAACATGTTAAACATGCTCTGCGGGACCCCATTTATCGACCGAAATTTGATTATACCGTGAAATTGCCCGCTTGTGGATTTCTTGGCCAATTTCTGCTGGAATTCTAAAAACTTTCTTCTCGTAAAGTTGTAGAGAATTGAATTTCCTATAAAACACGCGAGATTCAATTTTCTGATGAAAGGGCTATTTATTATGAATTATTGATGTTCAAGCTCCAAATAATCGATTTTTGGAAGTTTTAAATATTTATATTCACAAAAACGTTTTTTGTGTTTGGTGGGCATTTAACACATATTGTCATATTTGCTGAATTCGATGCTTGATGCGAGGAGGATGTAGAAAATTATAATATTATTGATGCTGAGGATTCAGAATTTTTGCTTGATTCCAATTCACTATTTCAAATATTGGTTGAAACTTTTATCAAATTTGGAACTTTTCATATCGAGGTTACTATTCATGAAGCATTATTCACAGTTACTATTTACTTTCACGAATTTTCTGAAAGTTATTCAACGCATTCAAATTTCTGAAAATTTTGTAAATTCATTATTCAACTTTCAATTTTTCTTTCACCTAAAATATCTCTTCGATATGTAACATTGATCATCTGATTGTATCTTCATTCTCGAATTTACACCACCATGATTATTTTTGAGGTATTATTTTCAACATGGATAAAACAGTACTCTAATCCTTAATCCTTAATCCTTGTCATTTTGTTTCACTAGATTCGCTTTTTGTAAATATTTTCATCATCCTCATCCTTAAATGATGATATTATTAATATCTTCGCCCAGTTGCATTTTCTGGTCGAATCATTTTCATCAAAATTAAGTTAAATGCATACCAATTTTCAATATTTCAGTGATGTATACCTATTTTGGGGCGCCACAAGATACATCACCTATTCTCGAAGTGTCAATATACGGGTATGTAAATAACTACAACTTTATTATTACAACCGTAAAACCGTGAGTTCAATACAAATATTATTTTCTGTATAATATCTATACTTCAAATAAATCCTCATCACATTTATTGATACATTATTTTACAAAATGGTGAGGACTACTAAACAATTCTTTCTAAAACCTTCATTCCATACCTCGACTGCACTCGCTTATATTCTCGCCCCCGAGAAGAAAAAATGGAACAAAAAGGAAAAGTGGTGAGCTCAACTAGCCCAAAGAAAGAATATTACACTAAGATAAGATACAACAAATTATCGTTAGTCTTCAATCAGGAAAAATCTAATGTAATACAATAGACAACAAATTTTAAATCAATATTCATAATGAAATAATAATTCATTAGAAGAGTTAAGAGAGAATGCAAACTACTATCTTCTATATATGAATTTAAAAGTTCATCGTCGATATTTTATCCCCGTAACATCAATCAATATACATCCGAATCAAATATTCATCTTTGCACTACGTGCCAAAGATATTCATCACCGGTCATGTTCATCTAAACACTGCTCATCTTTACACTACTACCAAAAGATATTCATCACCTAATATGTTTATCTCAACACTGCTCATCTTCGCACTACGCCAAAGATATTCATCAAGAAATCATTCATCTTTTGCACCACAAAACCAAAGATATTCAAGTTATATCATCATTTAGGACTAAGGATGATGAAAATATTTTAAAGAAAACGAATCCAAAATGAAACAAAAGAATAAATATTAAGGATTCAGATTTCACCTATTCCATGTCCATAAAGGAGTAAAATTCAAGAATGATCAAAACATGGATACAATCAAAGCTAGTATCCATAATAGATATTTTGGACAAAAAGAAGAAATTTCATTTTTTCTATGAATAAGTCCAGATACGTGAATAAAGGCCGTATACGTGAATAAGAATCTACACCAAAAGATAGAAATTTCCTAAAAACATCTTCACACTTCATGAATAGTTCTCGTGAATAAGAAACTCGTGAATAAGAACTCGTGAATAAGAACTCATGAATAAGAACCCCATATGAAAAAGTTCCAAATTTGATAAAAAGTTCCAACTAATATTTCAAAGATAATGATATTGAAGAAATAATATCATTTGAGAAGAAATTAACATCCCTTACCTCGAAAGATTAAGACTTCTAATCTAATAATGTATAAGGTCAAGGGAACTTGCACCGCCTAACAATACTCAAAGTATACTCAAAATACTCACAAGAATACGCGATAATATAGAGAGAGAAAAACTTCGCTTCGTGTGATTTTCAATTCTAACATAAGACCCTATTTATAGAAAATGCTTAGAACACCAAAGCGTAAAATTTAATAAAATAATAATATATATTATAAATTTCCTACGCCTAACCTTCCAAGAACTGAATTCACTTCATTCAACACACATGTGTAACACACCATAATAATGAAAAAACGATCAGTAAGACTTACGATCGTATGTACATAAACGAGATTGTAAGATCGCATGGTATGCCAGATCCATAGTTTCGATCGAGACCCAAGATTCACTTCACGATTTTGGGTTAGTTTGCAAAAAGCTATGGGCACGGACTTCACGATTTAGCTCTAGATATCATCCTCGCATTGACCTGACAATGGAGAGGACTATTCAAACTCTCAAGATCTATTAAGACTCTGTGTCCTTGATTTCAAGGAGTTGGGACAAGTTCTTACCATCGGTGGAGTTTTCCTACAACAACAGCTTATCAAGCAAGTATTGGCATGGCTCCATTCAAGCATTGTATGGAAGAAAGTGTCGTTTCTCCAAGATATCTTTGGGATGAGGTGGGTGAAGCAACGTTGTTGGGACCGGAGTTGGTACGTATGACTACGGAAAAAGATTCAAATGATCCGACAACGATAAAAACCTCACAAAATCGACAAAAGAGTTATCTTGCCGATCTTCATCGAAAGGACGGGAATTCGATATAGAAGATCATGTGTTGTTAAGAGTCGCTTCCATGGAAAGGAGTTACAAGATTTGGAAAGAGAGGAAAACTTAATCCTCGATTCATCTGTCCATTTTAATCCTCGATCGAGTAGGAATCGTGGCCTATAGACTCGCTTTTACCGCCAAATATGTCTCGTGTTCATAACTTTTTTTACATATCTATGTTACGTAAATATGTGAAAGACCCGAACCATATTATTGAAGTTAGGCAACCTGACGAAATAAATGGAAGATTTGACATATGAAGAGGTTCCCGCTCAAATTTTGATAAGAAGGAACATATTCTACGCCCCAGGTTATACCTCAAGTCAAAGTTTTGTGGAGGAACCACGATGTTGAGGAAATGACTTGGGAGTTAGAATCAAATGAAATCAAGGTATCCTTACCTTCTCGACATACCAGTGTATCGCACCCCTAATTTCGAGGGGCTTAAATTTCATAAGGGGGAGGTAGAGACCCCTCAAATTTTATAAATAAAGATGAATTTTTCTATAAATATTATTTTGAATATTATGGAATAAATTTGATATAATGTTATAGTTGTGGGTAATATTTATAAATTTTGCAAAGTATTCAAGTTGTTATAAAATATTCGCTTGGCCTGGGGAATATTCTTTTTGTTAGGGAATATTCATAACGCTCAATCATTGGTGGACCTCCCAACATTATTATTTGATTGAGAAAACGACAAAAAATATTTTATAAAAATAACTACGGAGGTGTTACCGTTAAAAACCTGTTGAACTACCCTTGGTAAAAGTACGATGAATACGCTGTGGTTGCATAAGAGTAGACACTAAGATTGATTATCGATGCTTACGTGAGAAGTCACTCAAATATGCTTTCAATTATCTACAGAATTGTCGATCATATCTCTTATATTATTGATTCAATTATTGTCACAAGATTATCTCAGATAATATGTTATAGTATTAAATCAATAATTGAGACGACAAGTTATAAAATGATTAATAATTGTTGAAAGATTAAATATGTGTTATGATTTGTGGTAAGTTTGATTATTTTATGGGGGGCCTATATGTCATCATCTAAGAGTCTCTTCACAATAGATTTACCTTCACGTCAATAGTAATTACCTTGTGAATAGTATTTACCTTCGTCAATAAGTAATTACCTTCGCCAATAGTAATTACCCTCAGAATAGTATTTACCTTCGCCAATAAGTAATTACCTTCGCCAATAGTAATTACCCTTGTGAATAGTATTTACCTTCGTCAATAGTAATTACCTTCGCCAATAAGAATTACCCTTGTGAATAGTATTTACCTTCGTTAATAGTATTTACCTTCGTTAATAGTAATTACCTTTACCGACGTCGAACCACTTGTCGCTTCACATTACAAAGCGCCGAACCACTTGTCGTTTTACATTACAGCGCCAAACCACCATCAAGCCACTTGCCTTTTCACACGGAAGGTGCTAAGCTAGAAATCTTCTATAAATAGAGGCCTAGGGCTTCATTATTTTCACGAATTCATTCAAGCTTATAGAGAGAAAGTATAGAAAGAATAAGAGAGAAAGAAGAAGAGTATTTTGTTACTACATCCGCCGCAGAGATTCAATCTCCTACCAAAAGTAAGTGGGTGTTATTCTTTCTTATTCACGAAGAGAATCGTTGTTATTCCATTGCTTATTATTCGCTTGGAATAACCTCAGATACGTGGTTTACCCTATACTTAGTGACATTCTTCTATTATTCTCGTTGGAACATCACTGCCTCAGGTGTTTTACACCTTGACTGGTTCCGCTTTTTATTATTCTGCTTGGAACATCCTGCTCATGTGTTTTACACCGACCGGGTTCCGCTTTTATTATTCTCTGGAACAACATCATGTTCGCATGTTTTACACCTTTTAATGATTCCGCCTTTTTATTATTCTCGCTTGGAATATCCTATCATGTTTTTTTACCGGATCCGTTCCATCTTTATTATTCTGTTGGAACATCCCGCTTGTGAATTTCACCGACTCGTTCCGTTATTTATTATTCTCGCTTGAATAACCTCGTCTCGCATAAGGCCATCGCATGCACGGTGATTTCTTTTGTTATTCCATTCTTTATTATACCCATTGTTAAAACTTTGACTTCTATACTCCATGAAATTAGTAGAATATCCTTGATATTTGCGTTTCATCCAAAGATCTTTTCATGGAAATATTCTTCCGATCATTCTTGAATTTTACTCTACAAAACAAGATCACGCCGACAATTTGACGTTAATAATTCCCGGATAAAATAATTCTTGAACTTGTTTTATCAATTCTTATATCATTGTCATCATCCTCATGTTTATATTTTTTTTGAAAGTCATCTGGCATCAGAAACATAGTAGCATAGATGGACTTGGTATGATTATGACTCGAGAGACTATCTTGTGTAATCATGAATCGTAATGTTACAAATGATGTGATAAAAATCCTCGATGGTAGTAGTGCATCGATGGACAATTGTTGGCATGATCATGACCATTAATGAATACACAAATATTCTTGGCCGTAGTGGTGCATGAATAATTGTGGTCGTGATACTAAAGAATATCCTCGGCCGTAGTAGTGCGGGGTGATTCGATGATGTGGAATATTTATTAAAGTCGAGTCTCAAATATAAACAAAGGATTAAAACCTTTTAAAACCTAAAAGATAGTAGACTTTATTTTCTACTTGACTTTTTAATGGATCAGATATTCACCGCAGCTTAAACCGGTTGTTTATCAGTATTTTATCGCTTTAACATTGTTGAAGACTATTGATAATTTATTCTCGCATTATCATAGTCATAATATTTCTTCGGGCTAGTTGAGCTCACCCTTTCTTTCACTTTTTCTCTTGAAATGAGAATATAGCCGGGACGAGTCGGGAAACGAGTGATGGTCCTCGAAGATAACATTAGTAGTCCCTCATTATTCTCAGAAAATAGTGTGATAATAATTGTAATGAGGACTCTTTTTGAGTTCAGATAATATCTAGTAGACGATATTTGTATTTAAACTCACAGTTTATGTATTAAGTTGTATTTAAATTCTGTACCATGTAAGTGGCGACCCAAGATGGGTGATGTATACCTAATTTTGGGGGCGTCACACATAATCTAATATCATTAATATTATAACAATATTTTAATCACTTCTTAAATTTATAAACAATTTATCTCAATTGTTTACGCTTTACCATATAATGCATTTAATCATTCAAAAATGCCATATTCATAAGATATCATCACCAATTATCAAATTCCTCATAAAAAAAATATATATGCATATACTCTATATAGGATTCTCAAGCCATAAAATCCTATTTTCAACTTTGTTACTTCACATAACATATTTAACTCATATGTTCGTAACTAAACTATTTTCATGAAAAATACCAAATCAGTCCCAAAAATATTTCTTTTCTGGGATTTAGCATAATATAGTCCCATAATGAAAATATATTTTTCTCGGAATTTTTAAAATTCATTTACTATTTTTCAAAAATCAATTTCTAATTAATTCCTTAAGAAATTTGCTACCTCAAGTTTAACTCCAAAAATTTCCAAATCTTGACAGGACCTTACACATGTTAACGTGAGCTTCCAGTTTAAATTTCATGGTCATCTGAGTTATAGAACTCCTAAGTTATAGCATTTTAAATCGAAAAACCTAAATATTGAAATAGTCATAACTTGCTCATTTTAAGTCGAATGAGCTCATTTTTGGACAGAAGGTACTTTATACCATATACCTTCATGTCCCAAAAGGCCAGAATTTTTCTCATAATTTAAGTGGCCGAAACAGCCCTCTAAAATCATGGCAAAGAACTTTTTTCGCTTTTGCAGCTTTGCACCTTTTTGCTAAAATCAGTCCACACAAAAATCTACAACACCTTTTCATTGATTCCACTTGGATTAGTTAGCTAACTCATAGATCTAACTCTAGGACTTAACCACACTCAAAAATTCAAAATATAATAAGAGATTTGGTCAATTGAATTTTATGTTACGTTTTTCACTAAAATCTGGTTTTTAACTCCTTGTGATTTTTTAAGAAACTTTCATGTTTTCACATATTAACCAACATAACTCATCATAACACTTACTAATACCACGTTATACCTATGATTTTCATTAGTCCAATGCTTTTATTATGACTTTCATCATAAACCACGAAACCTGCTCATTTTAGTTGAAGAAATATTCGAGGGTTTAAGAAATGGGTTTTATGTCTTTGGGTCAATACAAAATTCGATTTCACGCCTACTTGTAGGCTAGAAAGTCTTCAAGAATACGCCAGAAATTTATTAATAATAGAAATATCATTTCAAAATCGTGACTCTCATCCAAGACTTGGATAAGACGTCACATCGATACCAATCGTGACTTCTATCCCTTAACCTAGATAAAGACCTCACAATGATACCTATAAACTTGCCATCTTCATTCACGATGTCGCCTACTGTAAAGTCCGGTTTTGGTGCATTCCACACAAGGAAGTCAACAACGAAAGGATCGGGGCTCTTTACTTATGGCTTGATATAACAAAGATTAACTTTAGGGTTTGGTTACTTTGAATTCAGATATAACAGGGTTGTTATGAATATAAAAGCTAACAACCTTACGAAAAATCATGATGAGTAGTTAACCAATTGATTCCTAAAATCACATCAAAGGCAAGTATTTTCAAAAAGATAAGATCGACGAATAACGTGAAAGTGTTTATTTGAATCAAACAAGATTTAAAAATAGTAAGCGAGAACGAGGCTCCTACTAACGAAGTTTCAACCAATAAGTCAAAGTCTAACTTCTCCGAGTCAAATTTAAACGTTGAACGCAAAGCAAGAGAGATAAAAATAATGGGTAGAACCGGTATCTTATAAGGTATAAACTTCGCAATTTATAATTAACTAACCCGCTAACTTCGTTTGGTTTACTCGCTTTTTTGAGAAGTCATGAAAAAATGCACTTCCTAAAACCAACGACTTTGTTTTGTCCATATCCACCTTTGGTGCCACCGTCCCAGCTAGACTTGACTTTGATGCAAACAAAATTGGGCTAAACGACCTTCTCTTTTGTAATTTCCACTTCTATTATCTTTGCCATGATTACCAATCAAGTGGTTACCATTCTTAGCATGATAATTTCCACCACAATGGTTATCATTGTTCGATAATCGTTGCCACCGTAAAGATTATTATCGTGTTGTTGGTCCGTTACCTTTTATTCGAAATAATCAACACTCTCATGTGCTTCATCACTTATCTCAATTTTCGGATGCCATTCTCAAACACTTTGCCACAAAACAAGGGTTAATTAACATATCACATATTATCCCTATACTCGACCAACCAATTAAATACCAAATAAATTTAGGTAGGTCATACTAACGAAGGAATTCCCTGCCTCCCTCCTAGTTCTTATCTCACATCTCACCTGGGGATCATATCCCTAAGCTCGATACCAACCGCGACGCCCCAAAATTAGGTATACGCCACCCATCTTGGGTCGCCACTTACATGGTACATAAATTCAAATACAAACTTAATTATATCGTCTGTCAGGTAACATACATACGACAATACATAAACCGAGAGTTCTAATAGAATATTGTCATTTAGACAATATCCATACTCAAGGAGTCCTCATTACATTTATTATCACACTATTTCACGTAATAGTAAGGACTACTAATGCTATCCTCCTGACCATTACTCCGCTCCCACTCGTCCCAGCCTATATTCTCATTTCAAGAAGAATAAAGGAAAAAAGGGTGAGCTCAACTAGCCCAAAGAAGAAATATTATGACTAAGATAATGCAGAATAAATTATCATTAGCCTACAACAGTGTTAAACTGATAATACACAATAGACATCAAGTTTAACTGCAGCGGAATATGCAATCCATTAAAAGAGTCAAGTAGAGAATAAAGTCTACTATCTTTTAGGTTTTAAAAGGTTTTCATCCATTTTATCAATCGAGACTCACTTTTTAATGAATAAACCACAATATCTAATCATCCCCTGCATCTACTATCAAGGATTTTTATCAAATTATCAATGGTCACGACTATACCGAATCACCCTCGGTCATAATCATACCAAAAACTATCCATCATCGCATTATAGGCCAATCGAGAACTTTTATCACATCATTTATAACAAGCCATGATTATACCGAATGATCCTCGTCATAATCATACTAAATTCATCTATGCACGTAAGCCAAAGATAACATAATATAACATGAGGATGATGATGAATGACATAATAATTCAATAAAACAAGTTCAAGAATTATTTTATCCAGAATTAATAACGCCCAAATTGTCAACAAGATATCTTTTTTTGTAGAGTAAAATTCAAGAATGATCAAAGAATATTTCCATGAAAAGATATCGGATGAAACGCAAATATCAAGAATATTCTACTAATTTCATGGAGTATAAGTCAAAGTTTTAACTAATCGGGTATAATAAAGAATGGAATAACAAAAAAATCATCATACGCATGCGATTTCAGATGTATAGCGAGTTATTCCAATGTAACAATAATAATCTAAACCAGTCGTGAAATTCACAATCAGGATGATCCAATGTAATAATAAATGTTGAATAATAAACAATGGAACTGTGTCCTGTAAACACACGCACAAGATATATTCCAAATGTAATAATAAATGCGAATAATAAACAACGGAACCAGTCCCGTGTAAAACACACGACGATATGATATTCCAAATGTAATAATAAAGAATGGAATAATGAAGAAGATCACCAAGTATAGATTCATTCAGCGTATCTGAGTTATTCCAACAGAATAAATAAGAATGGAATAACAAAAGAAGTTCTCTTCATGAATACAAAAGAATAACACCCCTTACGGCACAACAAATAATATTCCCTACCGTAAAAGACATCGGATATCAAAGTAGTGAAGTACCGAATATCACTTCTTCTTCTCTCTCTATAGATTTTTTCTCTATAGCTTCTCTCTATAATTTCTCTCTCTAGAGAGTTTCAAAGAATTAGTAAGAAAATAATGAAGGAATGAGCTTCTATTTATAGGAAAATAGAATGCATAGTAATTAATCCATGAACGGTCCAGATTGATTTACTTTAATCTGGCGGTCCATATTTAAAGCAAAATTTTTAAATAAAATATCATATATTCTATTTATATAAAACATTTTTTACTACGCAAACACTACGCAACACTACGCAAAACACTACGCAAAACACTATCTGACACTACGTATAATAAAATATAATATATTCTATTTATGTAATAACTTTAATAAAAGTATTCTGCTTTTATATAAAAAGATGTTTCGCTTTTATTACGTTAATAATAATGAATAAAACAAACGCGTTATCGCTTATAATAATTCATATTATTAATCGATAATAATGGAATCAAACCGAATGTTGACTTCTCACATAAAGATCAATAATCAATACCGCAGTCTACTATGCAACCACACGACATCGTACTTTTACTACCGAGTAGTTCAACAATGATCAACCAGAAAACTTCCGCCGTTATTTCAATAAAATATTTTTGTCGCTTTCTCAATCGACAATAATTACATTGTGGGGTCCACCAATGATTGAGTAGTTGTATTTAATATTCCCCGCTAAACCGAATATTCAACCCACCAATCGAATATAATATAACCACTGCATACTTTGCAAAATTTATAAATACTACCCACAACTATAATATTATCTCAAATTCACACCATAATATTAAAAATTATTTCGACAAAATTTAAATCTTTATTGATAAAATCTGGGGTCTCACATACAAAATGAAGTGATTGTTGTTTGTTATAATCATTAGGCCATTAATATATGGTGGTTCATCAAATAACTATATATTGCATTTAGTAATATACTTAATTTTAAAATAACAAGTTTGTATTTGTAGCATTACTTGTAAAAAGAAATTGATATTTTTATGAAAACCGTCGCTATAGGATCTATAGCGACAATTTATTATGAAATATTATTTTTTGTTATAGATTTATCAGTTTCCCTTGTTAAATAGAATGAATTCTCCTTTAATGGTAGTCATTTACAAAATTATGATAATATTTATTTAAAAATAAAGTATTATGTTCTTATGTAATCTTTTAAATCTACATTTTATGAAACTTTACTCATTTTTGAAAAAAAAAATTTCTAATATTTTTTCCTTATAATAATAAATATTTTTATAAAATTTTAAAAATAATATTTATTTTAAATATAAAAGACCTATTATTTTAAAATAATATTTTATTTTAAAAATATTAAAATAATTATTATTTTCAATTTATTTTTAAAAATATTTTATTTTAAAATATTAATTTTAATTATTATTTTAATAATATTTTCTTTAAAAATAGTAATAATAATTATTATTTTAAAAAATTTATTATTTTCAAATATTAAATATAATTATTTTTTAAAAAAATCACATTTTATTTTAAAATATTAAAATTAACTACTTTTAAAATAATAATTTTATTTTAAAATATGAAATATAATTATTATTTTAAAAATAATATTTTATTTTAGAATATTAAAAATTGATGTTGAGTTAAACTGGATCGGGTTGGAGTCAAATCGGGACATAATTAATGAAAAATGAACTTTAGGAACGACTTTGAAATTGAGTGGCAACTTAAAAAGACAGAAGTGTCATCCAACCATTTTAATTTTAATAAAGTCTACCTATCGAATTTTATTAACAGCAAAATTTTAAACTCTTACGTCTTTATAAAAAATAAACAACCAAACAAACATTGTTTGATTTTTATTTTCACTAGTGAAAGTAAGTTAAAACATAAAACATAAACGTATGAACAAAATCAAAAAATAAAAGTAAGTAAAAACAGGTACATATGAAGAAAAATAAAAAATAAAAGCATGAAAGCAAAATACAATTACCAAAAAACCTGAACTTTTGTATTCTATACCAAAAAGAACATCCATTGCCACTTGAGCTAGCCTGGGCCCTTGGCCTTTTGCGAAGCATGAGGTCCAGTTCAATACTTACCTCCTCTCGAATTATCCAAAAACAAAAAAAAAATTCATCGCAAGTTAAAAGACAGAATTAGTCAGCCCGGTTAATGTAGGGGTGGGTATGGAAAGACAAAGGAGTGAAGATTAGACCGGATATAAGATCCGATCCGAGGCAATATCTCTTAACGAGTGAAGCGCTCGGCGCAAGCGGGTGTAAAATATACGTGCGGTTTGTAATTGCCATTAGAAATTAGAATAATCCTCACAACGAATAGAATAAAATAAAATACTCTCCCTCGCTCTCACTATTGCGTATATCTCACAACTGACACTCTGAGAATCAATCAATGTACACTTTCTACCTACCTGATACCTTTCTCCATATATATATATATATATATATATATATATATATATACACATGCCTTCATTTCTTTCTAAACTTTCAATTAATTGATATCGTTTTCTGTTAGTGAAGAAATGGTGATGTTCAAGGTTTCTCGTGTTGAATCCGCGCCAATCGATGGCCAAAAGCCAGGAACTTCTGGTTTGAGGAAGAAGGTAAAATTTCCAAATCCTATCAAGGAATAATCGATTCATTTCACTTCACATTCGATTGCTGCAGTTTGGTCTATTAAATGATTTGTATAACCTGCTGATCCCCGTTGCTCATTGCTATTAAGATCTGTTCTTTTTTATATGTTGAAATTGATAGTGTTTCAATAATTGTTATTATTCCGTCGGCAGATCTGATTGATTTAATTTAGATCTTGTTGGTGATAAGATAACAGTGGTTGGAGGCTTGGGCCTTGGAGCAGATGATATAGATCAGTAAATTCACTATAAAGGAATATCACATATTTTGATTGAATTAATCTATACGATCAATGCATTTCTTTGTAAAATTAGTGATATGCTGTATGTTTATTTACACATGGAGATATCTGTACATATATACATACACATACATACATACATACATACATACTGGCACTCGTGCATACACAGTTACATTATACAATACTCATTTAATGTTCACTTAGTATCCGTTTTTTTCAAAATGCTGATATCACTAAAGGTGTAAACCAGTCGAATCGAAACGAAACGAATAGAGAGTTGCGACTCGAAACACTCGAATTCGAATTGTATTTAAAAAATTCTACTTTCTCGAATACTCTCTCCGTCCCGGGATAAAAGTCCAGGTGGATTTTTCACGCATATTGAGAAGATGAATGAAATGACAAAATTGCCCATAATAATGTCATTAATTATTTTCAATGTAGGTGAGAGAGTGACTTTTTAGCTATTCAATTCAGAATATTCTCTCTCCATACTTATTAAATATGGAGAGAGAATTAGAATAAGAAAAGTATCAGACATTTAATGTTACGCGCATAATAGAAAAAAATGTGTAAAAGTTTGGTTATTAAAGGAAAGTGGACATTTAACATGGGATTACCCAAAATAGTACTCCTCCGTCTCTCTGATAAAAGTCCCAGTGGACTTTTCACGATATTATTAAAGAGGAATAAAATGACAAAATTGTCCATAATAATGTCATTAAATATGGAGAGAGAATTAGAATAAGAAAAGTATGAGATATTTGGGCATAATAGGAAAAAATGTGTAAAAGTTTGGTTATTAAAAGAAAGAGGACATTTAACATGAGACAACCCAAAATAGTAATAAGGACTTTTATCTTGGGACTGAGGGAGTAATAAAAACTTTTATCATGGGACGGAAGGAGTATTTATTACTCGAATTCGATCCGACTCGGATCAAATTATATTCAAACTACTCGCGAGCTTCAAATTCAAGCTCGAATTCGAATTGTATTTAAAAAATTCTACTTTCTCGAATACTCCTTCGTCCCAGGATAAAAATCCTGGTGAACTTTTCACACATATTAAGAAGAGGAATGAAATGACAAAATTGCCCATAATAATATGTCATTAATTATTTTCAATGTAGGTGAGAGAGTGACTTTCTAGCTATTCAATTCAAAATATTCTCTCTCCATACTTATTAAATATAGAGAGAGAACATAAGAAAACTATGAGATATTTAATGCTACGGGCATAATAGGAAAAAATGTGAAAAAGCTTGGTTATTAAAAGAAAGTGGACATTTAATATTGGACTACCCAAAATAGTAATAAATACTTTTATTATGGGACGAAGGGAGTATTTATTACTCGAATTCGATCCGACTCGGATCGAATTATATTCAAACTACTCGCGAGCTTCAAATTCAAGCCCCAATTCGAATTGTATTTAAAAAATTCTACTTTCTCGAATACTCCTTCCGTCCCAAGATAAAAGTTCTGGTGGACTTTTCATGCATATTAATAAGATGAATGAAATGACAAAATTGCCCATAATAATATGTCATTAATTATTTTCAATGTAGGTGAGAGAGTTACTTTTTTGCTATTCAATTCAAAATATTCTCTCTCCATACTTATTAAATATGGAGAGAGAAGTAGAATAAGAAAATTATTAGATATTTAATGCTACGGTCATAATAGGAAAAAATGTGTAAAAGTTTGGTTATTAAAGGAAAGTGGACATTTAACATGAGATTACCCAAAATAGTAATAAAGACTTTTATCATAGGACGGAGAGAGTATTTATTACTCGAATTCGATCTGACTCGGATTGAATTATATTCAAACTACTCGCGAGCTTCAAATTCAAGCTCGAATTCGAGTTTCCACATAATAACTAGCTTTATAATAAATATAATTATAAATTGAATTTTTTATTTTTCTTAGAAATGGGAAAATATATTTACTATTACACTTTACATATATAAAATCACAATTAAAATTAAAAATAATAATAATAATAATTAATTATCCTAATTTGATTTAATTTTTTATATATTATAAGAGAATGTATTGAGTATCTAATCGAATCTGTATCAATCGAGTATGTATCGAATCACAATCGAAAATTCGAGTAGTTTGAATTTTAAACGAGTCGAGTATAACCTTGCTTAGATGCTACTCATATTTCTTTTCGAATATTTTTAATGCTCAAATTTGGATCATATTATTAACGAATCCGAGTCTCGCTCGTGTTTTTTCGAGTCGAGCCCAAACTTTTTGGTTCGTTTACAACCTTAGATATCACCAAACTTTTAAACATATTTTTTTCTCATTTTTTTTAATTGGAGTTGTTTATTGGATTGTGGGGTTTCGCTTGGACAATAATAATTTCCAGTGTATTGCTACACCTTCTTGCTATTTAGAGTGTGGCCTTATTTGTTCTTCATAACAAATAATTATATTTCTTTTACGAATAACCTTTGCACACCTTTATCTCTACATTTATATAATTAACTGGATTCCCTTTTTTTCAATGGAAACTTGTACTTTTGAAGTCCAAATGTAGTTAACTTACTGTAGAAGTATGATGAAGGTTGCTTGCAAAGTTTTATTAACATGGTATTGGTCTCTTTGCTAGATGAAAATGCGTCTTTGACGTCTTTACATAATTCACTAGACCATTCACTGAACTTTTTAAAGGAGATTAGTTTATTTTGTTGTATTTTTTACTTATCATTTTAGAGAGTGAAATTTGTTCTTTTTTACTTGTCGTTTGTAGATTTCAAGAAAGCATTAATGACTTAATTTTTCATATTACCCCTATATTAAATACTAACTTATTTCTCTTTCATCTTTTTCAATGAATTTTAGAAGGGTGGTATTGAGATTTTATAATTCTTTTGGTTAATCAGACAAACATTAATTTCATTTCTTAATCTTTGTGTTTTTTTTTGTTTCTAAATCGGCAAGTAAAAAGGAATGGTCGGAGTAACTTTTGATGGCGAGATGTTGAGAACTTTCCCTCTTGTTGGTTGTGGATACTTGAATTTATTTCAAATTTTTGATTGATTTTATTTGAAATGTATTTTTCAGGTGAAAGTATTCACGCAACCTCATTACCTGCATAATTTTGTCCAGTCCACATTCAATGCCCTTTCAGCAGATAAAGTCAGAGGTAGGCGTTCTGCTACTTATGATGAGGTTTCCTTGTGCATTTGTTTAGAAATGAGAGTTTGAAATAAATCAATCAAAGTTTTAACCATGGTGGAGCAAAATGTCTATTTTAGTGGCCAAGCATAGACTACAGTGGTGCATGGTTCTTTATGAGACATGATTTCCTTCTTATATACTACCTCCGTTCCAAAATTAGAGATATATTTTGACTTTTTAAAGTCAATTCTCTAAATCATAAAATTCAAAATTGATATGAAGTTATTTAGTTTTAATACAACAAATATAACAATTGTAAACTAATTATAAAGCACTACTAATTATCATATTTGTTGTTTTTAAAACTTAGAACAAAATTATATCAATTTGGAATTTTAGAATTTCGTGAATTGATTCTAAAAAGTCAAAATGTATATCTAATTTTGGAACGGAGTGTGTATACCTTTTTGTTTCTTTAGGAATAACTCTGAAACTTGCATTTGTTTTGGTTGAGTGAAAGAATTACTCTATTACCAATATATTATGGTTTATGAATAGCAGATTTCAAGATTTCATTTGACAATCTTTATGAATTATATACTTATGTTGTTGCATCTTGGTCAAGAATTCATTAACAAATTGTGCATATACTTCCCCATTATATTTTATAGCACTTGATACCCATTTTTTACTTTATAACCAGTTAGAATGGTGCATTGTTCTTTTCTTTGAAAAGATTGTATGCTCCATTGAATACATGCAATAAGGTTTTACTTTATCAGCTTTAAATATGATAGGCAGAAGAGTTGTCTCTCTCATTATTATTATAGTAAATTGGATTAGTTTAAATATTTAATCTTGATTTAATGTTAGTTGTTCAGCTATTATTTGTCAAAGTAAATACTTGACCCTAGTTTATGATTTGAATGAGAAAAGGAAGGAGGAATAATATCTCACGCAGATCACAGATGCTTGTATGGAATTTCCCAAAACTGATTTAAGTATATATTGGACATTCACATTGTTTCATTCCCTTCACATCTTATTTACTTGAACAGCTTTCATTTCTTTCATTTTTATAAGGGCAACCAATTATATAGGGACACTGGGTTAAAGTTAAGAATTTGAGATGTTTTGCTGACCCAATAAGGAAGAACAATTAACAAACTATATGTATTCTTACACATTGTATCATCTATATACTCTTGCTATACAGATGCATAATGAAGCGATCCTTGTTAGTGGTGTTGTTAGATGTTATTCAGTTCAACATGCCTGAACCATCCCTCCCCTTCCTCTTATCCCCAACTCCAAGGGGGCTCCTAGGATAACAGTTTATGGCAATGTGAATTTAGACAAAGTCCTAAATTTCCTGCATGTATTCTTCTAAGAGTTTTCTGTTTTCAACATGTTTTATGTCCTATATGTTTTTAGGTTTACTGGTAATCTTGTCTGGTATATTATCTCCAGTTTTTCTAATTGTGTTTTGTGTTCACAGGGGCTACACTTGTTGTTTCTGGTGATGGACGCTACTATTCAAAGGATGCTATTCAGGTACTCAATTTCCCCTTTAAATGTCAACCTGTCTCACTTTTTTGGTTTCTTTCAATAATTGTAAGAAGTTTCATTACTTTCTTGTGTGTTTTTGGCATGGATTTTAGTACTGTAGAAAAAATATTTTTTATACACTTTATTTTAATGATATTTCGATATTCTAAATATATTTGTATGTCTCATCTATTAAATATAAATAAAATATATAATGTCAAAATGTTTTTTTGACATGTCTTACATCTGTGCCAAAACACTCGGAAAAACAGTTACACTACAAAGTGGAAGAAATTATATCTCGTGCCTTGTACCTCTCCATAGCATCATGTTGGCATTCTCCTATAGTTTAAATTAAATAGATATTTGTGTTCTAATTTATTTATTTGTTGTACTGATCTTGAGGTCTGGTCAGCTCCAGTCTAATTGAGCTAGTTTAGATTTTTTTGCGAATTGTATTGAAAATTGTAGCTTTGTGATAGACCAGGCTTGGGTTGGGAGACTTGGGGAGATCTCTAAGCAGTTTTAAGAGTTTTAATCTAGGGCTAGGGCAAGGGACCAGTTACATTGAGTTTTATAATAATATTTACATGTTCTCCATATGGTTGATATGCTCTGCACAGGTTTAGAGAAAAATAAAAAATGTGGTTAACCGAATGGTCTGCTGGTTGATTTTTTGGAGGATGTCACCCATTGATAGGAATGCCAATTTACATCCAAATCCACTGTATTACCTGAATCCAAACCCGATGAAACGTTATTAGCCCAACCCGAAGGGTTCGGGTATGGGTAATGTAGTACCCACCCCGCACCCGACTTAGCCCTACATATATAGTGATAATTATTTTAATGATTATATATATATACACACTAATATTTTAATGATTATACATATTTATAAATAGTTTAAATACTTATACTTTATACATATCTATATATTTTGTACACTTATATTGATTTATAAATTAATTTTTTCAATTACATAATTATATAATATAGATAATTATGTAAATAAGGGAATGGGTTACCCGTGTGGTATGTAAAACCCGATGAGCATTACCCGAATCCGATGAAATTGGGTATGAATATTGCAAAACCTGGCCTGGCCTTGCACGCTTCATCCATACCCATTGACTTGATACATGAGCACTTATATAGTGGCCCTAATTTGAGCAAGCCAAAAGCTTCAGGTGCAGCAAGTTTACCACTTGTAATGTCCCTGATTTGATTGAATATCCTGCTACTATGTTTTATTGAGCTCCAATATAAAGGCCTTATATTAGGATAAAGAGAAAGCTTCAGGTGCAGGAAGTTTAATGCTTTTAATCTGTCTGATTGGGTTGAATGTTCTGCTTCTAGGTATATAATAGTCAATCCAATCCTAGCTTTGATCTAACCTAACAGACCTGAGTTCCATTCATGCACATGTTATTGCTTCTCAGCATCTATATTGTTACATCTTCCATTAGATTCTTCATGACCATATCGTGCAATTTTTGCCTTGAAAACTGGCAGATTATAATTAAAATGGCAGCTGCAAATGGGGTAAGACGTGTCTGGGTTGGTCAAAATGGATTGTTGTCCACTCCTGCTGTATCAGCTGTTATACGTGAAAGAGTTGGTGCTGATGTAAGTTAACCTGCTTCAATTGTTTATATTTATCTGTGTTCTGAGTTTTCTTTTCCCATAATTCTGCACTGTTAAAAATGTTTGAAATTGACAAATTTGCTTATAAATGTCTAAACAGGGATCCAAGGCATCTGGAGCATTTATATTGACAGCAAGCCACAACCCAGGTGGTCCCAATGAGGTATGTACCAGTAGTATTTTCCTAAGTTCTTACTGAAGAAAATTGTTTCAGTGCTAGCTCCTACCTAATTGATATTTCTGATGTATGGATGAAAGTGAGTCATCTTATTTATTATTAAATCATTTGTACTTGTACTCAAATGGAAATCACTTGCAGCTGAACCTTTTTTATAGGGATGACAATTTAAATCGAAACCGATCCGGTTGAACTGCATCGAACTGGTCTTTATCGGAACTATTGGCCTCACCGGTGTGGTTTTGGTGCAAAAAATGTTAAACCGGGACCGGTGCGGTGTGGTTTTGTTATCTGCCTCTGACTGCTGGTGCACCGCACCGGAACCGACGATGCACCAATACTTGAACCACTATATATACTTATTTATTTTAATTATATCTCTATATTTTATTGTACTATATATAATTATAGAATTACTCAAACATATATATATATATATATATATATATATATTTTACTTTTGCAAATGAAAAGTTAGTTTATGAATATTTTTATATATATTTGATATATCTTTAAACTATAATAATGTTAATATTATAATAAGGTTGTCTTAATTTTAATTAAACTTACATTCTTGTATTACTTGAGCTATTTTAATGAATATTATTATAATGTGTTGTAAAAATACTAAATTAATTTAATAAAAAAATAAGTCAAAAATAATATTAAATTTTGACCGGTGCAAATAGGTGCATTGCGGTTCAAAATATAAACCGGCCTATGCGGTTTTGGTATAAAATCTTGAACCAGTGCCAGTGCGGTGCGTTCAAGGTCTTTTAAAATCTGGAACCGCACCATTGCCATCCTTACTTTTTCACTTCGAGTTCCACAGATAATGGATTTGGAGTTTAAATTGATAAAGTGTATACGTAAAGGGCTTAATTAACTTGGAAACTATCCACTTACCAATTTAATACATGTGATTTGATGACCAACCCTCACAGAATCTAAGATTCTATTTGATGAAGCAATTATAATTGAACCTTCCATATGGACACTTTTGTCGACAACATATCAGTTACTTATTTTTGTCCAGAAATTTGAATGAGAAACACCAGAATCATTATCTGATACTTATTCCTGTGCTTTTTATTACAGGATTTTGGAATTAAATACAACATGGAAAATGGCGGACCTGCACCTGAAGGAATTACTGACAAGATCTATGAGAACACAAAAACAATAAAGGAGTACTTAATTTCTGAAGGCCTACCAGATGTATGAGCTTCTTTGTAATTAGCGTGTGTGTGTGTCTGAGTGCATATACACACACACACACACACACGCACACACACACACACACACACACACACACACACACACACATATATATATATATATATATATATATATATATATTCCTAGATTGTATCATTCACATTTTCATGATCACATGGATATCTTACAGTGATTTATATATGCTCTAGGTGGATATCTCTGCAGTTGGCATAACAAGCTTTGGGGGACCTGAAGGGCAATTCGACGTTGATGTATTTGATTCAGCTAGTGATTATGTGAAACTGATGAAGTATGACATTAGTACTCTTCTGTGTTCTAGTTCAAAAATATATATTAGTACTTAACCATATCTTGCTGCTGTTGAGGACCGCGAAAGTCGTGGTTTTGAGAACCGCGAAAGTCGTGGTTTTGATACAAGCTTGACACATCACACAATTGTTATTTTCTTCAATTATATTGAATGAAATTTTTTGAGCTGTTATCTTATGATATTCTGTTCAATATAGTTCTTTTACATCAACATTACATATCTTAATATCATTGAGTTGTTGATAAATATTCAGGTCAATATTTGATTTCCAGTCTATCCAGAAGTTGATTTCATCTCCAAAATTCTCATTTTGGTATGTAGCTCATTTTGTTTGGATCTAACATACAGAAAATTCTTTTCCTGATGTTTTTTTCCCTTTTCTTCCTTGGGCTATATTGGACTCCTATTTTTTTTTGCCATTTCCTAGTTATGATGCGCTTCATGGAGTAGCTGGAGCTTATGCTAAACGTATATTTGTTGAAGAACTTGGTGCACAAGAAAGCTCATTGTTAAACTGCGTACCCAAGGTCTTTCTATGTTTTTGAATTGTATCTTTGTTTGTTTTGTAATTCAAAAGCTAAGTTACAGTTTGGTGCCATAGTAGCAATTTTTTTTTCTTACTTCTACATGACTTTGTGCAAATAGGAGGACTTTGGTGGAGGACACCCAGATCCCAATCTGACATATGCAAAGGAGTTGGTAGCACGTATGGGATTGGGCAAATCAAATGCTGATCATGAGCCACCAGAATTTGGTGCTGCTGCTGATGGTGATGCAGATCGTAACATGGTCCTTGGTAAAAGGTAGCATATTACCTGATGTTAGAATGGACAACTACTGACGTCTGACATTTTTGATTCTTAATTGCTAACTTTTGGTGATATCAGGTTTTTTGTCACTCCGTCTGATTCCGTTGCTATTATTGCTGCAAATGCAGTCCAATCCATACCTTACTTTTCAGCTGGACTAAAGGGAGTTGCCAGGTTCTGTACAGTTTTTCTGATCTTCTTTTGTTTCTCCACGTGTGTGTGCCTGCTTCTGCATGCCTATTCTCAAGCTCATTGATAGGCAGGCACATTAACTTGTTCACTCTTGTAAAAAGTTGCTTTAGTTTATAGCAACTGGATATTTTCATCTTGTAAGAGTCAAATTATCATTTTGTGTAGCCTGCTCATCATCTCTGAATTTAGTAGTTGCAATCTTCAATGTATCAATTTTCTTCTTGTAGGAGCATGCCTACGTCAGCTGCTCTTGATGTTGTAGCCAAACATTTAAACTTGAAGTTTTTTGAGGTACTCTGTTGCACAGATTTTTTGACTTTTAGCTATAGTGTTTTTGCCACTAATACGAGCGTGTAATTTTGGTACTCTCAATCATGCCAGGTACCCACTGGCTGGAAGTTTTTTGGTAACTTAATGGATGCTGGAATGTGTTCAGTTTGTGGTGAAGAAAGTTTTGGAACTGGTATGCTTCCATCTGTTACAAATGTCTAACTGAAAGAGAAGTTATATCTAAATGGAAGTAGCAGATGTGGAATTCAAACTTTAAGCATCTGTTCTTTCTGTTTATAGGCTCAGACCATATACGTGAGAAAGATGGAATATGGGCTGTTCTGGCTTGGTTATCTATTCTTGCTTATAAGAATAAGGAGAACCTCAAAGGGGGAAAGCTTGTGACTGTTGAAGACATTGTTCGCCAGCATTGGGCTACCTATGGACGACACTATTATACTCGATATGATTATGAGGTTTTTATGATATGTGATGGGTTTTACTTGGCTGTCTTTTTTTATAAGTGACATAGTTGATTAAACATAGTTAAAGTGATAAAAAAATTTGTTTCTTCAAGAATGTTGATGCAGGCGCAGCGAAGGATCTAATGGCATACTTGGTCAAGTTGCAAGATTCTCTGGGTGAAGTTAACAAGTAATGCTTCTCTTGCTATTATTAGAATACTTGAAAAGTGCAAGTTCCTTATAGGTTATATATATTGAGTAATTGTGTTTACCACCCTTTAATGCCCATGGTGTGATGACATGAGGTATAAAACACTATCCTTTTTCCTTTTTTCCAATTCCCTACCAAGTCAATGAGAGCTTCAGCAGTGAGAATGTGAGCATACTCTTACAAGATGCATTTTATTTTTGATTGATACTATATGTCCTCTATTTGTAATGCTACTAATAAAACAAAAACAGGTACAGACAATTTAACTGCTGGATTTGTTATGGAGTTAAAAATGTATTGGAGTGTTTTTACATTAGTGTAAATGATGACAAACTTGTATTGGAGCATATCAAAAAACACGATCTTCGTTGCTCTTAAATTTGGGTTGACTAGTGTCGGGAAGTCACTGGGAAATTTGTTCAACAATTAGTCTTGGGATTTCTGTGCCTTGTTTCTCACAGGAGTTGCCTCCCAATGGCACAAACCTGCTACCTGATTATGCTTTTAAAAAGTTTTTGTTTTAAGGTCCCAGGTTCTAATTGTGTGTTCTTTAGTTTTTCTTGGTACATTTTTTTTAATCATTATGTCAAATGGAGGCTGAATTGCCAAAGTTTAATGATTTTGAATCAGCAACAATTTTTATTTTGAGAAGACCAAAACTCGTTGAAGCGGTTTCATTTATGTTGTGTTGTTTAATTTTTGTAGAATTATAAAAGGAATACGGTCTGACGTGTCAAATGTTGCCAATGCTGATGAATTTGAGTACAAAGATCCTGTTGACGGTTCCATCTCAAAGCATCAGGGTGTTCGATATCTGTTTGAAGATGGATCACGATTGGTAAGCGAGCTCTCCTGCACCACTTCATTGTTCATAAAGGATGATTTAATCACAACTAAGTTTGATACATGGGCACACAGTGGCTTCAATATCCAGTGTTGTAATTGTTTTTGATGATTGAATTCTCAGAATTGTAGAACATTGACAATTATAGTATTGAGAAATTTAAGGATTTTAAGAAACACATTTTTGTTTTCGAAGCCAAATAGTTCAAAAAAAATTCCATATCGTTTGACTTTCTATTTCTTGCTTGTGCCTTTCCCTTGGCCTCCTTTAACTGCCTTGTTTCATAAATGTTTTTTTGTTGACCCTGTATTTCAGGTGTTCCGTCTATCCGGAACTGGCTCCGAGGGTGCTACTATTCGTCTGTATATTGAGCAGTATGAAAAGGATTCATCTAAGATTGGAAGAGACTCTCAAGAAGCACTTGCTCCTCTGGTTATTAATCTTTTGGGCTTCCCGTCCTGTTTTTTTAAACTTCCTGTTCATTACTTTCTTTGTCTAATAACTGGATTTGTAAATTACAGGTTGAGGTTGCTCTTTTGTTGTCAAAGATGCAAGAATTTACTGGCCGATCTGCCCCAACTGTCATTACATAGTTAGATACGGTTGCTGCAACACTATATTATATGTTTTTCTACATTGAATAAACAAAGTATTTAGCCCATATCAGGCCTTGTAACATCCGACAACAGCTGGGATCCTTTTTTCCTTTTTCCTCCACTGTCAGCTCCTACGGTTCTACCAGACTGTGTTATGGTTTGGGTTGATACTTGTGGTCGACTGAAGTTTTGTTATTCAAAATAATTTGTAGATATTCAGAATATTGGACACCATTGTCTCCTTGATTTACAGGATTTTAATCACAAAATTACAATTAATCCGGAGGTAATGTGGTTTTTGTCCATGGTTTGAATGTGTACGATATATTGCTCCCTCAACCAGCTTACAAGATATCAGGGTCTTGTTTGCGAACATCAGAACTAATTGTCTTGACAGGTGGTCTTTGTTAAGTTATACTTATATTTCCCTTCTCCTTCCCAAAAAGTTATTAGGCCTAGCTTTCATTGATACTCGCAACTGATCATGCCTTCTTTATTAGTTGAGGTAGGAGGAAATGTGAAATTGACAACTTTTCTTAAAATGCATAAAAATAAGTAGTATTATTCTGTAGTGGATTTCATTTGCAGAGGCAAGGAAGCATGGTTGAGTTGGATTTTCTTTATCATTTTAGATACTATTACACCATGTTTTTTTAAGGGAAAAGGAAAGGAAAATAATTAAAATCTTTCTAAATCTCACGGAGGAAGGAAAAGAATTTGGAGGTGAAGTATTTGATTTTTTGGCTCAAAAGAATGATCAAGAGGGATTGGAGGAAGGAAAAGAATTTGAAAGTAAAGTTGATTTGATTTTTGGCTCAATCAAGAGGGATGGGAAATGATGAAAAAGCTGAATATTCCTCTTGATAGCATGAACATCTTGTCTCTAGGTCATTTCGTGTAGCTAGCTTGTTGCCGTCAATTGATTCCTCCTTTTTCCAAGCTACCCTGCTATGGTTGATTTTGAGAATACTAATTTGGCTCCTTGAATTAGTTAATTATTACACCATCTAAATTTGCGGGGGTAAATAATTAGTTAAAACTGCTTAATAATTAGTTTTAGCTCTGATTCTGTCAGAGCTGAGCTGAGCTGAGTCAGATGATTTGTTCTTATCAACTTCATTAACCTTGATCTGAATATTAAAACATCAGCTTATAATTGCTGAATTAATGCTGTTTTGGAGGTTAGATAAGATGAGTACCCATTAATGCAAACGCTAGGAGTACACGACTGAAGAGATTAGTTCTTGGGCTGATAATGTATCTCACGAATAAATTTGTTTGGATACGTGGATCAAGCAATATCATCATTATCTTAAATGAAATTGTCAATATGTATTATATACATTTGAATGCATGTGTTTCTATTATTGAAGCAATGTTGACAAAATCGTATTGGGTCGACAATAATACAATTTTTATCCCGTTGACTGAACTAACTAATTGGCATTTATTATATGAACAATACATCATGAATATATTTATTTTAATTACAAATTCTCTTAAAATCTAATAGAAGAAATATAAAGAATGAATTTGTTGATTCAAACAACATTTATATTTTAAGAGAATGTGTAACTATAAAAACTTATATAAAAATACTTTAACACATCGCGTTTTAGCTATATAACGTATCGCGTACTCGTATTCGTATTACATATTAAACCATAATACGATTCAATTTTACTCAAACATACCACTAATCAAGTAACCAATTCATTCCAAAATAAAGATTTATAAAGAAATTAATCCGACTCCTTCCAAATTAAGGATTTAATCATACCATACCTAATCTTAGGTAAATGCAATTCTCAAAGTGATTGATAAATAGTTGCATTTGTGCCAACGAAAGATACACAACTTTCGGCTGTTGGCTGTGTTATTTACCTATATCACGCAAGCTTCCTTCATTTTAGGCAGATATATTAAGTAGTACTAATAAATAGGCCTTGGCAGAGCAGGGGCAACACACATATATTGTCTATTGGAGAGCCTGTCTCTGTTTAAATACATCATTCCATTGCAATTTACAAAATTACCCTCTGGCCGATCTTTTAGTCTTTAATAATAATATATGGACCACAGGGGGTTCAATATTTCATACAGCTGATATGATCTGATCTGATCTGATCTATTAATATAATGTTGATGATAATATATGGTGCACATTAATTGTTCAATAGTTTCATACCCAAAAAAAATCAGCAGTCCCCCTTTTCTTTTTATATTATTTCTCTCAACTCTCACAAATTAAAAGAGTTGTTTAGATAATAAATTTAAATTGTACAAATATTTGCCCTTACAAATAACAAGTTGTTGGTAATCATTTCATATAATAGCAAGCATGCTTTATGGTGCATTGGAGCGGACAGGGGACTGGGGACCTCAAGCTGCTTGAAAGTGGTCTCTCATGGAAGTCCACTATATATTGAGTGGGAGATATTTCTTTATCCTCTAAGAACTTTGAAACTACTAATTAACCAACAAACAAAAAAGAACAAGATATCAACTTAATTCTCAAGAGGTATTGGAACATGAAAATGAAACAAGACTAAATAATTTTCAGGTTTCAAGTCAACTCACTAATCTTTAAACGTACATTGACAAATTAATATGCCTGGGCCTGGCATGATCAGATCATCTCTGGTGCTTGCTTGGAGTCTTCATGGTCCATGCAGGAAAAATCTACCTCTTTCTTTCTCTCTCTCTCTCTGTATAACAATATAATAAAATGTAATCTCATTATCCCTATATATATAGCATCCACACAAAAAGTTCAATTTGATATTTTAGAGTCAATTTTAATTTATCTTTTTGAACAACATATTTTATTACATTTCAATCCTATATAATACTTGGAGTGATTTGGAGTCTTCATGGTTCATGCAGAAAAAAATATTCAACTCCCTCCCTACACACCTTGGTTACACCCTCCTTTCTTTCTCTCTCTCTCTCTCTCTCTCTCTCTCTCTCTCTATATATATATATATATATATATATATATATATAGCCGATCCTGTCCGGACTCCCGGACAGGACTAAAATACGGATCACAATTTTTTATTTTTTATTTTTGTTTTTTTTAATAAATAAAATATATTTAATATTTTATGGAATCGAATTTTTTTATAATACAAACGATGTTTTGGGGTGATTTGAATACCTATACTAAAAAATGGTAGTGCATGCAGACAGATCGTATATACATGTTTTGTTATATGTACTCAAATCACGCCCAAAACACTCAGATATGAAAAATTTCAATTTATAAAATATTAAATATTTTTTTTAGTTGTATTAAAAAAAAAGCAAAAAATAAAATAAAATTTAGGGTCCGCATTTTAGTCCTGTCTGTGAGTCCTGATTGCATCGGACTCTATATATATATATATATATATATATATATATATATATATATATATATATATATACTATTACATTTCAATTCTAAAAGTTTTGGAGAAACTCATATATCTTTGCTATGAAGTATCTTTAGTGATTTGCTGTTAGATTAACTCGAAACTTTGATCAAATACATCCTAAATTTTAAAATTAATTATGTGATTCATATAAATTTTGAAATAATAAATGGAGTAATAAACACCACAAAAGATCACACAACTCACAACTCATTGTCACAAAGATTTATATAATTTTAAGTTCATTAACAAAAGTAACTGATACAAAGCATTCATACATCTATATATTTTGTACACATTTTAATTACATATATTAATTCCATACAAGAAGCTAGAACCCAACACAAACTATAAGCCAATTACATCATTATTAATTTCAAACAACCCCCCACTATCAATATTGTAACATTAAGAATCTACTATATACTAGCTAGTATATCACAAGCCAGAAGTAAATGGCACTCCGGTGGCTGCAAGCCATAAATTCCCGTCCAACAAACTCCCAACCGAGAATTTTCCGGCCTCCGCGGCACTCGTTATGACGTGGTACCCCGGCCATTTTACCCTGCCACTAGTACCTGCACCACTTCCAATGTTCATATATTCACCATAATACAATGTTTTTAGAGCAAAATCTCCGCTCCACGGCAGCCAACCGGCCGAATTAATCAAACCGTCTAGGGAACTTTTCATTACAACTGTCCTCGAATACTGCTTCCACGGCCGCCCCAGATAGGCCTTAAATGAACCCTGAACCGGTTTCAAATCCGGAGCTGCGGTGATTCGTGAAATATGGATCACTATACCCGTATTTTGATTGGGATCCGTCCGGGCTTGTGCGGTGACGGTGTTTATTTGATTGCTCATTGCTCTTCTTACATAAATGTTACAGTTTTGTATAACCGCAGCTGCGTTGCCGAAAATAAAATCTATTGTTCCATATATGTCACAATTTCGGTAGAATTGGCGTTGGGAATAAACGTATAGGGTGTCCTGATAACCTTTGAAGCTGCAGCTATAGAAAACTGAGAAATCTGAACCGGACCGGAGTGCAACAGCTTGGTGTTTCTGTGGTCCGGCCGTGTTTTCGAACGTCATGTCCCGTGCCATAAATCCTTGGCCTGTAGCAGCTGCGTGGAAAAATAGTTTAATTGTGTCAATATATATAGTAGAAATTAAATACTATGATTTTTAAAACAGTTGCCATGCATATATTAACTTAATTAATGTTCAACTGGCTTATAATTAATGATACTATATCGAATCAAAAAAGTTGTTTTGTAATAAGACCAAACATATTGCCATAGAACATTTTGAATAAATTAATAATCTTGGGTGCTGATTATAAGTCCAAGGATAATATAGCATATATAGTTGGTACGTTAATATAAGTGAATTTTTGTGTCAGTATGGTATCTTCAGTATAATTTAGGTATAATATTTTGAAGATTCTAAAAAAAGGGTTTCAAATTAATATCTTTATTATACGCTGTATGTGTCGCTCAAGTGATATACCACCCCCATCCCTTACACTAAGATCAATCATAAGTTATTTTAAGGTGGTCAAAAAGATAGATGATATATATATATATATATATATATATATATATATATATATATATATATATATATATATATATAAACTCACCAAAAGTTGCTGAGCGAAAAGTTGTGGAACCATCTTGATTATTTTTACTGCCGGTAACAATTGTGGCATCAATCCCATCACCAATCAGCATCAAATTCTTCATTGATTTCTTGATCTCCACGTTCTCTTTGTAAACTCCTCTTTTCACGTATATAACAAACCTATTAGTCCCACTCCTTTGCTTAACGGATGCAGCCACGGCCTCAGAAATTGTCATGTAATTACCCGATCCATCTTTGGCTACGACGAGATCGGCTTTCGGTGCTGCCTGAAGAAGCTTCCGGTCAGCTGCTGAGATCCATCCCGGCATATCCTGAGCTAGTAAGCGTCGGGATTTCGGGTTTTCACTAGGTAGTACTGAAGCTGTGGCAGCCTTATTTATGGCAAGAGAGTTGCTAATGAACTTTGAAAAGTTACTTAACATGAATGGGGAGGTTTGAAAATAATTAGAAGACAAGTTAAAATCAGTAAATCCATTTTGGCATGTTTGGTGATTGGTGAGAGCTGCACTTAACCAGGTTTGGACATCATTATTACTATTTGGGTTAACGGAACCAATGGAACGGTTAAGCAGGTTTATGCTATCTTCATAAAGCTCCAAACAATCTGCCCAAGCGGACTTGGCTCGTCCGTCGAACGAGCTCACGTCCATAGCGGAGATGAGACGGTGAGCTTGTACGGCCTGAGCCAACGTGACCGAGAGGGCTGAATCACGGTACGTGATAAACGGGGTTTTGTCCAGGGTATTCTGAGGTTTAGTGGAAACCATGAAAGAATTGCATATTTCGGGATATGGAGTTTGGTTACAAAGTGATGTAGTGGCACCATGCACAAACCTAGAAGGACCAAACATAAGCAAGAAATGGTAAGCCAAAAACGCTGAGACGAGAACAATATTATTATTACTATTATCCATGTGGATATAAAATACACCAACTTTTACTTGGCTAATAAAATCTCTAGTGATTTATTATGTGATGATTTTAATGAAGGGAGAGAGCTGAGGAGTCCTTTTTATAGGCATAGGCAAACTGGATTTGTACGTTGGTAGGTCACTGTATTATTGGATGCTTAATTTGATCAACGCGTTTGTAAAAGCCATGGGCCATGCACGAATTTTGAGATATTGGTTGTTCTTAATTACTCTTCCCGTCCATTAATATAAGTCGTTGTTTTAGAGTTGTGTACAATTATTAAAAAAATAATTGTATAATACTCACTACGTTCTAGGATAAAAGTCAAAAATGATTGGGTACGTAGTCCCATGTTAAATGTCCACTTTCCTTTAATAACCAAACGTTTACATATTTTTTTCCTATTATGCCCGTAGCATTAAATATCTTATACTTTCCTTATTCTAATTTTCTCTCCATATTTAATGACATAGTATTATTATGGACAATTTTGTCATTTTATTTCTCTTCTTAATATGCATGAAAAGTCCACCATGACTTATCATGGGACGGAGGGAGTATTAAATATAATATCAATTATCTATATTGTCCTTGTATTAGAAAAAGATATCGATACTCCCTCAGTCCTTAATTATTTGAGAGGTTGACACAACAATTAAGATAATGATTGAAAAACATTAAATATAGTACTCAATTGTCTATAATACCTTTAAATCTTTTGTTGTGATAAGAAGAGTTTTGTTGGGATAAGAAGAGAGAAAGAGTTTAAAGTATCAAAAAAATAGGTTGAGTAATGAGGGGTAATTTTGGAAAAATTATCATTAATTCTCTTAGACTTGAACAAACGTCAAATAATTAAGGACAAATAAAAAAATCTAAAACGTCAAATAATTAGGGATGGATGGGGTATTATTTATTGAGTAGAAAATAGTGAAAGAACCCAATTTATATTTAATACTTGAGGTAATATTAAAAATTAAGTAATTAATGTTTATTTAAAATTTTTAAACGATTTATATTAATTATGGATAAAATACTTTTCTAAAACCACTTATATTAAGGGAAGGGATATATTGCTCGAGTTGATGGTTTAAGCAAAACCTACGCCATTGGTTTACATAGAAAGGATGTCAACCGTATATATCAATGGTTAGCATCCAATCCTTAGGCGACTGTTAGGGTTTGAATGTATACTTAAACAACTATAGAGAAGTTTGAAATTACACAAGTCAACTCGTAAGTTCATGGTTTGACCGACCGGCATCTGGAAAATTTAAATAAATACGTTATTTATATGTAATAATTATTTTATAAATAATTTTATGTGCACAAAATTTAGTTTGACAAATGATAGGACTAAATAAAAATGCAAATAGTAGCTAGGTCCACATGATGTTTAATTAGTCCTCTATTTCTTTGTATTTTTTGTGATTTTATGCATGGCTAGCTGTTTATGTCAAGTTTATGGTGTAGAAATATTATTCGATCTTATTTTATGTTGTTCTCTCTCTCTCTCTCTTACTTCTGTCAATATTTTTACAATGTTAAGTTTGTACTGCACATCATACGCATCCCGAGGTCATGATCAAGTATTACATTTAGTTTTTTTTTTTTTTTTGTTGATGATGTGATGTATATATATACACGTACGCACGCTCGCACGGTAGAATTATAAATATAATTAGCCACATATATAAGAATGGAATTAAGATGAAATTAAAGCATATCGGAAGCTAGCTAGCCAGTCAGTTTAGGTTACCACGTTGCTGGACAGGAAAGAAAACTCGTGAAGGCTTGGTACATGCATGATTTTGATAGGAGTGCTGTTTTTCGTTATTTTAGGTGAACAACTCTGTACTTTTAATTAATCCTGCCACTTGCATGGTTACTTAATGTTGATATACGTATACGTGTATATATATATATATATCATCATCATCATCATTTCTGACTGTATGAGTGCAACGCTTTGTATGAACTTCTTATTGTGCCACTTGGTTAGTTCTTGTCGTGCCACTTGGTTAGTTGACATAGTATTTATTAGTTTCTTCTCGATCTAATGGAGTATTACTGTAGTATTGTCGAACCCTTTATGCATGCTTTAATTTTGACAATATTACCCAACCAATCCCTCATCTTTCCTAACTTCTTTCGAACTTGGAAAATTAAAATTTGGTACGCACCACTCATTAGTAGTAGTAATATTTATCAAGGGAATTAATTATTAAGACTCCGTGTTGGGTATGGTAATGCATATTTTTCCACATGTGATACATACAACCACCAAATACAAAGTTGAATTTATATTTATAAAATAAATCTGTCAAAACAATGTAGTTTTGGCAGACTGAACAAGTAAAACATACATAGTTATGTATGCCATATTGTCCATATATATATATATATAGAGAGAGAGTTCGGATCTTAAGTTCACTTTTATTATTCATTTCACCGAAATTACTTTTTTAGCGACGATTGGTGATGGTTCGATTATACAATGCGTCGTCGTCTATACTTTTAGCGACGGACAACATATAGCGTCGCTAAAAGTATAAACGACGGTTATATAACCGAACTGTCACCGGATCCGTCGCTAAAAAAGGGTAAGCTCGGATAAGTTAGATAAAGAGTGAGCTTAAGATCCGGACCGTATATATATATATAATTTGGACAGTCAGAGGACAGAAAAATAATTGAACAAGGAAAAGTATTACTATAACAATACAGTATTATTACGTGTTGAGTGATATTGTATATTACTATAATCGTGGCATTTATTGGAAAGAGAGGACTATATATATAGTTCAATAATATAATTAACCATATCTGCAGAAAAATATAGAACGTTTTTCATTTCTAACTTGCTCCCTCCATACAGCAATAGAAGTTTTATTTATCATTTTTAAAAAAAAATAAGTCATTTTTGATAAATTATACAAATGAGAATATTTTTGTAGGTCGGACGAGTAATTGTGTCGTCTAAAGATGGAATATTTCATTCTTTAATTACAAGGTTCATAATTTTACAAGCCTATTTTTTAACAATGTTTGCATGCATCAATCTTCATTATATATATTTTCTAGAATTTCAGTATACTATACGTATATGATCAGCTCATTCACTTTTTTGAACATTAATTTTCTACTAAAAAGAGTCGGATAAAGATGATAGTAGTACATATCTTGCATTCTTGAAGTTGTAATTTGCAATAACTTTTAATTTATTTATTTTTTATCAGAAATTTTAAGAATTGTAACTTGTTATTTTTCCATATATAATTAAACAAATTTTCTGATATGATCAAACTCCTAAAAAAGTTGGCGATTCATCGTTCTCAATACCTATATATAAATATAATGATATATAGCATATGGTAGATAAATTCTTAATTAGAAATAAAGTAGTTCGTGTATTAATATTGATCATCGATCGATCGATCATCTGATGTAGAAGTTTAAGACTCTTGTTAATCAACTGAGACGGCCTGATATATCATTACTAGCTAATTGATGAAGACTTGACCAATAAACATAACATATATAGTTGTCTTGTCTACTTGGGTGTACGTACTGTACTGTACTGTACTGTATATGATTGAGTACTTAATTAATTAAGAACTTAATTGGTATAAATAAATTAAATAAAAATTGGAGAAAGATTAAAAAATAGCAGCACTTCTCAACCACAGAATTCAAACTAAACTCGCCAAAATGTTGAGTATATATATTAGGTATTAATCCAGATTAATTCCATAAGTTCAAATTGGGATAAAAGACAGGAGCATAAAAAAGTAGTAGTTTCATCAGGATATATAATTGAGAAATAGGCTTTGTCAGCCTACTCTATATCCAAAATAATTGATATTTTTGGTTAAAACCCACCACCATTTGTTTTTTTAATATAATGCTTTTCAATTCATTCATTGTCCAGATTCAAAACCCCGGCCTCAACTTTTGTAAGGAGTAGTATATATATATATATATATATATATATATTGTTTTGAATGGCCCAAATTATTGGGAGCTCCAAATTTTAATTAACCTACTCTAGTTTGAAGGTGTCAACATATTTCTAAAAAAGCAACAAAAATATAAAAGAATTGATATTTTTATAAGTAAATTAAATTTGATATTTTTTCAATAAAGTTCTTGTATAAAGGTGAAACTCATTAATTAATATATGTTCCTCTATTGCAACATGTGTTCGATCGAGTAGCTAGCCTGGTACCTTGTAACATTCGATCTCACTTATTTGTCATCTTTTAAGTTTTGACCTTTATCCTATCTCACACGGTACACAAATGAAAGCAAGGAAAGAAAGAAAACTCAAACTCAAAAATCACATTTCTTTTTTTATTGCTTTTGATTTGTTTGGAGTTTGGAGTTTGGAGTTACGATTACGAGACCCATATATACAGGGGCGAAGCTACATATAATATTATGGCACTGAAAAAAATAATTATTTTATAATATAAAGTAAATTTTAAAAAATTTAAGTATTATATAAATTGATTTCATTAAAATTTATAAATTTTCTATTATACGGGGTCAAATTGAAAATTTATAACTTTATCAATCAAATTTTAATCACGTAGATCGTATCCTCTCAATATTGTATATCTCTCTATAATATTTTAAACTAATTAATAATCTAATTTATATTATTTTTAACAATAATTAATTAATTAATTACTTATGAACACTTGTGATTAAAAAAAATATATTTTGAGTCAATATAGTGTATATATACCATATATTATTACTTATTATATTGTCATTGTAATAGTGTGTGTATATATATATATATATGTTTGTGTGTGACCCAAAAGTATAAAAGTATTAAAAAAAATGGTTCGGGGACACTTCCCCTGAACTCCCACCAAATTATTTATAGCTTACTAATAATTTTGAGCCGCTGAAAATTATTCATGTCTTCAACACTACACATATATTAGTATCCTTGTATAAAAACTCTTTTCAAGGAAACGTAAATACATAACAACCCAGCCCAGTTAGAGCAAATTATAGCCATAGCCTTCTGGATTGGTTATTTCCTCATATAAAAACCAGGAATGTTGTTGAAATCGTAAAATAATTTATGAAAATAATAGAGTTTAAAACTAAATAATAATAAAAAAAATTAGAGCTTGTGGGGCCCAAACAGTTTTAGTAACCATTTGATAATGTAATCCTATTAAGGTGATGTGTTGGACTAGGCGAGGCCCAACTTCCACCAATAAGCCTGACTCTGACTGAGATTCCATTGCTAGTTAGTTGGGTTTCGTGAGATTGTGGGGAGGACCGGTACTTAATGTACCGGTCATTAGTACGGTGCAAAATTTGAGCCATTGGATATTTCAAAACTGATCTGAAGGTTAAAATTAAATCCTCGTTATTTCACTATCTCAGCATTCCTTTTGTCTCTCCAGTTCCCACTTTCCTCAACATCTCGCCATTTCATTTCCACCACCACCTCACCACCGTCGCTCGTTCTCTCTCCTTCTCCACCACCGCCTCTGCCACGGACCTTTTCATCGCCCACGTCGGTAAATTCCACCCCAATTTTCAGTCGCCCTAAACAAGCCCTCCAAACCTTCTTACGGGTGAATTTTTCGGTATGTCATCATTTTATTCTGGTCTCTATAGCATTTTTTCTTGTTTGATCTTCCTATTGAGACCAATTCGCCCCACAAGAGGCGTTACCGACACAGAATTCCTTTGTTCTGGAATATATAATTGTTAAGTTTTTGAGAGAATTGTAGTGAAGAATACTAGTGATCTGGAAGAAGAGTAGAGATGGGTATAATGAGTACTATAATGGGGGTTTTCGGGTTTGGAGTGGGAATCACCATTGGAATTTTGATTGGTTATTACATGTTCATCTACTTCCAGCCAACTGATGTCAAAGTTAGTTCATGCTCTGTTTCATTATGTATATGTTATGAACTTATAAATGTATTCTCCCTCTTTTTTGTTTACTTATAAATGTATATGTTATGTTACTTTTGTATTCTCACTCTTTTAGCTTCACTTGCTATCGATAGAATTGGAAAGGGGCGTTTGGATGAGATAATTGATCTGTTTATGGTGCAGCAAACTTTAGACGATTCGACCTTGTCATCGTTGCAAAAAGTGGCAGAACTGGCATTTAGGTGCCTAGCATTTCATAGTGAAATGAGGCCTTCGATGACAGAGGTAGCAGATGAATTGGAGTAAATTAGGCTAAGTAAATGTGCATCTGTCGACCAACCTTGGTCTAATTTGAGCAAGAGGGTGATTGGTAAGAAGCCTGAATTTGAGAGTAGCTATGGAGTACTTTTGGAGTATCTGTGTAGTATGGAGTACTTTTGGAGAAATTAGGGATACAATCTTGATTTAGTTAAGGAAGACCATACTCCAAAATACTATTGAGCAGACATGCTATTGACATTCTTGTTTTAGTATGTTCACTTTATATATTATCTTATTCTTGCTTTTGGTGCAAAAATGTTGTTTCAGATAGACAACAACAAAGTGTTCAGGAAATAGTTTAGGTTTATGAATGAAAAACAGGGCAACGACTAATACATTGTTTCGCTCTTTGGAATTAATCACAGTCAAATAAAGTTCCAAATTTTTAAAATTGCTGATTTTTTGAGCTCACATATATACTTTATATTGACGATATAAAACCATTATTATCACATTTGCAAAACAAATTATCAAAAAAAGAAATGAGTGAGGTTTAAGAGCATCTCAAGTGTTTGGATATATAGCATGCATACCAGAAAGAGAGAGGGTCGGGGAGTTGCTGAATCAAAAGAAAGAAAAATTGGCTCAGAACTAAGATGCAAAACATTGTTTTACTTTCATAAACACTACAAATGAGTTCAACAAAAAGTGAAAATGCCAGTAGTATATTTTTGATTCCATATTCTTTCTCATCCACACATAGAAAACATCATTCGTAGCTATCAAATTACAAAATGTGACTCAATGATTCACGCTACATCTACTACTCAGCATATGTTAATGAGAAGCCCACAAATAAACAACAAAAGGTAAAAAATGCCAGTAGCTTTTTTCTCTACTGCTCATCCTATTCATCATTCTTGTAGGATATCAGAGTGTCAACTTTGTGTATCTGCATAAACAAACAAACAAAACTCGAGCAAGTTAACTACCATTACAGACAGATCTTTATTTTTCACTGACAAGTAACAACACCAACAAAGAATTTTAGTACCTTAGTGTCAAAAGAGTGCAATTTCACCATTTTAGGATTTGCAATCAGTTTTGAATCACTCTCAAACATGAAAAGACAATATGAAAACCTTTTCCTGAAAAAAACATCAGGAGCTTTACAAGGTGATTTATAATACTAAATAACCAGAGTAACCAGAGTACAAATCAGAAAACAATATACTACATTTTAAAATGTGTCATTCCCAGTATAGCACAACACAGTTCCTTTTTATTTCTAATAAGAAAGATATGTATAAAAATACGAGGCAGTTCCTAATTAGTATCCACTTTAATGAATATTATTACAGTGAAAAACAATTTTTGCTGGTACAATGTAATAACAACCAAAAACTATATAAATGAGAAGCTTTTAACTTAGTATCAAGCCAATACAATTAAAGACAGAGTCATTGTAAATTGGTTTGCTATAAAGCGTGGCTTCATATCTTGTAAACCCTCTAACTGGGTATTCATCACAGATTTAAAGTAATCAAAAACTCACAACACAAATCCCTTAAAAATACCTATAATATAATAAATCCTATAATTTCCAACAACTTATGAAATATCACATGATTCACATCTAAACAAAACAAGCCCACCACCAATTAGAAAAATTATCAAAACTAAAACAAACAAACCACCATAAAAAAAGCCCTAAACGCCCTAAACTAGTAGAGAAATCCATTGACTAAATCTCAAAATAAACTCAGAAAATATATCATCTGAGCCCACTAATTAAAAAAAATTACCTAAGAAATATATGGAGCCTGTAGTTGGAGGTAGCGGTGCGGTTAGTGAAGACTGAACAGAAACAAGAACTGAACTAATGTAAAGAAAATGGATCGATGGCCAGTGGGAGAGGATCGAAGGTTTGGCCGATGGAAGGTTTAGAGGTTTGTTTAGGGCGACTGGAAATTGGGGTGGAATTTACCGGCGTGGGCGATGAAAAGGTCCGTGGCGGAGGCGGTGGTGGCGAAGGAGAGAAGCACGAGCGACGGCGGTGAGGTGGAGGTGGTGGTGGTGGTGGAAATGAAATGGCGAGATGTTGAGGAAAGAGGGAACTGGAGAGACAAAAGGAAAGCTGAGATAGTGACATAGTGAGGGTTAAATTGTGACCGTGAGATCAATTTTAAAAAATCTAATGGCCCAAATTTTGCACCGTACTAATGACCGGTACATTAAGTACCGGTCCTCCCCCCAATCCGGTTTCGTGAGCATGGGCAGATAGATAGTTATAAGGGCTAATTTTGAGGATATCAGAGTGTCGTTATCAAAATAAGTGTAAAAATATCGCTCATGACAACATATTCATTGTTCGGACATCAAAAGACCAACCAATTTTAAAGAGTGATTATTAATGCCCAAGCTTTAAGGAATGAACGACCCTCTTTCAGCGTATTTGTGTTGGGCCCGCCAAGCCAATCATGATCGATCCCAAATACTTATAAAATAAAAATACGTTTAAATCAACCCGTGAACCCAAATAGAAATCTGCCAAGCCATCTATTAAAAGTCTCCTTCCCGGCCCCTTTCACACTCCTAATCCAAAACTGAACCACCAAAAACAAAAAGAAAAAGAGCAGAGCAGAGCAGCAACAAATTAAGTTTATGCTGTCTCATCCATCGTATATAGAATTATATATTCATCACTGTATTTGATAATAAATTTAGTGATTAACAATTAAACCAACTGATTAATTAGTTAGTTAATACAGAACAAGATTAATTAATATATTACTGAAACTAGCCAACCTATATAAACTTTGAAAATTATTTCACAATCTTTTTTCTTCTTCAGGTCAAAAGTTTCTAGTTGACTTAATTTGTACCGTGAGGAGGAGGAGGAAACTAAGGGCATGTGTTTGTTTAAGTGCTGAATCTTCTCTAATAGATGTATGCCTAATTCGATTGAGACGCTAAACTTGTTTTGATAAATTTTTTTTCTTTCTTAATACCTCTTAATCCCGGTGAAGATACTGAAATTAAATCTTAACTATTTAGAGGCACATCTGAATGAGTTTATATTTTTTTGGACAAAAATAACCTCTATAATATTACAAAATCTCTCTTATATCCCTCTAATAAAATAGACAAATTAAAGAACAAAGAAACAGAAGTGGAGAATGGTCTTGGCTGGCAGGTCGACTCTGATGACTTTTCCTTCTTTGGTCGCCATTGATAAAGATCGAGAAATCAGAGGTAATCAAGAACAAGGGAAGTTCGGGCTGGGCTCTAATCTTATTGAATCGGTCTAGTCGGGTGGGTTTGTGCATCCTAACGTTCATTGGCAGAGAAACAAAACTTCTCTCTTTCTTCTTTATCTGTAAAGGAACTGGAACTACACATGAGAGAGAGAAATGTTATTGCTTGATTTTTTATTTTTTAAACCAAATCACAATCACTTACAAACAAAATCAAACTGTCCCACACAAATGAGATGAGATCAGAACCAACTCCCATAAAGCTACAAAATAAGCAAATACCCAGAAAGCCGTAGCAAGAGAATAAGTAAAAGAAACTGAAATCAGATTAAAGAAAAATCATCTTACCTGATGCAGAAATGTACGGGCATGTGAGGAAAAAGAAAGACATTGACCCAACAGCTGATCCCCAATAGATTTTAAGTTAAAAGAGCAAATGGGTATTTGAGAAATTTAGATTTTAGAGTACCAAATTTATCAATTAATGAACAGTCATTTAACAAGTTTTGCTTAAATAGTTCATAGGGTTAAAATAGTAAAATACTGTTATTCAGACATTTTGAAAAAATAAATTATCAAACAACATTTATTCATTCAGATACAATTCAATTCAGATTCTCTATATTATTCAGATGTCTAAACTATTCAGATCTTAACACTCAATTTTATCAAACACAACCTAACAAATGAAATTAAATCATAAGGCACCGGCGGACGGCAGTCTCATATATATATATATATATATATATATATATATATATATATATATATATGTAATGTGTAGTGAAAATGTTATTTGTCCATTTCTCATCCATAACAAATACATGCAAGCTAATTAATTGGATTACATATGTAGTAGTAGTACCTAGCTCATGAATCATGTTGGCAAGCAAGCAAGCAATGCTTGCACATTGTGAAATAGTTCATATATACCACATCATATACACTAAAAGATTTATATATATAGCACACTACTCCCAATAACAATCATATGCATGAAATCAAACCTCATCAAAAGTCAAAAACAAAAATCACAAAACTAAATATTAACCTTTCTTTTTCACCACCACGCACTGGTCAGACAAATAACCTAAATAGTAAAAGTAGTTGTAATAATTTACCCACCAAAAAAGTAATAACTACTTGCTCATAAATCATAATCACGGGACCGTTACTTTGGCAACAAAACTGTTAACCAACG
Organism: Panax quinquefolius; assembly: GCA_020205615.1. NCBI lineage: Eukaryota > Viridiplantae > Streptophyta > Magnoliopsida > Apiales > Araliaceae > Panax > Panax quinquefolius. The sequence goes on along the minus strand of CM035171.1, from coordinate 126,603,253 downwards.
CAAGCGCATTGCTCGTCACCTGCATCACCTTCACACTCCTATCGCACACCTCCGCTTTCATGGGCCCATCCTGTAAATCTTCGAATCCGTCCGTACACGTGTCCTCGTTCGTAAGGGCAGCGCTCATATACGTCTGTACATTGCTCATCTGAAACCTCAACGACTTGCCGGACCCGTCGAGCCGGCGCATCTGCTTCAAGGAGTCGCGGATGTCGTCCACGGCATCGCCGAATACGGAGAAGCAGTCGTGGAGGGCGGATGCGGCTCTCGGCTCAGCTCCGTAGTCGGCTTGACGGGAGAGGTAGGAGACGTAGTTGGCCATGCGTTTGGCCCTTGAGAGGCTGACGCCGATGGCTAAGCGAGCCAGCTGAGCCGGATCCTGTTGTATCTGGTTGGCGTAGCGGGAGAGTGAGTGGAAGCAGAGGTTGGGGTATAGAGTTGATTGGCAGCTTGTTAGGATGAAATCGTTTGTGGTGGCGGGTGGAGTGGCGACGACGGCCGGGATTATTTGGAGGTGGAGGAGTATGGCGGCGCTCGAGAGGAGAGAGAAAAGGGGAATTGAAGGTTGGACTTTCATGATGGTTGTTTGTTAGTAACTTGGCCTAAAGAAATACTACAAGTTGTTTGAGTTTAGTTTGTGGGGAGGGAAGGAAATGTGGTGATCAAGTGTTTATGTAGGCTAAGTCTTGATATATAGTTACTTTCTTACCCTCGTTATTTTACTTAATAACTTAAAAAAAAAGCCAAGACTTATATGCTGGTATTATTTTGTTTATGGTATGGGGTTTAGAGGGTAGTGCGGAACATAACCTCCATTTTTTAATACTCCACTACTAAGTAGAGAATAGTTTTGTATTTATTAAGTTGTTAGAATAATTCAGATAAATGAATTTTAAATTTTTAATAAATATTTTAGTATTTGTACTTATTTCAAATATTTGTATTTTCAATGAGGGAAACAAATGAATTATTCTTAATTTATTAGGATTGGTACTCCAAATTTTAGAGTTCCTAAAATCTAGGACGCTCGCTCCTTCTCAACTAGTAATGGTTAAGATTAAACTCTTAAAAATATCTAATTAAAAGTTTACGACGCAAAATCAGGTTAATCTCCGATTTGACTAACATTTTCTGTGAATCCACGTACTGTGCAATCTTCTGTAACTCGACAAGTACAACCCCTTCGATTCTGGCTCGCCCAAAATTGCACTTATTCTTGAAATCGTTTTCAGCCAATTTACATCATTATTGGATTTGATACATACAGCAGCAAATCATCTATATATATCCTTGGTTTTGATAACTAATAAAGTAATTAAACCCACCAAAAAATATATATATAGAGCTAGAATAATTTGTTTTTTTGATTGTGTTTAAGTAGATGAATTCACGTGCATGAGTGTTGTAATAACAAAAATATTGAAGAACTAGAGAACGTTGTAGGGGAAAGCTAAAAACAACAGATTCTTGAATTGAATCAGTTCTACTTGAACATCTCTACGTGAATAACGTACGTTTAATGGTTTAGTTAAGTTATAAAACTACGTAGATATTTTTAAGAGTTTATCTCAACCTTAGCTGAGAATGAATGGCCTAGATTTTAGAAACTCTAAAATTTGGAGTAGCCTAAGAACTTTAGAGGAGCCCAAATATTCTTTTTATTATGGTATCACATCAAATAGCTTAACAGCACTTATATTATTTCTAGCTCTAATATATATCACTTGGAAGTTAATTATGATTATTAGGGACATATCAGAATTTAGCGAGTTGATCAAATTTTGTGTATTTTTTATAACTATATATATAAAACTCAATGGTGTATACATATATTTTATTGAAATATTGACAAAAGTTGAATAATTTTTTCCGCCATTTAGTCTTCTTAGTATTATAAACGTTAAGAACACATATAATTCAGAATCTAAGAACAATATGTATAGATTTGATTAACTTAATTCAGTAAGTTGGTTGAATCGACTATCTGATTATCTTGACACATGAGAGGAGAGATCGTGTTGACACTGTATTTATCAATTAATCAAAATTAACTTCAAATTAACAACTCTACTATTTTATGTTCAATCTTGTAAAATGGAAGAAAAGAAAAGCTTAAATTTGATAAGTTATTGTTGGTAACAGTAGAAAGCACGCTTGAAGTAGGGAATGAATAAAAGTAGTGTATTGGAGCATGGCCGCAAATTTTGGAGTGGCCACTTGAACTAGTGCGGCTGGAGGATTGCCCCTCAAGCATTCTAATGGTCGGCAATTATTTATTTATTTATTTGTTGTATAATACTAATAACTTTAAAACATGGTGGACTATATATATATATATATATATATATATATATATATCTTCATAAAGAACCTATGATTGTTCTTATGGGTCTTATCTTGTACACTTTTTTTGGGCCAGTTGATAAAACTTATTGGAAGGATGAGATTGAAACATAAATATCTTACGTAATATAACAACTTATACTTTTTATTTTATATCTGAGGGGCCACTTAGTCATACAATATTTGTCGGTTTGTTTAACTAAAAGCAATTTTTAATATTAAATAATACATAGAGTCACATGACATGCGAACTTGTATAAAAAAAAAAAAAAAAAAAAAAAACCAACCAAGCACAACCTCTTACTTAGTGTATAAAAATCAAATAGTGGCACAAGTTCTCTATTTGCTATTTTTATAACAATATTTGTTATTTTATAAAAACAAATATTTTATAATAACAAATAAAGAATATAAAATATTTTATAAAAACAAATATTTTATAAAAAAAATGTTATTATAAAATATTTTATAAAACAAATGTTATTATAAAATATTTTATAAAACAAATATTTTATAACAAATGTTATTATAAAATATTTTATAACAAATGTTTTTATAACAAATGTTTTATAACAAATGTTTTATAAAAAATAATTTATAACAAATGTTTTATAACAAATGTTTTTATAAAATATTTTATAAAACAAATATTTTATAACAAATGTTATTATAAAATATTTTATAACAAATGTTTTTATAAAAAATAATTTATAACAAATGTTTTTATAACAAATGTTTTAAAACAAATGTTATTATAAAATATTTTATAAAAACAAATATTTTATAACAAATGTTTTTATAAAATATTTTATATTCTTTATTTGTTATTATAAAATATTTGTTTTTATAAAATATTTGTTTTATAAAATAACAAATATTGTTATAAAAATAGCAAATAAAGAACTTGTGCTTACTATTTTGATTTTTATACAAGCCGTAAGAGATCAGGTTATTGGTAATTTTTTTTTTTTTTTTTTTTAAATAATTTTAATTCTTTGGCCAGATTATTTAATATTAAAATTTGCTTTAGTTAAACAAAAACCGACAACATGTTGACTATGGTGGGGTCCTCATATTAAAATAAAAGCTTTGCATGTTGTTACTACTTGGGTATATTTATGTTTCAATCTCACCTTCCAATAAGTTTATCAACTATTCAAAAAGAGGTACTCAAGATAAGATCCATAAAGAACCGGTCATATATAGAAGGCTCTCCTATATATATATATATATATATATATATATATATGTGTGAGACCCTGATTTTATTAATAAAGATTTAAATTTAGTCGAAATAATTTTTTAATATTATGGTGTGAATTTGAGATAATATTATAGTTGTGGGTAGTATTTATAAATTTTGCAAAAGTATCACAGTGGTTATATTATATTCGATTGGTGGGGAATATTAGGTTTAGCGAGGAATATTCGTACAACGGCTCAATCATTGGTGGACCCTAGCGTAATTATTTGGCGGATTGAGAAAGCGACAAAAATATTTTATTAAAATAACGGCGGAAGTTTTACCGCTGATTGATCTTGTTGAACTACTTTTGTAGTAAAAAATGCGATGTCACGTGTGGTTGCATAGTAGCTATACGGTATTGATTATTGATGCTTATGTGAGAAGTCACTCGGTTTGATTCCATTATTGTCAATTAATAATATGAATTATTATAGCGATAATGACGTTTTGTTTTATTCAGTATTATTAACGTAATAAAAATGCGAAAACATCTTTTATATAAAATAGAATCTTTTATTAAAGTTATTACATAAATAGAATATATTATATTTTATTATGCGTAGTGTTTGCGTAGTATTTTTGCGTAGTGTTTTGCATAGTATTGCGTAGTGTTTGCATAGTAAAATGTTTTTATATAAATAGAATATATTATATTTTATTTAAAAGATTTTTCTTTAAATATGGACCGCCGATTAAAGTAAATCAATCTGGATAGTTCATGGATTAGTTAATATGCATTCCATTTTTCTATAAATAGAAGCTCATTCCTTCATTATTTTCTTACAATTCATTGAAACTCTAGAGAGAAATTATAGAGAAGCTATAGAGAGAAAGTTATAGAAAGAAGAAGAGTATTACTGCTACTTCACTACTTCTATATTCGGTTCTTTTTACGGTAGTAAGTGTTTATTCTTTTCTTCTTGAAGAGAACTTACATTATTCCATTCATTATTATTCGTTGGAATAACTTTTGTAAAAGTGGCATACCCTATATACATAACCTCATACGCCGGCATACCCTATACTTGGTGAAATCCTTATGTTATTCCATTGCTTATTATTCTTACATTGGAATAACTTTTGTATCGCATGGTTTACCTATACTTGGTGACATTCTTCTATTATTACATTGGAACATCCATGCATGTGTTTTACACCGGACTGGTTCCGCTTTTTATTATTCATTGGAACATCCTCGCTCAATGTGTTTTACACCGGACCGGTTCCCGTCTTTATCATTCTGCTGGAATATCCTATCGCAGTGTTTTTCACGGATGCGGTTCCATCTTTATTATTACATTTGAACATCCTCGCTTGGTGTGAATTTCACCGACTGGTTCCGTTATTATTACATTGGAATAACTCATGCTATCTGCAATCTGCATGTGCATGGTGATTTCTTTTGTTATTCCATTCTTTATTATACCCAAATTAGTTAAAACTTTGACTTCTATACTCCATGAAATTAGTAGAATATCCTTGATATTTGCGTTTCATCCATATCTTTTCATGGAAATATTCTTCCGATCATTCTTGAATTTTACTCTCACGTAAACAAGATGTCGTGTTGACAATTTGGACGTTAATAATTCATGGATTAAATAATTCTTGAACTTGTTTTATTGAATTATTATGTCATTGTCATCATCATCCTCATGTTATATTATGTTTTCTTTGCTTACGTGCGTAGATGAACTTAGTATGATTATGACTGAGGATCATTCGGTATAATCATGACTTGATATAAATGATGTGACAAAAGTCCTCGAAGGGCACATGTGCACGATGATGGATAGTTTTTGGTATGATTATGACCCGAGGGTGATTCGGTATAGTCATGACCATTGATAATTTGATGAAAATCCTTGGCCAGGTAATGCGAGGATGATTAGATGTGGTGGTTTATTTATTAAAATTCGAGTCTCGGCGATAAAAATTGATGAAAACCTTTTAAAACCTAAAAGATAGTAGACTTTATTCTCTACTTGATTCTTTTAATGGATTGCTTATTCCATTTGCAGCTTAACTGGTTGTCTATTGTATTTTATCGGTTTAACACTTTGTTGAAGGCTAATGATAATTTATTCTGCATTATCTTAGTTATAATATTTCTTCTTTGGCTAGTTGAGCTCACCCTTTCTTTCACCTGCTTCTTCTTGAAATGAGAACATAGCATTTGGGACGAGTGGGGACGGCAGTAATGGTCCGAGAGGATAGCATTAGTAGTCCTCACTATTCTGCGTGAAATAGTGTGATAATAAACGTAATGAGGACTCCTTTTGAGTTTGTATAATATCTAGTAAACAAAATTTGTATTCAAACTCACGGTTTATGTCGTTATTGCATACCGGCAGTTATATTAGTAAGTTGTATTTGAATTTATGTACCATGTAAGTGGCGACCCAAGATGGGTGGCGATATACCTAATTTTGGGGGCGTCACGGTTGGTATCGAGCTTAGGATATGATCCTGGTTGAGATGTGAGATAAGAACTAGGAGGGGAGAGACGAAATTCCTTCGCTAGTATGACCTACCTAAATTTATTTGGTATTTAATTGGTCAGGTCCGAGAGTATAGGGATAATATGTGATATGTTAATTAACCCTTGTTTTGTGATGGTGTTTGAGAATGGTATCCTAAAATGCCGAGATAAGCAATGAAGCACATGAGAGTGTTGATTCACTCAAACAAAAAGGTAACGACCAACAATACGATAATAATCATCTTGGTGGCAACGGCCATCGAACAATGATAACCATCGTGGGGAAATTATCATGTTAAGAATGGTAACCACTTTGGTGGTAATCATAGCAAAGATAATAGAAGTGGAAATTGCAAGAAGAGAAGGTAATTTAGCTCAATTTTGTTGTGCAATCAAGTCAAGTCCAATTTGGGATAGTGGCACCAAAGGCGGATACTGGACAAAATAAAGTCGGTGGTTTTCGTGAAGAGCGTTTTTTGTGACTTCTCAAAAGTGGGTAACCCGACGAAGTTAGCAGGGTTAGTTAATTATAAATTCTTGCGAAGTCTATACCTTATTAGATACCGGTTCTACCCATTCTTTTATCTCTCTTGCTTGCGTTCAACGTTTAAATTTGACTCCGGAGAAATTAGACTTTGATTTATCTATTGAAACTTCGTTGGGAGAAACCTTCGTTACCTCCACTGTTTATTAATCTTGTTGTTTCAAATAAACACTTTCACGTTACCTGTCGATCTTATCTCTTTGAAAATACTTGCCTTTGAGGTAATTTTTAAAAACGATTGATTAACTACTCATTATGCTTTTCGTAAGGTTGTTAGCTTTTATATTCCTAACCAACCTGTTATACGAATTCAAAGTAACCAAACCTTAAAGTTAATCACTGTTATATCAAGCCATAAGTAAAGAGGCCCGATCCTTTCGTTGTTGACTTCCTTGTGTGGAATGCAATCAAGGGGACTTTCTGTAGGCGACATCGTGAATGAAGATGGCAAGTTTATAGGTATCATTGTGAGGGCTATCTAGGTTAAGGGATAGAAGTCACAGTTGGTATCAATGTAACGTACTATCCAAGTCTTGGATAAGAGTAGCAGTTTTGAATGATATTTCTATCATTAATAAATTTCTTGACGTATTCTTGAAGATTTCCTAGCCTACCTAGAGCGTGAAATCGAATTTTGTATTGACCCCAAAGATAAAAACCCATTTCTTAAACCTCAAATATTTCTTCAACTAAAAGGATCATTTACGTGGATTATGATGAAAGTCATAATAAAAGTATAGAACTAATAAAAATCATGGGTATATGAAGTATTAGTAAGTTTTATGATGAGTTATGTTGGTTAGTATGTGAAAACATGAAAGTTTCTTAGAAATCACAAAGAGTTGAAAATCAGATTTTAGTGAAAACGTAACATGAAATTCAATTGACCATATCTCCTGTTATATTTTGAATTTTGAATGTGGTCAAGTCCTAGAGTTAGATCTATGAGTTACCTAACTAATCCAAGTGGAATTACTGGAAAAGGTGTTGTAGATTTTGTGTGGACTGATTTTAGCAAAGGAGTGCAAAGCTGCAAAAAACCGAAAAAGCTTCTGCCATGATTTTAGAGAGGCTGTTTCGGCCACTTAAATTATGAGAAAAATTCTGGCCTTTTGGGACATGAAAGTATATGGTATAAAGTATCTCCTGTCCAAAAATGAGCTCATTCTGACTTAAAATGAGCAAGTTATGACTATTTCAATATTTAGGTTTTTCCGATTTAAAACGCTATAACCCGGAGTTCTATAACTCCGATGACCATGAAATTTAAACTAGAAGCTCACGTTAACATGTGTAAGGTCCTGCCAAGATTTGGGAATTTTGGAGTTAAACTTGAGGTAGCTAATTTCTTAAGGAATTAAGTGGAAATTGATTTTTAAAAAATAGTAAATAAATTTTAAAAATTCCGAGAAAATATATTTTCATTATGGGACTATATTATGCTAAATCCCAGAAAAGAAATATTTTTGGGCTGATTTGGTATTTTCATGAAAATAGTTTAGTTACTGAACATATGAGTTAAATATGTTATATGAAGAATAAAGTTGAAAATAGGATTTTATGGCTAGAAATCCTATATAGAGTATATGCATATTTTTTGATGAGGATTTGATAATTGGTGATGATATCTTCTGAGTATGACATTTTTGAATGATTAAATGCATTATATGGTAAAGTGTAAACAATTAAGATAAATTGTTTATAAATTTAAGAAGTGATTAAAATATTATTATAATATTAATGTTATTAGATTATGAGATTATTAAATGATTGATAACATGGGGATATTCTTGAATCCTGGATAAATTATATTATAAATGTTTAATATTTATCCTTTATCTCATTTGATTGATTCTTTATATCATTATCCTCATGTTTATATTATGTTGAAAGTCATCTGTGGCATACGTGCATAGATGGACTTGGTATGATTATGACCACGGATTATTCGGTATAATCATAACCGTAAATGAATACACAATTATCTTTGGCCGTAGTGCATGGATAATTTGTGGTCGTGATACTAATGAATATCCTTGGCCTGTAGTGCAGGGATGATTCGATGATGTGGATTAATTATTGAGCTGAGTCTCAGCAATGAAATATTAATTCATGGATGTGTTCAAAGTCATCTGTGGCTTACGTGCATAGATGGACTTGGTATGATTATGACCAGGGATTGTTCGGCATAATCATAACCAGTAATTAAAACACAATTATCTTTGGTAGTAGTGCATGGATAATTTGTGGTGCGTGACTTAATGAATATCCTTGGCTTTTGTAGTGCGGGGATGATTCGATGATGTGGATTAATTATTGAAAATGAGTCTCGGCAATAAAATATTAATTCATGGATGTGTTCAAAGTCATCTCCGGCTTACACGTGCATAGATGGACTTGGTATGATTATGACCAGTGATTGTTCGGTATAATCATAACCGTAATTGAAAACACAATTATCTTGGCCGTAGTGCATGGATAATTTGTGGTCGTGATACTAATGAATATCCTTGGCCTGTAGTGCAGGGATGATTCGATGATGTGGATTAATTATTGAGCTGAGTCTCAGCAATGAAATATTAATTCATGGATGCGTTCAAAGTCATCTGTGGCTTTACGTGCATAGATGGACTTGGTATGATTATGACCGAGGATTGTTGGGTATAATCATAATCAGATTGAAAACACGAATATCCTTGGCCAGTGGTGCATGGATAATTCGTGGTCGTGATATTATTAAGCTGCGTCTTAGCATTATTGGTTTTACAGTTGTATATCTTTAGCCTGTAGTGCAAAGATGAATTGTTAATGAATAGCTTTGGCAGATTTCAAAGATGAATTTAATATTTTTAAACGATAAAGGTATTCAAGGTATCCTCATCTCTTTATCATACCAGTATACCACTAATTTCGAGGGCTTAAATTCCATAAGGAGGGAGATTGTGAGACCCCAGTTTTTATTAATAAAGATTTAAATTTGGTTAAATAATTTTTTAATATTATGGTGTGAATTTGAGATAATATTATAGTTGTGGGTAGTATTTATAAATTTTCTGCGAAGTATGCAAGTGTGGTTATATTATATTCGATTGGTTCGGGGAATATTCGGTTTAGCGAGGGAATATTCGTGATAACTATCAATCATTGGTGGACCCCATGAATGTAATTATTGTCGGATTGAAAAACGACAAAAATATTTTATTAAAATAACGGCGGAAGTTTTACTGGTTGATCTTGTTGAACTACTCTAGTAAAAAAGTACAATGTCGTGTGGTTGCATAGTAGCACACTAGATTGATTATCGATGCTATGTGAGAAGTCACTTCGGTTTGATTCCATTATTGTCAATTAATAATATGAATTATTATAGCGATAATGACGTTTTGTTTTATTCAGTATTATTAACGTAATAAAAGCGAACATCTTTTATATAAAATATAGAATACTTTATTAAAGTTATTACATAAATAGAATATATTATATTTTATTATGCGTAGTGTTGCATAGTATTTTGCATAGTGTTTTGCATAGTATTGCGTAGTGTTTGCATAGTAAAATGTTTTTATATAAATAGAATATATTATATTTTATTTAAAAGATTTTTCTTTAAATATGGATACCGTCAGATTAAAGTAAATCAATCTGGACCGTTCATGGATTAGTTCTTATGCATTCCATTTTTCTATAAATAGAAGCTCATTCCTTCATTATTTTCTTACGAATTCATTGAAACTCTAGAGAAAAATTATAGAGAGAAGCTATAGAGAAAGTTATAGAAAGAAAAGAGTATTCTGCTTTCTTCACTACTTATATATTCAGTTCTTTTTACGGTAAGGGGTGTTATTCTTTCTTCTTGAAGAAGAACTTACATTATTCCATTCATTATTATTACATTGGAATAACTTTTGTAAAAAATGGCATACCCTATACATAACCTCAGTATCACGCCAGGCATACCCTATACTTGGTGAAATCTTATGTTATTCCATCGCTTATTATTCATTGGAATAACTCATGTATCTGTGATTTACCCTATACTTGGTGACATTCTTCTATTATTACATTGGAACATCACATGCATGTGTTTTACACCCACTCAGTTCCGCTTTTTATTATTCTGTTGGAACATCCCATGCGTGTGTTTTACACCGGACTGGTTAAAATCTTTATCATTCTCGCTGGAATATCCTATCGTGTGTTTTACAATCGGATCCGTTCCATCTTTATTATTACATTGGAACATCCTGTCGATGTGAATTTCACCCGACTGGTTAGATTATTATTATTCTGTTGGAATAACTTTGTCTGCGCAATCTGCATGCATGGTGATTTCTTTTGTTATTCCATTCTTTATTATACCCAGTTGGTTAAAACTTTGACTTCTATACTCCATGAAATTAGTAGAATATCCTTGATATTTGCGTTTCATCCATGATCTTTTCATGGAAATATTCTTCCCGATCATTCTTGAATTTTACTTCACTGAAAATGATGTCGTGTTGACAATTTGGACGTTAATAATTCATGGATTAAATAATTCTTGAACTTGTTTTATTGAATTATTATGTCATTGTCATCATCCTCGTGTTATATTATGTTTTCTTTGGCTTACGTGCGTAGATGAACTTAGTATGATTATAATGAGGGATCATTCGGTATAATCGTGACTTGATATAAATGATGTGACAAAAGTCCTCGATGGCTGTGTCTGCGATGATGGATAGTTTTTGGTATGATTATGACCAAGGGGTGATTCATTATAGTCATGACCATTGATAATTTGATGAAAATCCTCGACCAAGTGAATGCGAGGGATGATTAGATGTGGTGGTTTATTTATTAAGTTTTAGTCTCAAATGATAAAAATTGATGAAAACCTTTTAAAACCTAAAAGATAGTAGACTTTATTCTCTACTTGACTCTTTTTTAATGGATTATTATTCCTATTAGCAGTTAAACCGGTTGTCTATTGTATTTTATCGGTTTAACATTTGTTGAAGGCTAATGATAATTTATTACGCATTATCTTAGTCATAATATTTCTTCTTGGGCTTAGTTGAAATTGATTGCTTTCTTTCATTTGTTCTCTTCGGAAATGAGAATATAAATTGGGACGAGTCGGGAGCGAAGTAATGGTCCGTGAGGATAAGCATTAGTAGTCCTCACTATTACATGAAATAGTGTGATAATAGGCGTAATGAGGACTCCTTTTGAGTTTGTATAATATCTAGTAAACAAAATTTGTATTCAAACTTCACGGTTTATGTCAGTATTATTATACCATGATTATATTAAGTAAGTTGATTTGAATTTATGTACCATGTAAGTGGCGGCCCAAGATGGGTGGCGATATCTACCTAATTTTGGGGGCGTCAATATATATATATATATATATATATATATATATATATATATACCATTAATAATAATGCTAATAATTTCCTTGTTATTTGTTGTGCTTTTTTTAAGCTACAGGGCTTTTTAAGTCTTTTGCTATGCGGAGCCTCAGTCCGTACACTGTTTATATATTAGTAGTACCGTCTTAATAACAGTTGTGCAAACGGATTAATTCTCAGCTCTTTGATCACGGTTAGATATATGTGCATTGGAAGGATAATATATCCCTCCTACCCGGGCGGCCCATTGTTATGTTAACTACAGATCTATATATATCATCGTTTTACAGTTTTCTTCTGAATGTGTGCATGCTACGAAGTAAATTTTTGTCGATGGGTTGAAATTATTAATGGCGACAAATAATTTGTCGGGTCGTTCTAAGTAAATTTTTTTTAATATTTATACTTTCGAAGTATATATATATATATATATATATATATATATATATATATATATATAATATAAATGAAAATATAATGAGTAATAATATATGGTATATATACACTATATTATTCATACTTGCAACTTTTTAATCACAACTGCTCGTAGTAAGTAAGTAATTCATTATTTATTTTTAAAAATAATATAAATTAGATTATTATTTAATTTAAAATATTATAGAGAGATACATATATTAAGAGGATATGAGTCATATGTGATTAAAATTTGATTGACAAAGTTATAAATTTTTAATTTGACCTCAGTATTAGAATATTATAAAATTTTAGTGGAGTCAATTTATATATAATACTTAAAAAATTTAAAATTTATCTTACATTCTAAAATAATTTTTTTTTTCATTGGGGACGATTGACCCATAGAGCTGCATGTGGCTTCGGCACTGTGTGTGTGAATATACATATATACATGTTGCATATATGTATGAATATATGATGCTAAAAAATGTGACATATATTATATACTCAAAATTTCAAAACGGCTTTAATTATCCTTGATATATATATATATATATATATATATATATATATATATATATATATATATATAAACAAGGCTGGCCTCATGCATGTTGTTCATAAGAAAGTAAATTAAGAAACTTACTTTTACGTTGTTAAGGTTTTGTATGACACAATCACATGATTTTGCTTGAAGATTTAGTTTTCATTATTAAAGTTAAGACTTAACAATTGTTATTAACTAAAAATATTAATTGTATGTATATTGTTGTCAAATTATGTCATAATTAAACAAATACTAAATTAATAAAATATATATTTGCACCAAATTTTGTTTTATAAAGTCGCATGATATACATATACTCTCATGTTCCAACGAGGAGTATATAAACCGTCCAAGTCTTCAATATATATACCTCGTTAACTTTTTTATTTTTGTCGGAAAAATGAAAAGTTAATTTCTCCTGTTTTTTTAGCTGAGGTTACCTCATGCATGTCATAAACTAGTTCTAACTTGTATTCATTTGTTCCAAAATTATAGAAATAATAATTTTTATAGTAAATTAAACATGCATTATTGTTTCATTGGTAGTATTATATTTCTAACAATTGTAAAATAATAATATTAAAATTAATTTAAAATATATATCTAATTTTGAATGTGAAGAGGTAGTAAACAATTAATGTGCTGACATTATGGGAAAACACGAGAACAAGCCGTGGTGAAGAAAATGATATTGGAGCTTTGTCATGGTGCTTATGTATAAACACGACAACGATTATTGCGAGGCAACCCAATGCAACGGAAACATCCTTCTAACCAAATATAAATAGGAGTAGAAAGAAACGCTTTTGAGCTTTTCAAGGACCTGTCAACATGCAATTATTAATTGTAAATGGTTCAAGATAGTTATTACTCCCTCCGTCCTAAATTATCTGCTGTTTTAGCAGAAAATTTTTGTCCCACAATATCTGCTTTTTCAAGATTTCAATGATTTTTTTTTCTTTGTCTTCCAAGTTTGCCCCTTTACCTTAATTGTTGATAGTCATTACTCATTCAAGTCTCTCTTTTTTTAAGCATCCTTTTCATATTTCCACCAATAAGAATGTGATTAAAGTTATCTTCTTAAAAGACTTTGCACACTCTTCCATAGACAATCTCCTTTTACTAAAGCCTTAATTACAGAAAACAAAAAATTAGCACATAAGGGTATTTTAGTATTTTTATCACACATATTGGTATGTGTGTAGAATTCTAGAACAACAAATAATTTGGGACGGAGGGAGTACTATATAAGTTTTTACTGTATTGTGAAATAGTGTGATAATAAATGTAATGAAAACTTTATTTGAGTTTGGATATTGTCTACAAGACAATATTTGTATTGAAACTCACAGCTTATGTGCTGTCGTATTTTGCACGACAGTTTAATAGTTATAAATATGGAAGTTTGTATTTAGATTTTTCACCATGTATTTTGACGACATTTTTGTGTGGACTTATTTTGGGGGTCACACCCTCCGTGTTTTTAACATAAATAACTAAAAAAAACGTTATAACCTTAAAACACAATAACATTTTTTATAAAACGTTGTTGTTTAAATGTACCTTTTTATTATATTGTAGTAGTGGATATAGGCCTAGAGTAGGAAATCAAGCCTAATCAACTACGCCCAAAGGTTGTTGGGCATCAGCCCACTCAGGCGAAGTTTGCTGAGAAAACCTTAGGGACACTCTTTGACATGGGGTTCCACATAGTTGTTCCTTGAACAATATAATTGTCAGACGATGGGACAACTTCTACCAAACCCTCACTCATGTCATGTGCTTAACGTGACAAGATGAGGGGATGGAAACTATAAATCAAGGTATGTAAGTAAAGGTAAGAAATGTGAGACAGTATTTACACTTGAAACTCAGAAGACATATTATCTTGTTCATTAACCTTTCAAATTTTAGACGTCCAACTGGAGTTTTAAGTTTGAATATTTGTGCAGGTTAAAGTTGGAAGAGACTTCCCGATAAGTAGGTCGTCATGGGTAAGAAACACAACTAGTTTTATATTGCAAGCAATAATTAGTAATTTTTACATGAAACATTATCATGATATTCGTTTTTTACGCCGTATTTTCACAAAAATAATCATGAGATGGCTCACCGTGATTAACTGAAATTTAAAGTTAAACCTAAACCGGTTGACAAAGGAGACATTGGATTCGTAGATCTATCTGGTGGTCAGCTTTCTTTGAAAAAGGAACCCAAAACGGATTCAATGCCTTGGATTGGGGAATAATTTGTCAACAAATTAAAAGAGGGAAGATTTTGAAACAACAACAAACATTCATGACCAAACCCCACAAATTAGTTATATATATGTCTCAAAGATTCCGCACACAGACCCTTCTTCAAGGCATCGATCATTACGTGAATTCATTAGGGCTACCTACCTACCAAGGCAATTAAGCTGCGTAATGTGAAATTATATAGGAATGTCAAGTTTTTCCGTACCCGGCCCCGTCCCCCACAAAATAACTCCTACATTAACTTAGTAAATAAATAACTCATAAATTTTGATCAATGCTTAACGTATTTTAAACTTTAAATAAGAAGATAACTCAACAGTGGCCTGACCAAACCACTCATGTATTTAAATAATGTTCAAATCCTAGTCTCCGTTCCCAAATAATGTTAGTATAAAGTTTAATAGTAAAAAATAAAATAAATAAAAAATCCACATTTTTTTATATAGAAAAATTACGTTTTAAGTACCCTTATTTCATCTATCCCAACCTTCCTGTGGCCCGCTCCCTACAACAATCCACTCATTGCCAAAACTTTAAACATCTATTTGAAACTTTGAATCAAATAAAATTATGGAAAAAGAGTATATCTACCTATATATAAAGTGGGATGGATAATTAACTTCTTCTCTCATTTGTTCTATGATAAAGTTTAAAAATTATTATATTTTCATTAAATTTTCTATTTATAATAATAGTGAACTTATAACAACATCACTACTTTACCCACAAATTTTTTTTTCCTCTCACTTTCTATCTCTATTTTCTCTCCTATATATCTTTTCTCGTTCATCCATGTTTTTCAAATTTTATTTAAATATTTTATTATATTTTCTTAATAATGTACACATATAATGTGTGTCGCATAAACTAATAGTAGTACATGTTATAAATGGAGAGCATTGTCTCTTGGTGTTCTTCCTTTATGATTACAATTATATCCACCCTTTTAATTTAAAAAATTATAATTTCATGGTCATTAACGTAATTTAAGACTTCCTTAATCTTTCTCTCAACTACTCTCACTTTCTACTCTCATTTATCCACTTATCTATTTTTTTTATCTTTCTCTTTTATCCCAAGATTCTTCCATTACTTACTTTTTTATTTTACTACTTTTAATTATTACTCACTCCTTTCTATATTACATATGTCGTCCTTTTAGAAGATTTTTTGTCATAATATAAGACATTTTACATATATTTAAGAGAAAAAATTAATCATTTTTTACTTTGCCTCTAAAGAAATGGAGTAATTGATAGAAGGAGGAGATCGGAGTAATTAATTAATGTATGAGCAGTAATAAAATTTCAAACCAACAATAATTACTTAATATTAAAATTAATGACGCGTCTTGATTAAACGGAAAAAATAATAATTAACACACAGAAAGGTTATACACCTAGGAGAGTAATAGGAATAAATGTGTAGTAACTTACCCAAAAACTCTTCCTTAATGACCATGCACCTCCCCCTAAAAATATATATATCGACGGACCAAATCAATTTCAGCCCATTGATGATTTGCTACAGTAATGGGCCTGTTGGCTACGGCTACGCAGTCCCCAAAAATTAATCAAACGTGCTTAAGACTAGATAAATGGATTACTCCACTTTCAAGTTTCAATATGCAAGCAAAATGATACTACTGACAAAACTAAATGAATTATTGCTTCATATATACCCAATAATACTTTTATTGAAGTCCTGGGGTATAGAATTATAGTAATTTTAGTTTAATAATTTTATTAATAAAAATAATTTACGTATCAATTTACACTGATATGTAAATTATTTTTATTAATAAAATTATTAAACTAAAATTACTATAAAATTATTAAACTAAAATTACTATAAAATTATTACTAATAGTAATTTTAGTTTAATAATTTTATAATTATATATAATGTTATTACTATAAAAATGTACATTCATCATTATTGTTATGTTGCAAAACTAATGTACATTCATCAGTCAGTCATTGTTTGTCATAAAAGCAAAAGCAGTCAGCTTTGTCATGGTCATTGCCGCTCTCAGCAGGAGAGGATTAAATTTGAGGGGTAGTTATGTAATAAGTTTTAATGGTTTTGAACTGTCGCTACAGTCTGTAGCGATAAGTGGAAAAATGATTTAATCTCAACCTTTTATTACAAAGATGAACGGTGATGAGCTTCTATTTTTCATTGAAGCGAAACTATTTATGACAATAAATTCATATATATATATAAAATTATATATATATATATATATATATATATATATATATATATATATATATAATGGATCATGTAAGACCCCAACTTATTATTAATGAAATTTAATTTTCTCTATTTATTATTTTGAAATAGTAAGGGTTGAATTGATTAATGTGGATAGTTATGGGTAAAATACGCAAATATTTCGAATAAGCAAGTGGTTATAAAATATTCATTATTGTTTTAAATATTCGTTTGGTGCGTGGAATATTCGTGATCGCTTCGGGAAATATTAAATACGGCCAACTAGCTTTTTTGTAGCCCCATAACGAAAAAGCGATTGGATGAAGGAAACGACAAATATAAGTTGTTTATAAATAATCAGCGTAGTTATTCACAATTATCTTGTTGGAATACCCGGTGGTTAAAACACACTAATCTGCCGTTGTTGAACAAGAGAAGACATCGGTATTACACCAATTATTGATTCTTACGTAAGAAGGCACTACTCAATAATTGTTACAAGAATTACTATTCAAGATTTTATTTTATTGATTCAATAATTCACGCATTGATATTTTATATTACTATTGTTTCAATAAATTTTTATTACATAGTATTTTCCATTATCGAGACAATAATTCATATTATCTCTAATAATATTATTGGATAACATCATTGGCAATGTCTAGAAAGTTACATTACAGAAGAGGTTTGGTCACCTAATCATGGCGTCGATGAGAGAGATCCTTATTGAAAGCCCCTCTTCCGGAGAACTACTGGTTGCCAAGATCTTGTGATTCTCTAATATTATTTGTGAATAATTAATTATTGATTTATATGATGAGAAAATATTGATTTTATGTGGATATAGATGGAGAAATTTTTAATGTGACAATTGTTGAAAATTAATATTTTATCTTTTCCGATAAAATAATTCATTTAAATATATTATTTTAATAATATATTAATGCTGATATTTTATAATGAATGTGGGATATATGAGTATATGAGGATGAAGAGTATTTTTGTGGCATTAAATGTTTAACACATATTTTATGTGTTGGTGGACACAATTATTATCCAGAAATTTGATTATACCGTAAAATCGCCTGCTTATGGATTTCGGTTAATTTCATTTGGAATTTGGAAAACTTCCTTCTGCAAAGTTGTAGATAATGGAATTTCCTATGGAAAGACGCGAGATTCGAATTTTCTGATAAAAGGGCTATTTATTATGAATTATTTAAGTTTCAAGTTCAAATAATTAATTTTGGAAGTTTAAAATATTTTAATTACAAAACGTTTTTTACATTGTTGGGACTCATTTAACATGTGTTAGGATTACTGATTTCAGATGCTAAGTGTGCGTAGAGAATTTGTAATATATATAATATTATTATATTAAATTTTCTGCTTTGGTGTTCTAAGCAATTTCCATAAATAGGGTGCTTAGGTTAAATTGAAAATCACACCATAAATCAAGTTTCTCTCTCTATATTATCGAAATGTATTCTTGTGAGTATTTTGAGTATACTTTGAGTATTTCTATACGATGCAAGTTCAAGTCATAACCTATATCCTGTGTTTCAACTTAGAAATCTTGTCTTTCGAGGTAAGGGATGTTATTTTATTCAAAATGATATTATTTCTTCAATATCATTATGCCGAAATATTGGTTGGAAATTTTTATCAAATTTGAAACTTTTTCATGTTCTGGGTTACTTATTCAAGAAGTTACTATTCACGAGTTAGTATTCATGAAAGTCTTATTCACGAGTTCTTATTCAGCGGAGTTACTATTCACGAAGTTACTATTCACGAGTACTATTCACGGCGTGAAGATGTTTTTTTTCTGAAATTTCTATCTTTTGGTATCGAAAGTTACTATTCACGATATCTGACCTTATTCACGAATACGGCATTATTCAATTGAAAATGAAATTTCTTCTTTTGTCAAAATATCTATTATGGATACTAAGCTTTGATTGTATCCATGTTTTGATCATTCTTGAATTTTACTCCACTCGATTACTTATGAAGTATTTTTGAACTTGGATTGTTTAAAATACGAATCCTTAATATTGTTCTTTTGTTTCACTTTGGATTCGTTTTTCTTTGAAATATTTTTCATCATCCTCGATCCTAAAATGATGATATTCTTTGAATATCTTTGGCTGTAGTCTGCAAAAGATGAATGATTTCTTGATGAATATCTTTGGCCGTAGTGCAAAGATGAGCAGTGTTGAGATGAACATGACTCTTGATTAATATCTTTGGCGTAGTGCGTGCAAGATGAGCAGCAATTTAGATGAACATGACCAGTGATAAATATCTTTGGCACGGGGATTCAAAATATCGATATTGAGCTTTAGATTATATAGAAGATAGTAGTTTGCATTCTCACTCTTTTTCACCATGCTTCTTTCTCTAGCAGTCCTTAAATATTGGTTCGGTTATCTTTGCATTATTTATTCACTTTCGATACTTCAAGACTATTCAATGCATCACGGCAGATTCACTCCAATTCAATTTATCTTTAAAATGAATCGATTATCTTCACGGGCATTCTTCCTTTGTATCTATTACGGAAATACTAATTTTCTTGGATATGAAGGATACTAAATTGCATTCGGGGCCCGTAGCAGTGAATGATGAATGTTATTAATCTCTTCGATCCATTTAATTATTATTTCATCCAACCGATTACTTAATATTTTTAATCGATTCAGATGTGATTCTAATAGTATTTTTGAACTTGGATTGTTTAAAATCTCCCTTAATATTGTTCTTTTGTTTCAATTTGATTCGCTTTTCTTTGAAATATTTTTCATCATCCTCAGGAGTCTAAATGATGATATTATGAATATCTTTGGCCCAGATGTAGTGCAGAATAATGATTTCTTGATGAATATCTTTGGCAGTAGTCTATGCAAAGATGAACAGTGTTGAGATGAACACGACCTCATCGATTATTATCTTTGGCGTGGTCAGAAGAAGAAAAGATGAACAGTGTTTAGATGAACATGACCAATCGATAAATATCTTTGGCTCAGAATGCAAAGATGAATATTTGATTCCCGTATATATATTGATTGATGTTACAGGGGATAAAATATCGATGATGAACTTTTAAATTCATATATAGAAGATAGTAGTTTGCATTCTCTACTTAACTCTTTTTTAATGAATTATTATTTCACGGCAAGATTGATTTAAAAGCTGGTTGTTTATCAGATTCTATTAGATTTTTTCCGTTGAAGACTAACGATAATTTGTTGTATATTATCTTAGTCATAATATTCTTTACTGGGCTAGTTGAGCTCACCCTTTCCTTGTTGTTCCATTTTCTTCTCGGAGAGGTGGTAATGCAAAGTACTACTTCTAAATGGAATGAAGGTTCTAGAGAGAGTTGTTTAAGAGTCCTCACCATTTTTGTAAAATAATGTATCAATAATTGTGATGGAGATTTATTTATGTGTGGATATTGCCTGTAAGACAATAATTGTATTTAAACTCACATAAAGATATATGTTGTCGATTTTGCACGACAAATGTATTAAAAAGTTGTAGTTATTTACGCACCATGTATTTGGCGACTCGAATGGGTTGGATGGAATGGACCTATTTTGGGGGGCCACAAATTGTTAGTATCGTGACTTAGGGATATGATCTCCGTGAAGATCGGGAATAGAACTAGGAGGGAGAGACGAGTAAATCCTTCGCTAGTGGTGTCCTACCTAAGCTTATTTGTTAGTTGGTTAAGATATAGGGATATTATGTGATATATTGATTTCCTTAATTAACCCTTGTTTTATGGCGATGATTTGAGAATGTCGATCGAGAATATTAATAAAGGAGTAAATGAGACCGTGGAGATGCCCGTACTTACCAACTAGAGAACGTGCAACAGTCGGGCAATGTACCTCCGTGAAACAACACCAATGAAAGCGGATGATGAATGAGGGATGTTTAGAAGATTTTTAAATTCATGCAAAATCGGAGGAGGAGACTCGTGTTCAAAATACGAGGAGAAATGATAGCAATTCACGTGGTCACAAACAAGCAAGTTCAAAGAATTGGGACCACCAAAATTCGGGGAAAGCCAGATCCGATTAAGCGAGACGCGTGGTCAAAACAAATTACCAAGATATTCGATGTCTTGGGATGCACGGAGGAATGTAAAGTTCCATTCGCTACTTTTATGTTCCGTAACGAGGCGGACATCGGTGGAATCAGGAAGCGTACCATCCAAATTGCACTCAAAGATGTCAATGGAGACATTTCAGAATAGTTCAATGACAAGTACTTCCTCGAAAGTATTCATTATACGAAGGAAGTGGAGTTTATTAGACCGAGCGTAATAACATGACGGTGTCCCAAAGACGAGGCGAAGTTCATGAGTTATCTAGGTTTCAGACCTCATTTGGTGGAGAATGAGGAACGATGACGCGGATGTTTCGAGAGGTTTGAAACCCAGCGTACGCCAAGATCTCATTTCTCATAAATTTTCTCTCTATTCGGATGTTGTCAATGTGGCTCGATTGTTAGAGCGAGATAACGAAAGTACGCTCAACCGAGGACCATAACCGTGATCATACCAAAGATAGCAGCTCCATCGTAATAACGATAACCAAAGGAGAAAGAAGAATACGGACAGCGCAAAGAACCACTCTGGTGGTAATCGTAGGCGATGAAAAAGAAGAAGCAAGTCGGGGAGGAGATTTTAAAAGAGGAGATTCAACAACGACCATGTAAAGACGCCAACACCAAAGAAGAATCGGTTCCAAGGGAGGAGAAAGACCACCGGGTCAGACATGTTACAAATGTGGGAAAGAGGACATATCACCAAATCGCCCACAACAATTTAAGGTATGCTATAATTGTGGAAAAGAAGGACATAACGCTTTCAGATTATGCAGATCGAAACCCAGTCAAGCGGAATGGTGACTCAAAAGATCGTCCCCCGAAAAGTCAAAGTCAACGATTCTCGGAAGAGCGTTTGTCGTGTGACTTCATTAAAATGCGAGGAACCGAACGAAGTTAAACCCAAGTTAGTTAATTATAAATTCTTGTTTATACCTTACTAGATAATTTGGTTCTACCCATTCTTTATCTCTCTTTGCATGCTCAACGCTTGAACTTGACTACGGAGAAATTAGACTTCAACCTATTTATGGAGAATCCGTTAGAGAAACTTTCATTACATCCGTTATTTAGAAATCTTGCTTGATTCAGTTGTCACTATCACATTACCTCGTTAACCTTATTTCTATAGAGATATTTGCTTTTGATGTGATTTTAAGGTTAACTACTCATCATGTCGAAATTGATTACTTTCGTAAGGTTGTTAGTTTTCATATTCTTAAGCAACTCCGTTATTCAATTCAAGCAATTAAACCATTATAGTCAAACATTTTCATATCAAGCCATTGAAGTCATTCGTTTATTACGATGTCAAGTTCTTAGTCCATGTTATGGATTTGAATAAAGACACGCCGATTTGAATAATATTCCTGCCATTATTAATTTTTTCCGACGTATTTCAAGAATTTCTCGCTTACTCCCAAAGCTTGATATTAAATTTTGTATCGACTTTGAACCCTTGACGTAAACTCATTTCTAAAATCTCATATCGAATGGCTCTATTGAACTTCGTGAGTTAAAAATTCAACTATAGAATTTGGTACTTGAGCCTTTATCCGGTGACTTTCTGTGGAATGCACCGCCGAATTCTCCGCAGGGGACACCATATTCGGTGAGATAGTAAACCGATAGGGTGTCATCAGAACGTCATATCCAAGGTTGGGATATGAGTCACGATTGAGAACAACCTAAGTTTGGAATCAAAATACGAGCTTTCTAGGCTTAGTTGGTTATTATCGGAGATTCACAAGGATATTCTCAATCGCCTTCCATTAACGCAATCGACTCATAGAGATACAAAATTCGAATGGAGCAAGGAATGTGGGAAGAGCTTCAAGAACTCAAGAGAGACTCATTTCAGACATGTTCACGACCATGCCATCCTCGAAAAGCGAACGTGGTAGCTAACGTGTTGAGTAGAAGATCGTATATAAAGCACGAGTACGATATTGTCAAAGACTAATTTCGTATAATTTATAAATAATAGAGATGGAGATGAAAACTCTAGGTACCCACGTGATGATATACGAGTATAATCGACTTTAATCGATAAAGTTAAAGTTGTTCAAGCTACACACCGGAGCTGATGAATTTGAAGAAGGAGGTGCAAGAAGTTGTTATTTCAAAAGCGAGAATCGGAGGAGGTGAGGTGAGCTTAAACCTTCGATTTATTAATCCATTTGAAATCGAGAAGTTGTGCTATTGTATTCTATTAGATTTTTCTGTTGAAGACTAACGATAATTTATTGTATATTATCTTAGTTATAATATTCTTTATTGCTGGCTAGTTGAGCTCACCTTTTCCTCGTTGTTCCATTTTTCTTCTCGTGAGGCGAGAATGTAAAGCATTTAGTCTGGGTATGGAATGAAGGTTCTAGAGAGAGTTGTTTAGTAGTCCTCACCATTTTTGTAAAATAATGTATCAATAATTATGATGGAGATTTATTTATGTGGATATTGTCTGTAAGACAATAATTGTATTTAAACTCACAAGATATATGTTGTCGTATTTTGCACGACAAATGTATTAATAAAGTTGTAGTTATTTCGTACTCATGTATTTGGCGACTCGTAATGGGTTGGATGGAATGGACCTATTTTGAGAGCGTCATAGATCGATCCGGAGTCCTGACCGATCAAAAATCTACCAATTTTTATTTTATTTTTTTTGCTTTTTTTTAAAACAACTAAAAAAAATATTTAATATTTTATGGAAGTGAATTTTTTTTCATAATATAATGTTTTGGGTGTCATTTAAATACCTATACCAAAAAATGGTGGTATAGTTCCGCATGCATCGCATATACATGTTTTGTTATAATGCACTCAAATCACACCTAAAACATCAGATTATGAAAAATTTCAATTCCATAATTTTTATTTATTTATTTTTAGTTGTTTTAAAAAAACAAAAAAAATTGACATTATTAGATCCGTCCGAACGTCCGGATCAATCTTGTCCCTATATATATATATATATATGTCAATATACACTTGCATATGAACAAACACAACTAAGCTCAATTCATGTATTTGACAAAGATAACAAACTTCACTTAGCAATTTAAACTCAAAACTCAAAAGTTGCCTGCATTTTTGCATTATATTGCCAATAGGATTATATCTACGTTGTGCTTATCTACAACTAGCTCTCATCATAAAATTGAAAATTCAACATTTAGTTTTTTTTAAAAAAAAATCAGCTAAATTATGGATATATATATATATATATATATATATATATATATATATAACAACTTATGAAACTACTTGTTCATATGACAACCGGGACACAGCTAGCTTCCAACAAAAATAATGCTATTATCATATAAGTGAGAATTTTTTATTTGATAGTAACATTGTTGTTACAACAATGTCTAAATTGTGACGCCTCTAAAATTACGTATACATCACCCATTTTGGGTCGTCAGATACATGGTACAAAATTCAAATACAACTTACTAATACAACTGTCGTGTACAATACGACAAAACATAACTATGAGTTTGAATACAATTATTGTCTACTAGAGATTATACAAACTCAAAAGGAGTCCTCATTACAATTATTAACACACTATTTCACTGTAATAGTGAGGACTACTAATGCTTATACTCGGATCGTCACTCCGCTCCCCGACTAGTCCTCGCTTATGTTCTCATTTCACTCAAGAGAACAAAGAAAGAAAGGGTGAGCTCAACTAGCCCAAAGAAAAAATATTATGACTAAGATAATGCGTAATAAATTATCGTTAGCCTTCAACAGTGTTAAACTGATAAAATATAATAACATCAAGTTTAACTGCAGCGGAACAATCAATCTATTAAAAGAGTCAAGTAGAGAATAAAATCTACTATCTTTTATGATTTAAAAGGTTTTTCATGACTTTTATCACCTGGGACTCAACTTAATAAATAATCCACATCATCGAATCACCCCTCGTGACTACGGCCAAGGATATTGTTTAGTATCACGACCACAAATTATCCATGCACTCATGCACGCCCAAGGACATTCGTGTATTCATTAATGGTCATGATCATGCTAATAATCGTCCATCAATGCACTATGGGCCATCGATAACTTTTTACCACATCATTTGTAACATTACTTGTCATGATTAATCAATAATCCCCTCGTCATAATCATACCAAGTCCATCTACGCACTACAAAAGCCACGATGACTTTCAACATAATATAAACATGAGGATGATGACAATGATATAAAATTCAATAAAAACAAGTTCAAGAATTAATTTATCCAGAACTAATCATGACGCCCCCAAAATAGGTATACATCACCCATTCCGAGTTGTCAATACATGGTATGTAAACAACTACAACTTTATTATTACAACAAGAAAAGCGTGAGTTTGAATACAAATATTATCTTCTGATAATATCTATACTCAAATAAATCCTCATCACATTTATTGATACATTATTTTACAAAATGGTGAGGACTACTAAACAATTCTTTCTAAAACCTTCATTCCATACCCGAATTGCATTTCCGCTTATATTCTCGCCTCCCCGAGAAGAAAAAATGGAACAAAAGGAAAAAGGTGAGCTCAACTAGCCCAAGAAAGAATATTATGACTAAGATAATATACAACAAATTATCGTTAGTCTTCAACAGGAAAAAATCTAATAGAATACAATAGACAACAAATTTTAAATCAATATTCGCAGTGGAAATAATAATTCATTAGAAGAGTTAAGTAGTTAATGCAAACTACTATCTTACATGTATGAATTTAAAAGTTCATCGCCTATCTTTTATCCTTGTAACATCAATCAATATATTTACGAATCAAATATTCATCTTTGCACTACAAGCCAAAGATATTCATCACCGGTCATGTTCATCTAAACACTGCTCATCTTTGCACTACGCGCCAAAGATATTCTTCAGAAATCATAGAAATAATATCATTGTGACGCCCCCAAAATTAGGTATACATCACCCATCTTGGGTAGTCGATACATGGTACAAAATTTAAATACAACTTACTAATATAACTGCTGCGGTACAATACGACATAAATTGTTAGTTTGAATACAAATATTATCTACTAGATATTATACAAACTCAAAAGGAGTCCTCATTACAATTATTATCACACTATTTCACGTAATAAATGAGGACTACTAATGCTATCCTCTCGACCATTACTCTGCTCCCGACTCTCGTCTCAAATTTATGTTCTCATTTCCTCAGAGAATAAAGAAAGAAAGGGTGAGCTCAACTAGCCCAAAGAAGAAATATTATGACTAAGATAATGCGTAATAAATTATCAATAGCCTTCAACATTGTTAAACCGATAAAATATAATAAACATCAAGTTTAATCACAATGAACAAGCAATCCATTAAAAGAGTCAAGTAGAAAATAAAATCTACTATCTTTATGATTTAAAAGGTTTTTCATCATCATTATAGCCGAGACTCAAATTTTAATAAATAATCCACATCATCGAATCACCCCCGCACTACTACGCCAAGGATATTCTTTAAGATCACGACCACAATTATTCACGCACTACGCCAAGAATAGTTGTGTATTCATTAATGGTCATGATCATGCCAACAATCGGCCCATCAATGCACTACTACCAATCGAGGACTTTTTACCACATCATTTGTAACATTACTACCCATGATTACACCGGAATAATCCTCGGTCATAATCATACCAAGTCCATCCACGCTCTACAGCCACGATATTTACTTTAAAAAAATATAAATATGAGGATGATGACAATGATATAAGAATTCAATAAAACAAGTTCAAGAATTAAGTTATTCAGAACTAATAACATCCAAATTGTCAACATGATATCGCTTTTGTAGAGTAAAATTCAAGAATGATCGTAAGAATATTTCCATGAAAAGATATCGATGAAACGCAAATATCAAGGATATTCTACTAATTTCATGGAGTATAGAAGTCAAAGTTTTAACTAACCGGGTATAATAAAGAATGGAATAACAAAAGAAATCACCATGCATGCGATTGCGACAGATGTAAAAAGTTATTCCAATGTAAATAATAATAACGGAACCAAAGTCACGTGAAATTCACACCCACAGTGATGTTCCAATGTAATAATAAAGATGGAACCAGCATCCGGTAAAACACATGTATAGATATTCCAACAGAATGATAAAGATTTTAACCAGTCCTGTAAAACACACGCATGTGATGTTCCAACAGTAATAATAAAGATTTTAACCGTGTCCTGTAAAACACACGTATATGATGTTCCAACAGTAATAATAATAAAGATTTTAACCAGTCCTGTAAAACATGTATACGATGTTCCAAATGTAAATAGAAGAATGGAATAAAAGAAGAAGATCACCAAGTATAGGGGATTCCACAGATACAAAAGTTATTCCAATGTAATAAATAAGAATGGAATAACAAAAGAAGTTCTCTTCATGAATACAAAAGAATAACACCCCTTTACGAGTACAAACAAATAATATTCCCTACCTTAGAGAACCAATATCGCAAAGTGAAGTAAAGTATCACTTTTCTTTCTCTCTCTATAGTTTCTCTCTCTAGAGTTTCAAAGAATTCGTAAGAAAATAATGAAGGAAACGAGCTTCTATTTATAGAAAATAGAATGCATAGTAATTAATCCATTTAACTATCCAGATTGATTTACTTTTAATCGACGGGTCCATATTTAAAGCAAAATCTTTAAATAAAATATAATATATTCTATTTATATAAAAACATTTTACTATGCAAACACTATGCAACACTATGCAAAACACTATAAAAACACTATATGCATAATAAAATATAATATATTTTATTTATGTAATAACTTTAATAAAGTATTCGCTTTTATATAAAGATGTTTCGCTTTTATTACGTTAATAATACTAAATAAAACAAAACGTCATTATCGCTATAATAATTCATATTATTAATCGACAATAATGGAATCAAACCGAGTGACTTCTCACATAAGCATCAATAATCAATACCGTAAAGCTACTACGCAACCACACGACATCGTATTTTTACTACCGAGTAGTTCAACAAAGATCAACCAGAAAACTTCCGCCGTTATTTCAATAAAATATTTTTGTCGCTTTCTCAATCCGACAATAATTCTGCTAGGGTCCACCAATGATTGAGTCATTGTATTTAATATTCCCCGCTAAACCTAATATTCCCCACCAATCGAATATATATAACCACTGTGATACTTTGCAAAATTTATAAATATTACCCACAACTATAACATTATATCAAATTATTCCATAATATTCAAAAATAATATTTATAGAAAATTCATCTTTATTTATAAAAGTCGGGTCTTACAACCTCCCTTCTTATGAAATTTCTCACCAAATTAGGGTACGACCTGTATGTCAAGAGGTAAGGATACCTTGATTTCATTTCGATTCTAACTCCCAAGTCATTTCCTCAACATCGTGGTTCCTCCACAAAACTTTGACTTGAGGTATAACCTTGAGCGTAGAATATGTTCCTTCTTATCCAAAATTTGAACAGAACCTCTTCATACGCCAAATCTTCCGCTATTTCGTCCTGGCTCTAACTCAATAATATGGTTCGGGTCTTTCACATATTTACGTAATATGGATATGTGAAAAACGCGCATGAACACGAGACATATTTCACAGAAAGCGAGTCTATAGCCACGCCCTACTCGATCGAGGATTAAAATGGACCGATGAATCGAGGATTAAGTTTTCCTCTCTTTCCAAATCTTGTAACTCCTTTCCATGGAGCAACTCTTAACAACACATGATCTCCTATATCGAATTCCACGCCCTTTCGATGAAGATCAAGATAACTCTTTTGTCGATTTTGTGAGGTTTTTATACGTCATTTGGATCGTTTGAATCTTTTCGTAGTCATACGTACTCAACTCCTATTCCCAACAACGTTGCTTCACCCACCTCATCCCAAAGATAATCGAGAATCGACACTTTCTTCCATACAACGCTCGAATGGAGCCATGCCAATACTTGTTTGATAATGTTGTCAGGAAAAAACTCCACCAATGGTAAGAACTTGTCCCAACTCCCTTGAAATCAAGGACACAGAGTCTTAATAGATCTTCAAGAGTTTGAATAGTCCTCTCCGATCGTCCGTCCGTCCGAGGATGATATGCCGAAAGCTAAATCGTAAGTCTCTGCGCTCATAGCTTTTTGCAACTAACCCAAAATCGTGAAGTGAATCTTGGGTCTCGATCGAAAACTATGGATACCGGCATACCATGCAACTCTTACAATCTCGCTTTATGTACATACGAAGCAAGACGCTCAAGTGTATAAGTTTCTCATCGATTTAAGAAATGAGCGTACTTGGTCAATCTATCAACAATGACCCAAATCGCATCAATACCTTGAGAAACCTTAGGAAGACCCAGAACGAAATCCATGGTAATGTGCTCCCACTTCCATTCGAATTTCAAGTGGTTGTAATGGACCTTTTGGTACTTGATGCTCCGCTTTAACTCGCTGACAAGTTAGACACCTTGAGATAAACAACGCTATCTCTCTCTTTCATATTGCTCCACCAAAATGTATGACGAATATCATGATACATTTTGGTACTCCTGTGATGGATTGCAAATGGTGTGTGTGTGCGCCCCATCATGATATTATACTTTAAATCGTGGTCGTTAGAACACAAAGTCCGAGTCGACTCAAGTATTCCTTCTTCATCGATTTTGCTTCCTAAGATAGCACCTTCTTGCACTTTCTTCCTCATACGCATCACCTCCGTGTCCTGTAGCTTGAGCAAATTTTAACTTTATCGATTAAAGTCGGTTCTACTCAGATATTCGCTTATCATCACATGCGTCCCCTCGAGTCTTTAACTCTATCTCCATCCTTTGCAAGTCACACAAATGGGCCTTTGCGATAATAACGCACTCAGATTTCGTATATGATCTTCTACTCAATGCCACACCATCACGCTCGCTTTTCCGGATGGTATTGATGGTATGATCATAATCTTTCAATAGTTCAAGCCAACGCCGTTGTCGCATGTTGAGTTCCTTTTGAGTGAAGAAATATTTGAGGCTTTTATGATCCGTAAAGATTTCCACTTTCTCCCCATACAAGTAATGCCTCCAAATTTAAGTGTAAAGATAACAAATGCTAACTCCAGATCATGAGTAGGATAATTCCTCTCATATTCTTTGAGTTGTCATGAGGCATAAAGCTATAACTTTTCCATGTCGCATGAGAACACATCCCAACCTTTGCTCAAGCATCATCAGAGATGACAAATCCTCCGAGCCGATGGTATTGCTCGTAACAAAATAAATAAGTCTCCTCTTGAGTTCTTGAAAACTCTTCTCACATTCTTCGCCTCCAACCGAACTTTGTATCTTTTCGAGTCACCGAGTCAATGGAGTAGCGATTCGAGAAAATCTTTCCACGAATCTCCGATAATAACCAAATAAACCGAGAAAGCTACGATTTCGATCATCGATTTAGGTTGTTCCCAAATTTTCAATAGCTTCAATCTTCACCGGGTCAACAGATATTCCATGACTTGATACCACGTGCCCAAGGAATGCTACTTCTTCAAGCCGTAACTCGATTTCTTCAACTTGGCATAAAGCTTATATTCACGAAGCTTTTGAGTGTCACCCTTCAAGTGTTGCTTCATGATCTTCACTACTTTTGGAATAAATAAGGATGTCATCAATAAAGACGACCACAAAGTGATCTAAATATTCCTCAATACTTGGTTCATCATATCCATGAAGGCAAAGAGAGCATTAGTCAATCCAAAGGACATGACTAGGAATTCATAATGCCCGCATCGAGTTCTCGAAAGCCGCCTTTGAATGTCGTATGGTTCTAATCTTCAATCAGTGATATCCTAACGAAGATCAATCTTTGAAAAGAATTTGCTCCTTGCAATCGGGTCAAACAGTCATCAATACGCGGCAATGGATACCTATTTTTGATGGTGACATGATTCAACTCCCGATAATCAATACAAAGTCGCATACTCCCATCTTTCTTCTTCACGAATAGAATGAGAGCACCCCAAGGA
The DNA here is from genome assembly GCA_020205615.1 of Panax quinquefolius. Lineage (NCBI taxonomy): Eukaryota > Viridiplantae > Streptophyta > Magnoliopsida > Apiales > Araliaceae > Panax > Panax quinquefolius. The sequence goes on along the minus strand of CM035171.1, from coordinate 126,571,618 downwards.
GAAGTACTAGAACGAATAAAGCCAATGTCTAACAATTCCTCGCAGTTGGGTCTTTAACTCCTCAAGTTCAATAGAGCCATTCGACATGGGCTTTGAAATAGGTTTTGTACCGTTCAAGGTCGATACAAAATTTAATTTCACGCCCGGGGTAGGCCAGAAGTTCTTCGGGAATACGTCAGAAATTTATTAACAATAGAAATATCGCTCAAAACCGACGATTTTTGTTTAAATCAGTGACATGATCTAAGAAAGCTTAACATCCGCTTTTTAATAAACGAATAGCTTTATGGCTTGAGATGACCGTGATTGATTTTAATGGTTTGGTCGTTTGAATTCAAGCATAATAGGTTGATTAGGAATATGAAAGCTAACAACCTTACGAAAACAATCAATTTTTTCATGATAAGTAGTTAACCAATCAATCCCTAAAATCACGCCAAATGCAAGTATTTTTAATGAAATAAGATCGACAGTAATGTGAGGGTACCGATTTGAACCAAACAAGACTTATAAACAAAGTGGATGTAATGAAGGTTTCTCCCAACTGAGTTTCCACAGATAAGTCAAAGTCTAATTTCTCCAGAGTCAAATTTAATCGATGAGCGCAAGTAGGAGAAATAAAAGAATGGGTAGAACCCAGATCAAATAAAGTATAGACTTCATTAGAGTTTATGATAAGCTTACCCGTGATGACCTCATTCGGTTCCTTGCTCTCTCCGGGAGGTCACAACAAACGCCTCCTCAGACTACCGGCTTTTGACTTTTCCGGGACTACCTTTGGTGCCTCCATCCTAGTTGAATTTGTCTTCGATAAACGACAAAAATCGAGCTAAGTGACCTTCTCTTCCACAATTATAACATGCTTTGACTAAGATGGCATGCTCGACCGATGTGTCCCTCTTCTCCGCATTTGAAGCATATGATAGGTGGTCTTTCCCTTCCTTAACAACGGTGTCAGAAGCCGACGCTTTCCATCATTGTTGAATCTCCGCTTTCTTGAAATGTCCATTCTTATTGTTTTGGCCTCGATTACCACCGGGTGGTTACCATATCCGCCCGTTGATTCCTCCACGCTTGTTGTCACCGCTCATGACTACTCTCGCCGGTATTATAATTTTGCGCTACCGCTTCTTTTTAGTTATGTTGACTCGTTATCGCGCTTCCACTAATCGAGCCCTATTTACAACATCTCAATACAAACACAGCTTTATGAGAAATAAGATGTCACGATCTCCGACTTCAAACCTCTTAAAAACATTCGCTACATTCTTTTCTTCATTATCCACCAAGTGGGACGAAACCGTGATAACTCCGTAAATTTTGCCTCGTATCATGACACTACCTGGCCATATTGTTTTGTTCCAACTTGATAAACTCCACCTCCTTCATGTGGCTAATACTTTCGTGAAAGTATTTGTCGCCGAATGTACTCCTGGAACTTCTCCCAAGATATCTTCAAGACAAAGAAGTTGAGTACGCTTTTACCGATTCCCACCAAGAATCCGCCTCCACGCAACATAAAGGCGGCAAAGGAACCTTTTGCTCTCGAGCATCCCAAGACATCAAATATCTTGGTAATCATTTATCCATGCTTCCGCCAAGTGGTTTTGGCTTCCTTAAACTCCGGTGGTCCCAGCTCCTTGAATTGTTTAGCGGTGACCGCCTCGAGAGTTTTCCGTGTTTCCACCCCACGCTTTGGATGAGTCGCTCTCATCATTGTCAGATAAATCGCATAAAGCCTCCGAACATTTGATCATTCATCATTTGGTCGTTGTTATTGTTTGCATGAGGATTGTCGCCTCGACGATGCACATTATCCTCGATTATTGATATGTGGTGAATCAACGATCGCCTGTGGCTCCATTGCTATTCTCAACATTCTCGTATGTCATTTTCGACATCGCCACAAAACAAAAGATTAATCGATACATGTAACAAATTATCCCTATATTCTCGATCACCAATAAAATAAGCACATAAACTTAGTAGGTCATACTAACGAAGGTATTCCCCGCCTCTCCCCTCCTAGTACTATTCTCACATCTTAGCCAGGGATCATATCCCTAAGCTCGATACTAACCGCGACGCCCCAAAATTAGGTATACATCACCCATCTTGGGTAGTCGATATACATGGTACGTAATTTAAATACAACTTACTAATATAACTGTCGTAATACAATACGACATAAAACCGTGAGTTTGAATACAAATATTGTCTACTAGATATTATACAAACTCAAAAGGAGTCCTCATTACAATTATTATCACACTATTTCACGTAATAGTGAGGACTACTAATGCTATCCTCCGACCATTACTCCGCTCCCCGACTCGTCTCCAAATTTATGTTCTCATTTCCTCAAGAGAATAAAGAAAGAAAGGGTGAGCTCAACTAGCCCAAAGAAGAAATATTACGACTAAGATAATGCGTAATAAATTATCATTAGCCTTCAACATTGTTAAACCGATAAAATATAATAAACATCAAGTTTAATCAGCAATTGAATAAGCAATCCATTAAAAGAGTCAAGTAGAAAATAAAATCTACTATCTTTTATGATTTAAAAGGTTTTTCATCAAGTATATAAGAGACTCACTTTAATAAATAATCCACATCATCGAATCACCCCGCATCTACGGCCAAGGATATTCTTTAAGATCACGACCACAATTATTATTCATGCACTACGCCAAGAATAGTTGTGTATTCATTAATGGTCATGATCATGCCAACAATCGTCCATCAATGCACTACTACCATCGAGGACTTTTACCACATCATTTGTAACATTACTACCATGATTACAATCAATAATCCTCGGTCATAATCATACCAAGTCCATCCATGCACTACAGGTGCCACGTATTGACTTTTAAAAAAAATATAAATATGAGGATGATGACAATGATATAAGAATTCAATAAAACAAGTTCAAGAATTAAGTTATCCAGAATTATTAACGTCCAAATTGTCAACATGATATCGCTTTTAGAGTAAAATTCAAGAATGATCGTAAGAATATTTCCATGAAAAGATATCGGATGAAACGCAAATATCAAGGATATTCTACTAATTTCATGGAGTATAGAAGTCAAAGTTTTAACCAACTGGGTATAATAAAGAATGGAATAACAAAAGAAATCACCATGCATGCAGATTGTGATGTATGTGTTATTCCAATGTAATAATAATAACGGAACCAGTCGTGTGAAATTCACACCGGCTGCAGATGTTCCAATGTAATAATAAAGATGGAACCAGATCCGCAGTAAAAAACACATGACAGATATTCCAATGAATGATAAAGACGAACCCAGTCCTGTAAAACACATGCATGTGATGTTCCAATGTATAATAAAGATTTAACCAGTCCTGTAAAACACACGCATGTGATGATTCCAAATGTAATAATAAAGATTTTAACCAGTCCTGTAAAACACATGCATACATGATGTTCCAAATGTAATAATAAAGAATGGAATAAAGAAGAAGATCACCAAGTATAGGGTATTCCATGCGATACAAGTTATTCCAATGTAATAAATAAGAAATGGAATAACAAAAGTTCTCTTTCATGAATACAAAAGAATAACACCCTTACGGGTACAACAAATAATATTCCCTACCTTAAAGAACCTAATATCGGGCAAAGTGAAGTAGCGTATATCACTTTTCTTCTTTCTCTATAGTTTCTTTCTCTAGTTTTCAAAGGAATTCGTAAGAAAATAATGAAGGAATGAGCTTCTATTTATAGGAAAATAGAATGCATAGTAATTAATCCATGAACTATCCAGATTGATTTACTTTAACTGACTATTCCATATTTAAAGAAAAAAAATAAAATATAATATATTCTATTTATATAAAAACATTTTACTATGCAAACACTACTATGCAACACTATGCAAAAACACTACGCAAACACTATGCATAATAAAATATAATATATTTTATTTATAGAATAACTTTAATAAAGTATTCTATTTTATATAAAAGATGTTTCGCTTTTATTACGTTAATAATACGAATAAAACAAAACGTCATTATCGCTTATAATAATTCATATTATTAATCGACAATAATGGAATCAAACCGAAAGTGACTTCTCACATAAGCATCAATAATCAATACCGTAAAGCTACTACGCAACCACACGTATTATCGTACTTTTTACTACCGAGTAGTTCAACAAAGATCAACCAGAAAACTTCGCCCGTTATTTTAATAAAATATTTTGTCGCTTTCTCAATCCGATAATAATTACATTGTGGGTCCACTCAATGATCGATTGAGCAGTATTTAATATTCCCTCTAAAATATTCGAATATTCCCCACCAATCGAATATAATATAACCACTTGTGATACTTTGCAAAAAATTTATAAATATTACCCACAACTATAACATTATATCAAATTATTCCATAATATTCAAAAATAATATTTATAAAAAAATTCATCTTTATTTATAAAAGTCGGGTCTTACAATCATTGTGAAAATAATAATATCCCTTACCTCACAAAGACAAGATTTAGTTGAAACACCTGATATAAAGCATGACTTGAACTTTCACCGATATAAAGAATACTTAAAGTATACTCAAAATACTCACAAGAATACGCCGATAATATAGAGAGAAAACTTCAGCTTACGTGTGATTTTCAATTCTAACCTAAGACCTTATTTATAGGAAATCGCTTAGAACACCAAAGCGTAAAATTTAATAAATTAATAATATATATATATATTTTTCCAACGCACACTTAATTTACCCAACATCACCACCAACCAAATACACTACACAAGACTAACAACAAAAAACATTTTTCTAATTTTAAATATTTTAAACTTCCAAAAATCAATTATTTTGAGCTTGAACTTCAATAATTCATAATAAATAGCCCTTTTGCCGAAAAATTCAAATCTCACGAAATTTTATAGGAAATTCAAATCTCTACAACTTTGCGTAAGAAAGTTTTTCCAAATTCCAAACAAAATTGATCAAATCCACAAACCAAGCAATTTTATAAAGCTATAATCAAATTTCAAATCAATAAATGGGGTCCACCGACATGTTTAACATGTTTTAAACATTTATTGCAACAAAAATACTCTTCCTCCTCAGATACTCATATATCCCACATTACATTTGTAAAAATATCACCATTATTATATTATTAAAATATAATAATACATTTAAATGAATTATCTTATCGTAAAAAGATAAAATTTCAATTTTCAACAATTGTCACATTAAAATTTTCTCCATCTATATCCATATAAAATCAATATTTTCCTCATCATATGAATCATTAATTAATTATTCACAAATAATATTACAGAATCATAATATTGACAACCAGTGCGCCTTGTGGAAAGGGGGCTTTCCAATAAGAATTTCTCCTTACTGGCGCGCAATTAGGTGACCAAACCTCTCCTTAGACAGAAACTTTCTAGACATTGCCAATAATGTTATCTAATAATATTATTCAGATAATATGAATTATTGCATCGATAATGAAAATACCGTGTAATGATAATTATTGAAACAACAATAATATAAAATATCAACGCAAAGAATTATTAAATCAATAAAATAATCAACAAAGAATTCTCGTAACCATTATTAAGTAGTACCTTCTTACGTAAGAATCAATAATTGGTGCAATACCGTGTGCTACTGTGTTTTAACCACCGAGTATTTTAACAGTTTTAACGGTAACAACTATGCCGTTATTTTTAAAACCACTTATATTTGCCTTTTTCTTCATCCAATCGCTTTCAGTTATGGGGCCCACAAAATATCGCTACCGTCGTAAGAATATTCCCCGACAAGTGAGAATATTCCACGACCAAACGAATATTCTCCTAACAACAATGAATATTTTATAACCACTTGCTTATTTTGAAATATTTATGTATTTTACCCATAACTATCCACATTAATCAAATCAACCCTTACTATTTCAAAATAATAAATAGAGGAAATTAAATTTCATTTATTAATAATTTGGGGTCTTACAACCTCCCTCCTTATGAAATTTCAGACTCAAATTGACGTGACGACTGTGTGTTTGAAAAGGTGAGGATACCTCGCTTTCATTTCCGCTTTCCAATTCCTGTGTCATTTCTCTATAAAGATTATTCCTCCACAAAACTTTAACTTGTGGTATGACCTTTCATGGCAGAAGACATGCTCCTTCCTATCCAAGATCTTGACAGTACCTCCTCATACGTTAAGTCTTTGGCTATCTCGTCCGGGTTCTAACTCTATAACATGGTTCGGTCTTTCACATATTTACGAAAGTGCAGATATATGAAACACATTATGAACACGAGACATACTCTGAGGTAACGCGAGTCTATAGGCTACATTTCCTACTCGGTCAAGAATTTGAAATGGACCAATAAATCGTGGATTGAGCTTTCATCTCTTCCCAAATCTTGTAACTCCCTTCCATGGAACAACTCGCAACAACACATGATCCCCTATACTAAATTCCACGTCCTTTCGATGAAGATCCGCATAACTCTTTTGTCGATCTTGTGCCGTTTGTATACGATGTCGAATCATTTGGATCTTTTCGGTAGTCATACGTACTAACTTGGGTCCCAACAATGTTGCTTCACCCACCTCATCCCAACATATTGGAGAGCGACACTTTCGTCCATATAATGCTTCAAATGGAGCCACACCTATACTTGCGCTGATAATTTGTTGTTGTAGGAGAATTCCACCAATGGTAAATACTTATCCCAATCGCCCTTAAAGTCTAGGACACGAGTCTTAATAGATCTTCAAGAGTTTGAATAGTCCTCTCTAATTGTCCGTCTGCTTTGGGGATGGTATGCTTAACTAAATCGCAATCAACTGCGTGCCCATAGCTTTTTGCAAGCTAACCCAAAATCTTGAAGTGAATCTTGGGTCACAATCCAAAACTATGGATACTTGGCATGCCATGCAACCTCATAATCTCATTCACGTACATACTAGCAAGACGTTCAAGGGAATAAGTCTCCGTATCGGCAAGAAATGAGCAGACTTGGTTAATCTATCAACAATAACCCAAATAGCATTGATGCCTTGAGAAATCGTAGGAAGACCCAGTGCTTGAAATCCATGGTAATGTGTTCCCACTTCCATTTCAAAATCTCAAGTGGTTGCAACGGACCCTTAGGTACTAGATGCTCGCTTTTACACGTTGACAAGTTAAACACATTGAGATAAACTTTGCAATCTCTCTTTCATATTGTTCCACCAAAATGTATGTCAAAGATCACGATACATTTTAGTACTTCTAGGATGGATTGCAAATGGTGTATTGTGTGTGCCTCCATCATAATCTTGTACTTCAAATCGAGTCGTTAGGGACACAAAGTCCGAGTGGACTCAAGTATTCCTTCTTCATCAATTCTCGCTTAGGATAGCTCCTTCTTGTACTTTCTTCTTCATACGCATGCATCAAAGCCTCGGTTGGCTTGAGCAACCTTAACTTTTTCTATTAAAGTTGGCTCTATCGCGATACTTGACATCATCGCACTCATTCCCGCATATGATCTTCTACTCAACGCATATGCTACCACGTTCACTTTTCTAGGATGGTATTGAATAGTGTGGTCGTAGTCTTTCAATAGCTCGAGCCAACGTCGCTGCCGCATGTTGAGTTCTTTTGAGTGAAGAAATATTTAAGGCTTTTATGGTCCGAATATATCTCCACTTTCTCCCCATATAGATAGTGCCTCCATATCTTTAGCGCTTGAAATATTCACGCTAACTCTAGATCATGAGTAGGATAATTCCTCTCATACTCTTTAAGTTGTCATGAGGCATAGGCTATGACTTTCCCACGTTGCATGAGAACACATCCTAACCCTTTGCTCAAGCATCGCTTGTAGATAACAAATCCATCCAACCGGATGGTATTGTTAGAATAAAATCAAATAAGTCTCCTCTTAAGCTCTTGGAAACTCTTCTCGCATTCTTCGCTCCAAACGAATTTTGTATCCTTCGAGTTAGCCGAAGTTAATGGAGTAGCGATTCGAGAAAACCCTTCCACGAATCTCCGATAATAACCAAATTAGACCCGTAGTTACGATGCTTCATCACCGACTTGGTTGCTCCCAACTTTGTATTGCTTCAATCTTCACGGGTCCACGGATACTCCATGTTTTGACACCGACGTGCCCAAGAAATGCTACTTCCTCGCCGCCGAACTCGCATTTCTTCAATTTGGCATATAGTTTGTTTTCACGAAGCCTTTGGAGTACCAAATTCAAATGGTGCTCATGATCTTCACGACTTTTGGAATATATGAGGATGTCATCAATAAAGACAACAACGAATTAATCCAAATATTCCTTAAATACTCGATTCATCATATCCATGAAAGCCCTGGAGCATTAGTCAATCCGAAAGACATGATTAAGAATTCATAATGCCCGTCATCGAGTTCTAAAGGCGCTCTTTGGAATATCCTCGCCTTCTAATCTTCACCGATGATATCCGAAGCGAAGATCGATTTTTGAAAGAATAGTGCCTTTGCAATCGGTCAAAGAAGTCATCAATCGAGGTAGAGGATACCTATTCTTGATGGTGACATGGTTCAATTCCCGATAGTCAATACAAAGTCGCATACTCCCCGCTTTCTTCTTTACGAATAAAACAGAGAGCACCCCAAGGAGATGTACTAGATTTAATGAAACCGATGTCCAACAATTCTTGTAGTTGGACCTTTAACTCCCGTTCAATAGAGCCATTCGATATGGGGTTTTAGAAATGGGCTTTGTACCGGGTTCAAGATCAATAAAGAATTCAACTTCACGCTACGGGGTAGACCGAAGTTCTTCGAAAAATACGCCGGAAAGTCAATAACAACAGAATATTATTCAAATTTGACGTGTCTTTATTCAAATCCATAACATGGGCTAAGAAAGCTTGACATCCGCTTTTTAATAAACGAATAGCTTTATGATTAGATATGACAATGATTGATTTTAATGGATTAGTTGCTTGAATTAAATATAACAGTTGGTTAGGAATATGAAAACTAACAACCTTACGAAAACAATCAATTTTGGCATGATGAGTAGTTAACCAATCAATCCCTAAAATCACATCAAAAGCAAGTATCTTTAAAGAGATAAGGTCAATGGTAAGGTGATGGTGCCAACTTGAATCAAACAAGATTTATAAACAATGGATGTGATGAAAGTTTCTCCTAACGGAGTTTTCACAGATAAAGTCAAAGTCTAATTTCTCCTGAGTCAAGTTTAAACGTTGAGCACATGCAAGAGAGATAAATGAATGGGTAAGACCAGGTATCAAGTAAGGTATAAACTTCGCAAGAATTTATAAATAAGCTTACCCGTGATCACCTCATTTGGGTTCCTCGCATTTTGACCACCACAACAAACGCTTTCCGGGCAATTAACTTTGACTTTTACGGGACATCTTTTGAGTCACCGTCCCCCCATTGAACTAGGTTTCGCTACCATATAATCTCGGATATGTCCTTCCTTTCCACAATTATAGCATACCTTGAACTGTTGTGGGCGGTTTGACCGATATGTCCTCTTTTTCGCATTTGTAGCATATGACCGGTGGTCGTTCTCCTCCCTAGAACTCATTCTTTACCAAGACCGCTGCCTTCACATACGGTCGTTGTTAAATCTCCTCTTTTAAAATCTCCTCCCGACTCGCTTCTTCTATTTTCATGGCCATGATTACCACCGAGTGGTAACCATTTTTGTCCGTCTGTTTTTTTTTCTCGTTGGTTATCATTATTCTGCATTGATTGCTATCTCAGTACGATCCTGGTTATGGTCCCTCGGTTGAACATACTCGTTATCTCGCTCTAACAATTGAGCCTTATTAACAACATCTGAATAGAGAGAAAATTTATGAAATGAGATATTGTCGATGCCTTGGGTTTCAAACCTCTCGAAACATCCGCGTCATACGTTCCTCATTCTCCACCAAATGAGGTGCAACTTGGATAACTCTGCAAACTTTGCCTCATCTTTGAGACAATCGCCATGTTGTTTTGTTCTAATCTGATGGACTCCACTTCCTTCATATAATGAACACTTTCGGAAAAGTATTTGTCATTAAATAGTTTCAAACGTCTCCCAAGACATCTTGCCGAGTCTTGATCGGATGGGTACGCTTCTTCACGACTCCCACCAAGATGTCCGCCTCACCACGGAACATAAAGGTGGCGAATGGAACCTTCTATTCTCCGTGCATCCCAAGACATCGAATATCTTGGTAATTTGCTTGACCCATGTTTTCGCCGCGTGATCGGATATGGCTTTCCTTAAATTCGGGTGGTCCCAACTCTTTGAATCTTGCATCATGTGACAACCCGTGAATTGCTATCATTTCCTCCTGTATTTTGAACACGAGTCTCCTCGTCGATTTTGCATGAATCGCAAAAGCTTCTAAACATCCCTCGTCGCTCATCATCTCGCTTGGTGGTGTTGTTCACAGGGAGGAACATTGCCACTGTTGCACGTTCTCCTCGTTGGTGAGTACAAAGCGTCTCCACGCCTCATTTCCATTGTTAATATTCTCGATCGACATTCTCAAATCATCGTCATAAAAACAAGGGTTAATTAAGGAAATCAATATATCACATAATATCCTTATATCTTGACCAACTAACAAATAAGCTTAGGTAGGACACACTAGCGAAGGATTTTCTCGCCTCTCCCTCCTAATTCTATTCCCCGATCTCCGCCGGAGATCATATCCCTAAGCTCGATACCAACAAAATGGCGCCCCCAAAATAGGTATACATCACCCATTCGAGTTGTCAATACATGGTATGTAAACAACTACAACTTTATTATTACAACAAGAAAAGCGTGAGTTTGAATACAAATATTATCTTCTGCAATAATATCTATACTCAAATAAATCCTCATCACATTTATTGATACATTATTTTACAAAATGGTGAGGACTAGTAAACAACTATCTCTAGAACTTTCATTCCATACCCCGGCTGCATACTCGCTATATTCTCGCCTCCCGAGAAGAAAAATGGAACAAAAAGGAAAAGGGTGAGCTCAACTAGCCCAAGAAAAGAATATTATTATGACTAAGATAATATACAACAAATTATCGTTAGTCTTCAACAGGAAAAATCTAATAGAATACAATAGACAACAAATTTTAAATCAATATTTGCAGTGAAATAATAATTCATTAGAAGAGTTAAGTAGAGAATGCAAACTACTATCTTCTATGTATGAATTTAAAAGTTCATCGCTCTATCTTTTATCCTCATAACATCAATCAATATATATCCGGAATCAAATATTCATCTTTGCACTTTCTGGGCCAAAGATATTCATCGATTAATCATGTTAATCTAAACACTGCTCATCTTTGCACTACGGGCCAAAGATATTCATCGAAAATCATTCATCTTTTTACTACAGGGCCAAAGATATTCCATAATATCATCATTTAAGATCAAGATGATGAAAATATTTTTAAAGAAACGAATCCAAAGAAACAAAATGACAAGGATTAAGGATTAAGAATTAGTACTTTGTTTTATCCATGTTCAAAAATACCTCAAAAATAATCATAGTGGTGTAAAATTCAAGAATGATCAAAACATGGATACAATCAAAGCTAGTATCCACAATAGATATTTTAGACTTAAAAGGAAAATTTTCATTTTTGATGAATAGTCAGTATTAAGTGAATAATGCAAATATCGTGAATAGTCTTCAGTATACGTGAATAAGAATCTCAGACACCAAAAGTTCCAAATTTGATAAAAACTTCAGATCAATATTTCAAAGATAATGATATTGAAGAAATAATATCATTACTGAAAAATAATAATATCCCTTACCTCAAAATACTCACAAGAATACGCTCGATAATATAGAGAGAAAACTTCGATTTACGGTGTGATTTTCAATTCTAACCTAAGCACCCTATTTATAGAAATTGCTTAGAACACCAAAAGCAGAAAATTTAATAAATTAATAATATATATATATTTTCCAACGCATACATTAATTTGCCCAACATCACCAACCAACCAGCCCACTACACAAGACTAACAACAAAAAAATGTTTTTCTAATTTTAAATATTTTAAACTTTCAAAAATCAATTATTTGAGACTTGAACTTTAATAATTCATAATAAATAGCCCTTTTGCCGAGAAAATTTGAATCTTACGACTTTTAATAGGAAATTCAATTCTCTACAACTTTCTGCGAAGAAAGTTTTTCCAAATTCCAAACAAAATTTGATCAAATCCACAAACAGACGATTTTACGAAATATAATCAAATTTCAATCGATAAATGGGGTCCACCGACATGTTTAACATGTTTTAAACATTTATTGCAACAAAAATACTCTTCCTCCTCGTATACTCATATATCCCACATTCGTTGTAAAATATCACCATTATTATATTATTAAAATATAATAATACATTTAAATGAATTATCTTATCGTAAAAAGATAAAATTTCAATTTTCAACAATTGTCACATTAAAATTTTCTCCATCTATATCCACATAAAATCAATATTTTCCTCATCATATGAATCAATAATTAATTATTCACAAATAATATTACGAGAATCACAATATTGACAACCGTGCGCCCTTCAGGAAAGAGGGGCTTTCCAATAAGAATTTCTCCTCTTCTTGGCGCGCAATTAGGTGACCAAACCTCTCCTTAGATGTAAACTTTCTAGACATTGCCAATAATGTTATCTAATAATATTATTCGGATAATATGAATTATTGCATCGATAATGAAAAATCTTGTGTAATGACAATTATTGAAACAACAACAATATAAAATATCAACGCAAAGAATTATTAAATCAATAAAATCTTGAATAGTAATTCATCAGAACCATTATTAAGTAGTGCCTTCTTACGTAAGAATCAATAATTGGTGCAATACTGGTGTACTCTCGTGTTTTTAACCAATTTGGTATTTTAACAAGATAATTGTAACAACTACTGTGCTATTTTTAGACCACTTATATTTGTCGTTTTTTTCATCCAATCGCTTTTTGTTATGGGGCCCACAAAATCTCAAGCTTGTCAGTCATTTAATATTCCCAACAAAGAAGAATATTCCACGACCAAACAAATATTCCCCGACAACAATGAATATTTTATAATTACTTGCTTATTTTGAAATATTTTTGCAGATTTTACCCATAACTATCCACATTAATCAAATCAACCCTTACTATTTCAAAATAATAAATAGAGGAAAATAAATTTCATTTATTAATAATTTGGGGTCTTACACTAATAATGTCCAAATTGTCAACATGATACTGCTTTGTAGAGTAAAATTCAAGAATGATCAGAAGAATATTTTCATGAAAAGATACTGGATGAAGCGCAAATATCAAGGATATTATACTAATTTCATGGAGTATAGAAGTCAAAACTTTAACCAACTGAGTATAATAAAGAATGTCACCAAGTATAGGGTAAACCGCGTATACAGGTTATTCCAACAGAATAATAAGCAATAGAATAACAACAGTTCTCTTCATAAATAAGGAAGAATAACACCCCTTACATTAGTAGGAGATTGAATCTTCGCAGAGTGAGTGTAGTATGTAATACTCTTCTTCTTTCTCTCTTATTCTCTCTATACTTTCTCTCTCTATAGCTTGAATGAATTCGTGAAAAATAATGAAGTACTAGGCCTCTATTTATAGAAGATTTCTAGCTTAGCACTTGAAAGGAGAAAAGGCAAGTGGCTGGACGACTGGTGATGTGAAAAGAAAAGTGGTTTGACGCCTGTAATATGAAACACCAAGTGGTTTGACGCCTGTAATGTGAAATGACAATTGGTTCGACGCCTGTAATATGAAACGGCAAGTGGTTTGACGTCTGGTAAAGGTAATTACTATTGACGAAGGTAATTACTATTGACGAAGGTAATTACTATTGACGAAGAGACTCTTAGATGATGACATATGCCCCCCAATAAAATAACCAAACTTACCACAAACGTCTCATAATAGACTCTTTATATACATCAAGGATTGAATAAATATTACCACAAATCATTTTATTTTTAATCAACACATATTTAATCTTTCAACAATTATTAATCATTTATAACTTGTCGTCTCAATTATTGATTTAATAATATAACATATTATCTGAGATGATCTTGTGATAATAATGAATCAATAATATAAGAGATATGATGCATCATTCACCATTCTTTGTAGCAATAATTGAGCATAGTGATGACTTCTCACGTAAGAGAGATGATGCGACAATTACCGGTAGTTCAATGCAGTTTTAACGGTAACACCTCCGCCAAGTTATTTTCATAAAGTATTTTTGTCGTTTTCTCAATCCGACAATAATTCCGCTAATAGAGTCCACCAATGATTGTGCCGTCGTCATTTAATATTCCCAGACCAAACGAATATTTTATAACAACTTGCTTACTTTGCAAAATTTATAAATATTACCCACAACTATAACATTATATCAAATTTACTCCATAATATTCAAAAATAATATTTATAGAAAATTCATCTTTATTTATAAAAGTTGGGGTCTTACAACCTCCCTTCTTATGAAATTTCTCCCTCGAAATTAGGGTACGCATTACTGTATGTCGAAGAGGTAAGGATACCTTGATTTTATTTGATTCTAACTCCCAAGTCATTTCCTCAACATCGTGGTTTCTCCACAAAACTTTGACTTGAGGTATAACCTTGGAGCGTAGAATATGTTACTTCTTATTCAAAATTTGAACAGAACCTCTTCATACGTCAAATATTCCGCTATTTCGTCCGGGGTTCTAACTCAATAATGTGGTTCGGGTCTTTCACATATTTACGTAACATGGATATGTGAAAACGTTATGAACACGAGACATACTTGGCGGTAAAGCGAGTCTATAGGCCACGCCCCTACTCGATCGAGGATTAAAATGGGTAGATGAATCGAGGATTGAGTTTTCTCTCTTTCCAAATCTCGTAACTCCTTTCCATGGAGCAACACGACAACAACATATGATCTCCTATATCGAATTCCACGTCCTTTCGATGAAGATCGGCATAACTCTTTTGTCGATCTTGTGAGGTTTTTATATCGTTGTTTGGATCGTTTGAATCTTTTCAGTAGTCATACGTACCAACTCCGGTCCCAACAACGTTGCTTCACCCAACTCATCCCAGCATACTAGAGAACGACACTTTCTTCCATACAACGCTTCGAATGGAGCCATGCCAATACTTTCTTGATAACTGTTGTTGTAGGAAAACTCCACCAATGGTAAGAACTTGTCCCAACTTCCCTTGAAATCAAGGACACAGAGTCTTAATAGATCTTCAAGAGTTTTAATAGTCCTCTCCGACTGTCCGTCCGTCTGAGGATGATATGCCGAGCTAAATCGTAAGTCTGTTCCCATAGCTTTTTGCAAACTAACCCAAAATCGTGAAGTGAATCTTGGGTCTCGATCAGAAACTATGGATACCGGCATACCATGCAGTCTTACAATCTCGTTTATGTACATACGAGCAAGACGTTCAAGTGTATAAGTTTCTCGTATCGGTAAGAAATGAGCAGACTTGGTCAATCTATCAACAATGACCCAAATCGCATCTATGCCTTGAGAAACCTTAGGAAGACCGGTAACGAAATCCATGGTAATGTGCTCCCACTTCCATTCTGGAATTTCAAGTTGTTGCAATAGACCTTTTGGTACTTGATGCTCTGCTTTAACTCGTTGACAAGTTAGACACCTTGAGATAAACAATGCTATCTCTCTCTTCATATTGCTCCACCAAAATGTATGATTTAATATCATGATACATTTTGGTACTCCCAGATGGATTGCAAGCGGTGTGTTATGCGCCTCCGTCATGATTTTATACTTTAAATCGTGGTCGTTAGGAACACAAAGTCCGGAGTTGACTCAAGTATTCTTTCTTCGATTCGATTCTTGCTTCCTTTCTTCCTCATACTAGCACCTTCTTTCGTACTTTTTTAACTTTATCTTAAAGCTCTCATACTCAGATATATCGCCATCATCACATCATCACATGGGTCCTAGGTCTTTAACTCTATCTCCATCCTTTGCAAGTCACACAAAATGGGCCTTTGCGTTGACAATATCGCACTCGTACTTGCATATGATCTTCTACTCAATGCGTCAGCTACCACGTTCGCTTTTCCAGGATGGTATTGGATGGTATGATCATAATCTTTCAACAGTTAAAGCCAACGTCGTTGTCGCATGTTGAGTTCCTTTTGAGTAAAGAAATATTTGAGGCTTTTATGATCCGTAAAGATCTCCACCTTCTCCCCATATAAGTAATGCCTCCAAATTTTAAGTGCAAAGACAACAGCTGCCAACTCTAGATCATGAGTAGGATAATTCCTCTCATATTTTGTGAGTTGTCTTGAGGCATAGGCTATGACTTTCCCATATTGCATGAGAACACATTCCAACCCTTTGCTCGAAGCATCACTGTAGATGACAAATCCCTCCAAGCCAGATGGTATTGTCAAAACAGGTGCTGAAATGAGTCTCCTCTTGAGTTCTTGAAAACTCTTCTCACATTCTTCACTCCAACTGAACTTTGTATCTTTTCGAGTCAGTTGAATTAATGGAGTAGCAATTCGAGAAAATCCTTCCACGAATCTCCGATAATAACAAGCTAAGCTGAAAAGCTACGTACTTCGGTCACTGATTTAGGTTGCTCCCAGCTTTGAATTGCTTCAATCTTTGCTGGGTCAACAGATATTCCATGACTTGATACTACGTGCCCAAGGAATGCTACTTCCTCAAGCAAGAATTCGCATTTCTTCAACTTGGCATAAAGCTTGTATTCACGAAGCTTTTGGAGTGTCAGCCTCAAGTGTTGCTCATGATCTTCACGGCTTTTGGAATAAATAAGGATGTCATCAATAAAGACGACCACAAAGTGATCCAAATATTCCTTGAATACTCGATTCATCATATCCATTAAGGTAGCAGAAGCATTAGTCAATCCAAAGGATATGACTAGGAATTCATAATGCCCGTACCGAGTTCTGAAAGCCGTCTTTGGAATGTCATCGGTTCTAATCTTCAATTGGTGATATCTGGAACGAAGATCAATCTTTGAAAAGAATTTGGCTCCTTGCAATTGGTCAAACAGGTCATCAATACGTGGCAATGGATACCTATTTTTGATGGTGACATGATTCAACTCCTGATAATCAATACAAAGTCGCATACTCCCATCTTTCTTCTTCACGAATAGAACAGGAGCACCCCAAGGAGAAGTACTAGGATGAATAAAGCCGATGTCTAACAATTTCTGCAGTTGGGTCTTTAACTCCTGAAGTTCAATAGGAGCCATTCGATATGGGGCTTTGGAAATGGGTTTTGTACCGGGTTCAAGGTCGATACAAAATTCAATTTCACGCTCAGGGGGTAGGCCAGGAAGTTCTTCGGGGAATACGTCAAGAAATTTATTAACAATAGAAATATCGTTCAAAACTGATTTATTTTTGTTTAAATCATGACATGAGCTAAGAAAGCTTGACATCCATTTTTCAATAAATGAATAGCTTTATGGCTTGAGATGACCGTGATTGATTTTAATGGTTTGGTCACAAGAATTAGCATAATAGGTTGATTAGGAATATGAAAACTAACAACCTTACGGAAACAATCAATTTTTGCATGATGAGTAGTTAACCAATCAATCCCTAGAATCACATCAAATGCAAGTATTTTCAATGAAATAAGATCTACAGTGTAGTGTGAAGTACCGATTTGAACCAAACAAGACTTTTAAACAAAGGATGTAATGAAGGTTTCTCCCAACGGAGTTTCCACAGATAAGTCAAAGTCTAATTTCTCCGAGTCAAATTTAATCGATGAGCGCAAGTAGGAGAAATAAAAGAATGGGTAGAACCAAAGATCAAATAAAGTATAGATTTCGTTAGAGTTTATGATAAGTTTACTCGTGATGACCTCATTCGGGTTCCTTGCTTTCGGGAGGTCACAACAAACGCTCTCCTTGCACTACCTAGGTTTTGACTTTTACGGGACTACCTTTGGTGCCTCCATCCTAGCTGAATTTATCTTCTATGAAACGACAAAATCGGGCTAAGTGACCTTCTCTTCCATAATTATAACATGCTTTGACGGACATAAGCAGCTTTGGTGATGTGCCCCTCCCTCCGCATTTGAAACATATATATAGGTGGTCGTTCTCCTTCCTTAACGACAGTCTTTGGTCTTGACGACGCTTTCCATCATTGTTGAATCTCCTCTTCCATCATCTAGAAGAGCTTCCTCGGGATCGTAGTGTCTTTGAGGAAGTCATGTTCGAAATCGTAGAGAGACTGACTGGCTAAGAGCCGAACGATCATCTGCCAAAGCCAAGTCCAAACGTAGACTACACTCGAGTCGTAGAGCTAGTGATGCCGGAAGCCAAGTCAAGGATCGTAGACTACATTCTCGAGTTCGTAGAGTCCATTGAGTGCATCTGAGAGATCGTGAGTCGGGCAAGATCAGATGAAGACAACAAGCACAAGGCAGAAATCATAGAGTGTCAAGATCTGATCTCAGGATCGTAGTGTTGGCACAGCCAAAGCTGAATCGTAGAGTACAGAACTACGACTGCAATAGAAGTGCTCACAATGCTAAATCAGAATCGTAGAGCAGATACGGTTCTCAAAGAATGAGCACTCCCAGAATATCCAAAGGTACGAAGCCTATGGTTGGCACTGCAAAGATGCAATCCACAGTAAGGGAACCAGAGAGCACTCAACGAATGGCATGCAGGCTAGAAGAAGAAGTAAGCACCAATCCAATTAGCATCAAGATTCGTGATGAAGTCTTCCACAAGATGATTCAAAGAAGACTTCAGCAGCTGACTAAGGAAAAGTCAGCTAATGCAGTTGCTGTCAAGAGAATAGAAGACAACGATCTTGGAAGCAACCAGGATCGTAGTGTTTGTCAGACAAAGAAAGAACTGATGGAATGTGAACCGAGATATCGGTCACCAAGAAGAGCAAGGCTAAAGTGATTAAGTGCGGTGGTCGGGCCTTCATTGATGATAAGTGAGCGGAAGATCACCAGGAGAAAGCAAGATGGACGCACCACAAATCTGAAGTGTCTTGATATTTAGAAGGGGACCAGAGCAAGGAATTAGGCCATCGATGATCGAGAAAACAAATTGGCAAATGTAAGTATTGAAGCAATCGCACAATACAAGGAATAGGTGTTCTACATTGAAGATCCAATCAACACTCTTCAGGATCGTAGTGTTAACTCTACTAAGTCAACGAAAGCAACACTCAAGAAGATACTACGATCGGTCCTCAAGACGTGCATCGAAATCGTAGAGTTCGGATACACGAGACTGAAGCATTGGCAACGGTTCAATCTGAAGGGTAATATTCGGACAAGTGCTTATTGAGAGCATCGATGTAAAAGGACAACCTCTGATCAAGAAATCAGAAGAAATAAAGTCTTCAACCTGCCCAAGATAGTAAAGTGATACATCTAACAGGGTAGGTGAAACAGTAGACTGCAGAGTCAGAAAAAGTATGTCATATCACATCAAGCAGTCTACCTCAAGCAACTTGAGATCTGTGAAGACATTTGAATAGCTTCCAACGGCTACTTTCCAACGGAAGGATTGGGAAGGTGTATAAATGTAGAAGAGCTTCAAAGATCAAAGGTTGCTGGAGTTGTGAGTTTTGGAGAGAAGGTGGACTGATCTAATCAAGTGATAGTGAGTCCAAAGGCTCACTCTACGATCCACCAAGTACACTCAGAAGTCAGATCAAGTAAGAAGTAGAAGTGTGAGTTCTACTATGTAGAAGTGAGAGTTCTACTACATGAAGAGTGTTCTGAACTGCCGAGAGTAAGAAGAGCATCATGCCATCTGGATTTCCATCATGGGAAGACTCTAAGTACAATAGTGAAGAGCCTACAATCGACCTTTAAGTCCATCCATGGGAAGGCATTGAGGAAGCGAAGGGAGATAACAAAATCCATCTTGGTGACAAGCACGAGAAAGTTTCTAAGTACTAACGAAAGAGCTTACAATCATCTTAGAAGCCTCTCATGTGCAACCATCAAGTACCAAGAAGAATGATCTTCAAGCGCGTTTATCAAGGGGTCATCTATAGTATTTGAGCAACCTAAGAAGTCGAGCATCATGCAATACTCAACCGCTTCTTCAAGGATGATCAAGCCAAGTCGCTAAGGATAGAAGATGTTCGAGCATGAAGACATCTTAGCATTTCAAAGACCGACTCCAACAACAACAAACAAACAACTCAACGGCCAAGCCAGGGCGGAGGGTCCTTGTCCGGAAGGACTAAATGAAGCGGGGCCAAGAGGGTCTTTGTCCTGAGGGACTAAACAAAGCGAGGCCAAAGGGTCCTTGTCCCGAGGGACTAAACGAAGTTCCAAGCTTCTTTGGGCTTGAAGAGTTCTAGGGAACTAGAAGAGTCCCAAGGCTGCCGCCTTGAAAGAGTTCTTAGTAAATCAAGTCCCAAGGTCACGGCCTTGAAGGAATCGTAGAGATTCACAGTCTTGCCGCTTCCTTAGTGGAAATCTGCTAGTTGAAAGCGAAGAGTGGATTAGAAGCTTGAGTCTCCGAACCACTTAAAACCCCTTGTGTCTTTTATATTATGTCATTTACATTATGTCTATAATCGCTATAATCGCTATGTATGTTCTAACTTACAACTAAACTAACCCAACGAAACAATGTATGCATGATTACGAATATATAAATGAAGGGGATCTTTTACTTATTCCGTTGTGCTTGAAAAGATTCTTATGTTTGTCATATACTTAAATATGAACAATACAACATAAACCGTAAAAGTATTTGAAATAAAAAGGATCTATTCAACCCCCTTCTAGATCTATTGTGCCTCTCGGGAACTAACAATTGGTATCGGTTTGTTTCTCATGCTATATTCAAAAGCTAATCGCTTTGAGTCCGATCCTGTGCACTAACATTGTTCTAAACTTAGTTTAGTAGTAAGTAACTTGTTATATGCGTAAGAGCTCACACTTTGGAAATATTGTGTATAGGTAAAATGTGTATACACTTCAAGTCGCTTTCAGATTGGTCCATATCCTCGATTGTTATATCAACAAGACCAATCCTAGCTGCAATCGATCTTGTAGTCACGAAGACCAGATGAGAGAAAGAGAGCCGAGACATCGGTGACAAAAGAGTAAAGCATTCATCACCGAAGATGAAGAGGTCACGCGTACTAAGAAATCTTGATCGAGAGGAGAAAGAAGATCTTCTCAAACCAATGAGTGACCAACCATCAACTGGGTGTTATCTTTGTAAGCTCAAAGATGTCAAAGATCTTAATGCTACGATTCTCTTGATCTATATCTTCAAGACCACTCTTGGGTTGATTAAAGGTCGTGAGAGCAATAAGTTGTCAGGAGCAAAAGTAAAGCCATGCACATCAATACCCAAACTCAGTATATCTTCAATAAATGACTGTTTCGTTACTGACAGTAAAAAGGTACGGTTCCTCACTATTAAATATACATCATTATTGCATCTTCTTATGAACTATAACAGTATTCTGTCAAGGAGACATAATCTACCTAAAAAGGTGAAGAAAGAAAGTGACATAAGGATAGAAACTCAAATGACTATAAATTTTCTCTCCATCCAAGTTTTAGGTTGAAGATGATATCTTTAAGGAAGTCTGAAATGGGTCATAAGAGCATCACAGACCTAATGAACGTTATGTGAAGTAATCTTTGCTGATGGGTTAGTATGTATGTACAAGCCTATGTTTTAAGTGTTTGACAACACATAGAGCATGATCAGTTCTGCAAGAGGATCTTCACGACTTGTAAAACCGATCACCTTAATGAATCAACTAGATACTCCTAAAATTGTAGAGCTGATTCTCACTCTGTAAACACTTAAACATTGTGAACATAACTCAGTGAATGATGAAACCATCATAGATAGAGAGTGTGTCATTAATTGTCAAATACTACACACACTCACCATTATACATCTCAAAAAATATATTATCTCAAGATAGTTGCATGCATGAATATGTCTGTTGGTGATAAACATGATGATTATCTAGTTAAGAGGAATAGGGGTTTAAAAAACTAACCTAGCAGGACCCATTCAACAATGGGGACCAAAAGTAGAAATATACTTAAACTCACGCAGTACTTGGTCGGGTTTGACCACACTAAAAGAATCTTCAAGCGAAGACTTCATTCAAAAGGACTCAACCAGTAGGAGGCTAAGGACTGTTCAAAGATGAGTCTGATAAGGTTCATATATGTCCAAAAAAGACCCTCTAAGCCAACCGGAATGGAGCTCACATGGCTGCAAATCTGTATATGGGAGCATGCCATGCAACAGAAGATAAAGAGGATTCTATGTTCCCATATCAAGAAGGACATGCTTTATGAAAAGGATCCTCAAGGGAAGCTCATAATAGAAGATCGTTGAGCTTAAGACAAAAATAGTTCTTTACGAAGCAGAACTTCTCAAAACAAAGGACTGTCAAAGAAGACTACGTTCGTAGTGCTATCAAATAATCGTAGAGTGGTCAATCCTGAAAATACTCATCTCTACGATACAAGGAAAACTAAGCAACAATGATGATTCCAGTCAGAAGGAGGAATGCTGGGCAACCTTCAAATGAACATGAAGAAGGAATCACATCTGTTAGTTCCTAGTAGGCACAAGTTATCTAGAAGGGGGGGGGGGGTTGAATAGATGTTTGAAAATCTTTTCGTTTTAACTTGTTCTTAGATAATGATTAAAACTATGCGAAATTAGTATTTGTTTTAATCTTCTTTACCAAGCAATAGAGTTATGAGCGAGTAAGGCAGTTATAGCAGATATAGCAGTTATAGCATGAATGTAAATGACACAGTTGTTTTTAAGTGGTTCAGAGCACTCAAAGCTCCTAGTCCGCTCTTCTACTCAACGAGTAGGATATCCACTAAGGATGTCTTTTACAATCTTCTGAATCACACAGATTCCTTCTAGACCAGCAGTCTAGGAACTTCTCTAGTTCACTCTTGAACTCTTCAAGTCAAGCAGACTTGGCTTCTTACAGTTCACTACGAACTCTTCAAATCCAGCAGACATGGTATACTTCTTCAGTTGATTGATAGTTGTTGAGTTCTTGATGGTTGCTACTCGATTCTTTGTGTAAGCACCGGTTCGTTAAGAACCGAGTAAATGAGCAAGATTTGCAATATCTCGGATCATAGAGTTGTGCTTGAGAGAGATTGTCACGTTGTTTGATTAATGCTTGCTTCTTCTCTCATCTCTCTCGATTTGTATATATGTGATGTTGAAAACTATCCGTTAGATCCATCCGTTGTGGCATTAAATGCATCGAACTTTCAGATCTTGTGAGGGAGACATTTCATATATCTTCCGAATTCGCATTACATCCCCATCGACACCGCAGTCGCTTTCTCACCTACCACCGAAAAGTTGTTTTGTCCTCTTACCCATAAGTACTATCCTTAGCTTCTTCAATACGCTTCTTTGTTGCATACTAAGGATATTTCATACAATCTGGGGCCGATGAAGTCTACAAGAACATCCGGGATCCATTTCTCACTTGTTGAAAACTCAGATTATGAGGCTCGGCGTTTTCTGACATGAGACAAATGATGCTCTACGATTTGGATCGTGGTGTTCTACGATTTAGATCATAGTGTCTTTTACATCCCTGCACACTACGATGCTATTAGTTGAGAGCACTACGATTTTCCTTTATCCTTCGCACACTACGATCTTCTCTTGCTCGTATTGTTGACTCTACGTTCGAGAGCTCACTACGATCGTTGACTTGTAAACTTCATGTTTCCTTCAAAGACACTACGATCGTGGAGTTAACTCAAAGAATCGTTGGGACCACTCTACGAAATTGAAGAGTCTCCTTTAAAGGCGCACACACTACGATCTTTCGGGCTTTACGTTTTACGCCTTGACTTCGCAATGTTGATCAAATTGATGCACTATGATTTCTTCAAGACTAATCTATTACATCTTAAGATCAACCTAACAGTTTTGATCTTTATATCTATACATTCTTTAACAGAATGATACACGTTGAAAGCTTTGATCAACCTAACAGCTTTGATCTATCACTAAGTCCTTGTACACATATTCATTTAAAGACCTTACAAATAATCATGAACACATGCATTAAAACATAAAATCATAATATGCATTCTCCCAACAATCTCCCCCTATTTGATGTTGACATAACCAAAGAGATTTGTTGTCATGATTATTAGTGACTAGATGCATTTGCAGGAATTTAAACATGACTTAGTATTTCAGTGAGCAGCTGAAATTTCTAGAGAATAAGCATGAATTTATTGATGATCAAAAGATATTACAATTGTGACGCCCCCAAAATAAGTATACAACACCCATTCTGAGTCGCCAAATACATGGTACAGAAAGCAAACTACAACTTCAATAATACAATTGTCGTGCAAAATACGACAACACATACTGTGAGTTTAAATACAAATATTGTCTTCTAGACAATATCCACACTCAAATAAGTCCTCGTTACAATTATTCAAACACTATTTTACAAAAATAGTGAGGACTGCTAAAACATCTTTCTAGAACCATCACTCCGTACCCCGACTAATTCCTGCTATGTTCTCACCTCCTGAGAAAAATGGAACAAAAAGGAAAAGGGTGAGCTCAACTAGCCCAATAAAAAATATTATGACTAAGATAATATACAATAAATTATCGTTAGTTTTCAACAGGGAAAAATCTGATAAAATATAATAGACAACAA
Source organism: Panax quinquefolius (assembly GCA_020205615.1). Lineage (NCBI taxonomy): Eukaryota > Viridiplantae > Streptophyta > Magnoliopsida > Apiales > Araliaceae > Panax > Panax quinquefolius. The sequence continues at coordinate 126,546,772 of CM035171.1, read as the reverse complement.
GTTTTAGATTAACAACTGCAGCGGAAACAACAATCCATTAGAAGAGTCAAGTAGAGAATGAGTTCTACTATCTTCTAAGATTTAAAAGTCCATCATCAATTTTATCCCTGTAACAACAATCAATATACATCTTTAATCAATATTCATCATTACACTACAGGCCAAAGATATTCATTTGTATCAACAGTTGGTCATGTTCATCTCAACACCTATTCATCTTTGCACTACTACGGCCAAAGATATTCATCGATTAATCATTCATCTTTACACTACAGGCCAAAGATATTCAAATATATCATCATTTAGACCGAGGATGATGAAAATATTTTAAAGAAATACGAATCTAGTGAGACGTAAGGACAAATAGTAAAGATTCATAATCCAAGATCAATAATGAGATGATGAAAATATTTAAAAGCGAATCTAGTGAATTCAAGGATAAAATAGATAGATCAGAAAATTTGTCGTTAAGATTGATCATCTTTATAGGAATAATGTTACATAGCGAAACACGACTTTAACTGATACACCTTACTATTCCACCCACCACATTTGAAATAAATTCAGCACATTTCCTTCACGCGTTAACCACAAGTCTTCTGACCTCCCGGGCAAATCATTTTTAAACGAAATCTAATTTACGAATGGAAATCAGAGTTCCCCAACTACATAGTCACCTAAAATTGATAAATGAAGTAGTTGAGCAATCTCGACAAAAAGATCGATACTGAATAAAACATAATAATGATTTTGAAGGTAAAATAAATGATGCCAAATCCATCATTTATATCCACATAAAATAAATATTTCTTTATCATCAATAATTAATTATTCACTGAAATAAATACCTCGCTTTCATTTAGTTTCGATCATGATTATACATGACGAATGACCTAGTTCGCGGTGAGGAAGGGGGCTTCCAGATAAGGATTTCTCCTTATTCTTTGACCAAAGAACGTATTCGAATTATGGATCTCAAATTAATCTTAATAAATCTTCAAAGAGTTTGAATAGTCCTATAATAAAAATTCAATAATACTTCATAATAACCAATTTTGAAGCAAAATTCAAGAATAAAGATCAAAACATGGATACAATCAAAGATAGTAATCATAATAGACATCTTGGACAAAAAGGAAAATTTTATTTTTCTATGTTGAATAGTCCGTATTCATGAATAGTCAGATATCGTGAATAAGGCCAGATATCGTGAATAAGAACCCCGACACAAAAAGTTCCAAATTTGATAAAAATTCGGATCAATACTTGGCGATAATGATATTGAAGAAATAATATCATATATGAAGAAAATAACATCCCTTACCTCAAAATATCGATTATTGATCGGAATATCGGTATAAAATTTGAAGGAAACTTGCACCGATGAATAGAAACTCACAAAGTATCTAAATACTCACAAAATACACTCAATAATCTAGAGAGAAAAGAGAAAACTTGTTTCGGTGTGATTTTCAATTCTAACTTAGCTCTCTATTTATAGGAAAATGTTAGCAGACTTGACCTGCAACCTGATGGCTTTACCTGCTACTATTCCCACCCACCACATTTGAAATAAATTCAGCACATTTCTTCACCAACCACAAGTGGGGCCCACTCAATTCTAGAATTTTTCACCAAAATCATTTATAAACCTAATTTCTGAATCAGTCACCTCTTAAAATTCATAACAAATCATACGTTCATTTTTAACGGTTCAAAATTTGTGGACATATACTCAACTTATTTATGTATAACATATCCAAATATTACAACGATCCAACGGTCGGATTAAAAATTATAACTCACGCAATATATCTCAAAAATACTGGTTTAATTTTTAATACCTCCATTCCGACAAAAATACTGATAAAACACCTCAACATTAACTCCTTCATTTTTAACCACAATAAATATATCCAACATTTATATCCACATAAAATAAATATTTCCTTATCATATGAATCAATAATTAATTATTCACAAATAATATTACAGAATCACATTTATGACAACCAGACCGTTCCCAGGAAATAGTGGGCTTTCCAATAAGAATTTCTCCTTATTGGCGCAATTAGGTGACCAAACCTCTCCTCGATGTAACTTTCTAGACATTGCCAATAATGCTATCTAGTAATATTATTCAAATAATATGAATTATTGATCCGATAATGGGAAATATTATGCGATGACAATTATTGAAACAACAATAATATAAAATATCAACGCAACAATTATTGAATCAATAAAATAAATTATTGAATAAAGACTCATCATAATAATTATTGAGTAGTGCCTTCTTTACGTAAGGATCAATAATTCATCAATCTGCATCTACGCCAGACATCGTTCTTTGTTTTTAACCACCGGTATTTCAACGATGTTAACTTGATAACAACTACGCCAGTTATTTAAAAAAAACTCAAACTTGTCATTTTCTTCATCCGATAGTTATTACATTATGGAGCCCACAAATGATCTACTACCGTCGTCTAATATTCCCCACAACAAGAATATTCCACGACGACCAAACGAATATTCCCCAACAACAATGATTATTTTATAACCACTTGCATATTTTGCAAAATTTGCACATTTCACCCATAACCGATAATTATATCAAATTAATACCTTATTATTCACAATAATAATTAGAGAAATTTGATTTTATTTATAATAAGTTAGGGTCTTACAACAATATAACATTACATCAATAAAACATTAAACTCTTAACTTATCTCTGCTTTTCTTGGTCTCTTGTGTGGAGGAGGATTGGCATATTCCTCACCCTTCTTTTCCTTTGAGCTTCTTCATTCCTTGCTAACTCTTCCAAATTTCGCTTAGACTTAGAACTGGATTCTCTTCATATCTCTGCGCATGAATGCGGGATCTCCATTGGCATTCTTATGCATCCGTAGACACGTCTTGTGAGCTAGGAGTTGGCTCCTTATGACTCGGAGGAATAGCTACGAGGAATAGTCATTACATTTCCTCTGCCGACCGGATCGTTGAGTCTCGATGATGTCTTGCAGGAGGGCTTCGTGATGTCTAAGCATGAAATTGACTTCTCCCCCTTTCTTGAGTTGCATGACCTCCTCTTCCTCTGCCTCTCCCTTGGCTTCCTTGATCGTCTTGATCTCCTTTCCCTTTATTTTTCTCCCCCTTTATGTCAGCATCAAGGGTTCGAATATCTGCAGACAGCCTGTTAACCCCTTGGACAAGCTCATTTAGTTGGCTTTGAGTTTGAGCAATGTCTTCCCTATTCTCCTTGATCTGTTTTTCAGCTCTAGCTTCTTTATTTTGGAGGACTGTCAGAATCATATCATTATGTTTCTCCTGATTGGCATAAGATTTCTGGAAGTCATAAACAGAAGCTTTCAAGTTGAGAATATTGTCCAGCATAATTTGATGTTGAAGATCTTAGTGTTTACATACTTCAAACACTACTTCCTCTCTTTGTTTGGCGACAATCTGAAATGTATCTCATATCTCATGCGATATACTCTTCAGAATTTCTTTGATAATTTCCCTTAGCCTCGTAGTAAGCTTAGTATTCATAGTACTAGGAAATTTGTTTGCAACTTGTATCATTTGGTTCAGTCGGATGTTAAGAAGATCAGAGTGAGATTCCAGGCTTGCTTCGATAGACTTGATTATCTGCTCAGAAACTTCTTTCAAGTCATCCTTGGTGGGCATGCTTGGGAAGGTATCATTTGATTGGGGATTGTCCATTTGAGGGGTTCTGGGTGGAGATTGATCTTGCAAATTGTATAACGCAAGATCAAGACTGAAATAGTCATGTGATGAGGAGGATGGTATATCAGCTGGAGGGGTTTGGGTTTGGACATCTAGAATATGTGACTCTACGATTTCAATGTTTGACTCTACGATGTGGCTTGAGTCTGGAATCGTAGAGTTGGTGATTTGAGGGAGCAGGGTAAGGTTGATTTCTTACGGTTCTTCGATTCATGAAATTTTGGGATTCTGCAACTGGAAACTGATTTAATGGGTTGAGAATCACTTCCAGCCATTTAGGAAATTCATAGAAATGGCTAAATGAAGATGATGGCAGGTGATTAACTCTAAAGCTTGTAGGGATAGTCAATACCTCAGGTTTGGCTTTTGATGAGGAATGGTTGGTAATCAGCTTTTTGGCGAAGATGACTTCCCACGAAATCCATGAGCCGAGGCTCGTGATTCTTTGGATATTCCTCAAGCTCCGAACATTTGATCCCATGATTACAGAATTTGAGCTTGATGGTATGCCATCATGGGTAGGTAAGAAAACATTTGGTTGAACAAATAGCTTCTGTATCCATCTTTTCCTACACCCGTTATTTCAAGCTCATCATCATCATCCTCTTTCTCTTCTTTGTTTTCGTCTGAAGAATCCATTATCTCAATGGCCTTTGGGAGGTTTGGCATTGGTTCATCTTCATCTTGAGCAAGGACTTCTTCTTCAGCCATTGGGATATTATGAGGCTCCCCCTCAATATGATCATCTTCTTGGAGGTTTAGAAACTCCCCCTCAGCTGGTAAATCTTCTTCTAAGTTCAGAAAGTCCCTTTCAGCTGGAACCTCTTCTTGAGCAGTAGGCTTCTCCCCCTCAGCTGGTGTATACTCAATCATGAGAATTTCAAGGTTCTCCCCCTCAGCTGGAGCATTTTCCTCTTCGGTTGCTTGGGGCAGTTCTACTTTTGCAGCCATGCTCTTGGCTTCCTTCTTCAGTACTTTTTCATTCTCAAGAATATACTTCTTGACCAGGTTTCTCTTTGCTTTGCTGGTTTTAGTCACCACTTCTGGACTCTCTTGAATCTTTGTTTTGCCACGTTGATCAGCCACTATCCTTGAAGCAGTTTCCTCCATTTATGCCACACTTGTCTGGGTTTTCGAGAAAATGTGAGTCTCTACGATTGAAGACACTGTTGGTCTTTTGGACTTATGACCAGTCTTGTTCTTCTTTAAGATTTGTGAAATGGTGGCTTAATCCTCTTCAGCCTCTTCTTGCTGTTGCATCTTCTTTAGCCTCCTTAGAGTCTATATGTCAGAGGACTCTACAGGAATGTTAGTTGTAGATCCTTGAGGCTCTTCGACTTGTCTTGCCCTTAGCTTTCTCTTGCCCTTTCTTTTTCTGACAAGAGCAGAGGGTTCTCCCTTATCTGTTTCTCCTTCTTCTTCAACTTCTTTGACAACAGACATTCCTCCTTGAAAGCCTGCTTCCTTTTGTTCCCCAGTTATCCCACTGGACTCTGTCATCATTCCCATATACTCAGCAGGGTTCCTTTCCCAGTTTTTAAACAATTGCTGTGTCATTCTTCGATTTGGGTTGATGGCTTCTCGTTCATCATCCCCAATTTTTTCACCCAATGCAGATTTCAGAATAATGCTAATGAATCTCCCATACAGCATCTTCAGAGTACTCTTTGATTTCTTCGAGCTTACGATCCACTTGCCGATCCACTCGAGCAATACAGCCCCATAGTTGAGTTGAGTACCATACACCATAGCCGTCATGAGCTTAAGTTGAGCCTCATTTATCGAGTCATGACCTGAGCTCTTGCAGCAGATGCATTTCCCAATAATGTCAGCCAAAAATTCATACCTCTGAGGGAACTCCTTCTTTTTGTAGCCTTTCACAGAGGGGTTCTTCTTGTGATGCATCTTCTTTAGTCCCTCTTGAAATCTTATGCTGTCTAGAAATGGGTGCCCTACATTCTTAAAACCTAGGGACAGATTGACGTCTTCTTCCCCTAGTTTTATTTCAACTCCTCTAACTCGTGTGGTGATGGTGTTGTTTTCGTACACTCCATTTTTGTAGAACTCCTTCACCAATTTAGGATAGATGAGCGTATCAGTGCTGAGTGCCTCTTCGAGACCTGCCTTCTTCAGTAAGGCTAAGATCTTGTGAAACTTAGGTGGAGCGGTTTTGAACTCGTCAAAACAGAGTCTGTAGCCCGAAATTACATTAGAAGCAGCCATTGATTTTGTAGTTGAGAAGAGAGATACTACTGAACTTTTGTCTGAGTTAGGGTTTTTCTTTGAGAGAGAGAGAGAGAATGAGAGATAATCTTTTGAACTTCAGATTTTAAAAATATAGTTTCAATTTGTACTTGTAACTTCCCTCTCTCTTTTTGACTTAGTGGGACAGGTGTCGCCTCTTGCTTGGCTCTATGATTTTGACTGTTTAGGAATGTACTGATTTGCCCTTTGAGTCTTCAGAGATAAGGTGTCCTTAGTATGACTATTCAGCTTTAAGATCGTGAACTTTCCTTGATCATGTCTATGAATTTTAGTTCAACCTTTATATCTATCATTGTTAGCACAGTCTAGAGCATATATTTCATGGTGATAGATTAAGCATGCCTAGCTCACTTATTAACTTATTAAATCTAGATTCATCTAGTGGTTTAGTAAAAACATCAGCGAGTTGATTTCCAGTAAGGATATATTGTAAAGATATAGTTCCATTTTACACATGATCCTTAATGAAGTGATACCTTATTTCTATATGCTTGGTTCTAGAATGCATAACAGGATTATGAGTTATTGCTATGGCAATTGTATTATCACAATGTATAGGTATAGACTTGAAATCAAACCCATAGTCAGCTAGCTGATTTCTCATCCAAAGGATCTGAAGCAGCTGCCAGCAGCAATATATTTAGCTTCTGCAGTTGAAGTGGACACTGAGTTTTGCTTTTTGCTGAACCAAGATACAAGTCTGTTCCCTAGTAGTTGACAAGTGCCACTGATACTTTTTCTATCTATTTTTCATCCTGCAAAGTCAGCATTTGTGTATCCTATTAGTTCAAAAGAGGATTCCTTGGGATACCACAGCCCCGAGTAGGGTGTACCCTTAAGATACCTGAAGATCATCTTTACAGCAGACAAATGTGACTCTTTAGGGTTAGCCTGAAATCTAGCACATATGCATGTTGCAAACATTATATCTGGTCTACTGGCAGTTAGGTATAAAAGAGAACCTATCATACCTTTGTATTGAGTTATATCAATACATTTACCATTCTCATCCTTGTTAAGCTTGGTTGCAGGAGCAATTGGTGTTTTCATGGGAGAGGCTGATTCCATGCCATACTTCTTTAATAAGTCTTTGATGTATTTGGCTTGTTGATTAATAGTCCTTCATCGATCGCTTCACTTGCGATCGAAGGAAGAAATTCACTCACCCATCATGCTCATTTCAAACTTGCTCTGTATTAGCTTAGAGAATCTCTTACATAACTTTTAAATCAAGAGAACCAAAAATGATATCATCAACATATATTTGAACTAGTAAGACTTTGTCTTTATGCTTTCTAAGAAACAGTGGTATCTACTCTACCTCTAGTGAACCCATTTTCTATTAAGAAGTTAGTCGATGTTTCATACCATGCTCTGTGTGCTTGTTTATGACCATATAAAGCTTTATCTATTCTATAGACATAATTGGAAAGAGATGGATTGATGAAACCTAGAGGTTGTTCTACGTGAGACTTCTTCTTGAAGTTCTCCATTTAGGAATGCACTCTTGACATCCATCCGAAAGACTTTGAACTTCATGTGGGCAACAAAGGCAAGAAAGATTACGATGGCTTCTTGTGAGACCCAGTTTTTATCAATAAAGATTTAAATTTTGTCGAAATAATTTTTAATATTATGGTGTGAATTTGAGATAATATTATAGTTGTGGGTAGTATTTATAAATTTTGCAAAGTATGCAAGTGGTTATATTATATTCGATTGGTCGGGAATATTCGGTTTAGCGAGGAATATTAAATACAACTACTCAATCATTGGTGGACCCTAGCGAAATTATTGTCGGATTGAGAAAAGCGACAAAAATATTTTATTGAAATAACGGCGGAAGTTTTACCGTTGATCTTGTTGAACTACTCGGTAGTAAAAGTAATGCGATGTCGTGTGGTTGCATAGTAGCACACGGTATTGATTATTGATGCTTATGTGAGAAGTCACTCGGTTTGATTCCATTATTGTCGATTAATAATATGAATTATTATAGCGATAATGACGTTTTGTTTTATTAAGTATTATTAACGTAATAAAAGCGAAACATCTTTTATATAAAAATGAATACTTTATTAAAGTTATTACATAAATAAAATATATTATATTTTATTATGCATAGTGTTGCATAGTGTTTTGCATAGTGTTTGCATAGTGTTTGCAAGTAAAATGTTTTTATATAAATAGAATATATTATATTTTATTTAAAAGATTTTGCTTTAAATATGGATAGTCAGATTAAAGTAAATCAATCTGGATAGTTCATGGATTAATTACTATGCATTCTATTTTCCTATAAATAGAAGCTCATTCCTTCATTATTTTCTTACGAATTCATTTGAAACTCTAGAGAGAGAAATATAGAGAGAAAGCTATAGAGAGAAAATCTATAGAGAGAAAAGAAGAAGAGTATTACGGTACTTCACTACTTTGATATCCGATTCTTTTACGGTAGAGGGATATTATTTGTTGTACCCGTAAGGGGTGTTATTCTTTCTTATTCATGAAGAGAACTTACATTATTCCATTCATTATTATTACATTGGAATAACTTTTGTAAAAGTGGCATACCCTATACATAACTTTGTATCATGGCGTACCTATACTTGGTGAAATCCTTATATTATTCCATTCTTATTTATTACATTGGAATAACTTTGTATCTGTGAATCCCCTATACTTGGTGATCTTCTTCATTATTCCATTCTTTATTATTACATTGGAATATCACATGCGTGTGTTTTTTACATGGACTGGTTCCATTGTTTATTATTTCGCATTTATTATTACATTTGGAATATCACATGCGTGTGTTTTACAGGACTTGTTCCATTGTTTATTATTATTCAACATTTATTATTACATTGGATCATTCTGTGGGTGTGTGAATTTCACGACTGGTTCCGTTATTATTATTACATTGGAATAACTTTTATACATCTGCAATCTGCATGCATGGTGATTTCTTTTGTTATTCCATTCTTTATTATACCCGGTTGGTTAAAACTTTGACTTCTATACTCCATGAAATTAGTAGAATATCCTTGATATTTGCGTTTCATCCAAATATCTTTTCATGGAAATATTCTTGATCATTCTTGAATTTTACTCTACAAAACATTATCTTGTTGACAATTTGGGCGTTAATAAATCTTAGAAAAATAATTCTTGAACTTGTTTTATTGAATTCTTATATCATTGTCATCATCCTCATTTTATATTATGTTGAAAGTTATCTTTGGCTTACGTGCATAGATGAACTTAGTATGATTATGACCGAGGTTCATTCGGTATAATCATGGCTTGATATAAATGATGTGACAAAAGTCCTCGATGGCACGTAATGCGATGATGGATAGTTTTTGGTATGATTATGACCGGGGGTGATTCGGTATAGTCATGACCATTGATAATTTGATGAAAATCCTTGGCCAAGTAGTACGAGGATGATTAGATATTGTGGTTTATTCATTAAACCGAGTCTTAGTGATAAAAATTGATGAAAACCTTTTAAAACCTAAAAGATAGTAGACTTTATTTTCTACTTGACTCTTTTAATGGATTGCATATTCATTGCTGATTAAAGCGGGTTTATCTATTGTATTTATCGGTTTAACATTGTTGAAGGCTAATGATAATTTATTACGCATTATCTTAGTCATAATATTTCTTCTTGGGCTAGTTGAGCTCACCCTTTCTTTCACTTTATTCTCTTGAGAAATAAGAATATAGGCTGGGGACGAGTCGGGGAAAAGAGTGATGGTCCAGAAGATAGCATTAGTAGTCCTCACTATTACATTAAATAGTGTGATAATAAATGTAATGAGGACTCCTTGAGTATGGATATTGTCTAAATGACAATATTCCTATTAGAACTCTCGGTTTATGTATTGTCGTATGTTACCACGACGGATGTATAATTAAGTTTGTATTTGAATTTATGTACCATGTAAGTAAGTGGCGACCCAAGATGGGTGGCGTATACCTAATTTTGGGGGCGTCACGGTTGGTATCGAGCTTAGGGATATGATCCTTGGTGAGAGATGTGAGATAAGAACTAGGAGGAGGAGGAGGCAGGGAATTCCTTACGCTAGTATGATCTACCTAAATTTATTTGGTATTTAATTGGTCGAATCGAGTATAGGGATAATATGTGATATGTTAATTAACCCTTGTTTTGTGACGGTGTTTGAGAATGACATCCGAAAATCTTTGAGATAAGCAATGAAGCACATGAGAGTGTTGATTCACTCAAACAAAAGGTAACGACCAACAACGACGATAATAATCATCTTTGGTGGCAACGACTATCGAACAATGATAACCATCGTGGGGAAATTATCATGCTAAGAATGGTAACCACTTGATGGTAATCATGGCAAAGATAATAGAAGTGGAAATTACAAGAAGAGAAGGTCATTTAGCCCAATTTTGTTGTGCACCAAAGTCAAGTCTAGTTGGGGACGGTGGCACCAAAGGTGGATATGGACAAAACAAAGTCGTTGGTTTTAGGAAGTGCATTTTCATGACTTCTCAAAAAGCGAGTAAACCGAACGAAGTTAACACGGGTTAGTTAATTATAAATTGCGAAGTCTATACCTTATAAGATACCGGTTCTACCCATTATTTTATCTCTCTTGCTTGCGTTCAACGTTTAAATTTGACTCTGGAGAAGTTAGACTTTGACTTATTGGTTGAAACTTCGTTAGTAGGAGCCTTCGTTACTGCTACTATTTTTTAAATCTTGTTTGATTCAAATAAACACTTTCACGTTACCTGTCGATCTTATCTTTTTGAAAATACTTGCCTTTGATGTGATTTTAGGAATCAATTGGTTAACTACTCATCATGCTTTTTTAGTAAGGTTGTTAGCTTTTATATTCATAACCAACTTGTTATGCGAATTCAAGTAACCAAACTACTAAAGTCAATTATTATCATATCAAGCCATAAGTAAAGAGCCCCGAACCTTTCGTTGTTGACTTCCTTGTGTGGAATGCACCGAAGCTAGACTTTCTGTAGGCGACATCATGAATGAAGATGGCAAGTTGATAGGTATCATTGTGAGGTGCTATCCAGGGTAAGGGATAGAAGTCACAGTTGGTATTAATGTGACGTCTTATTCAAGTCTTGGATGAGAGTAACGATTTTGAATGATATTTCTATCATTAATAAATTTCTTGGCGTATTCTTGAAGATTTTCTAGCCTACCCTAGGCGTGAAATCGAATTTTGTATTAACCCCAGTCAAAAACCCAATTCTTAAACCCTCAAATATTTCTTCAACTAAAAGGATCTGTTTACGAGGATTATGATGAAAGTCATAATAAAAGCATTGGACTAATGAAAATCATGGGTATATGAAGTATTAGTAAGTGTTATGATGAGTTATGTTGGTTATTATGTAAAAACATGAAAGTTTCTTAGAAATCACAAAGAGTTGAAAATCAGATTTTGGTGAAAAATGTAACATGAAATTCAATTGACCATATCTCCTATTATATTTTGAATTTTTGAATGTGGTCAAGTCCTAGAGTTAGATCTATGAGTTACCTAACTAATCCAAGTGGAATCACTTTGGAAAAGGTGTTATAGATTTTGTGTGGACTGATTTTAGCAAAGGAGTGCAAAGCTGCAAAAAAAAGCGAAAAAAATTTGCTGCCATGATTTTAGAGAGGGCTGTTTCGGCCACTTAAATTATGAGAAAAATTCTGGCCTTTTGGGACATGAAGGTATATGGTATAAAGTACCTCCTGTCCAAAAATGAGCTCATTCGACTTAAAATGAGCAAGTTATGACTATTTCAATATTTAGGTTTTTCCCGAATGAAAAATGCTATAACCGGAGTTCTATAACTCAGATGACCATGAAATTTAAACTGGAAGCTCACGTTAACATGTGTAAGGACCTGCCAAGATTTGGGAATTTTGGAGTTAAACTTGAGGTAGCTAATTTCTTAAGGAATTAATTAGAAATTGATTTTTGAAAAATAGTAAATGAATTTTAAAATTCGAGAAAAATATATTTTCATTATGGGACTATATTATGCTAAATCTCAGAAAAAAAATATTTTTGGGACTGATTTGGTATTTTTCATGAAAATAGTTTAATTCTGAACATATGAGTTAAATATGTTATGTGAAATAACAAAGTTGAAAATAGGATTTTATGGCTAGAGAATCCTATATAGATATATATATATTTTTTGATGAGGATTTGATAATTGGTGATGATATCTTATGAGTATGACATTTTTGAATGATTAAATGCATTATATGGTAAAGCGTAAACAATTGAAATAAATTGTTTATAAATTTAAGAAGTGATTAAAATATTGTTATAATATTAATGATATTAGATTATAAGATTATTAAGTGATTGATAACATGGGGATATTCTTGAATCTGGATAAATTATATTATAAATGTTTAATATTTATCCTTTATCTCATTTGATTGATTCTTTATATCATTGACATGATCCTCATGCTTATATTATGTTGAAAGTCATCTGTGGCTCACGTGCATAGATGAACTTGGTATGATTATGACCAGGGATTGTTCGGTATAATCATGACCATAATTGAAAACACGATTATCTTTGGCACGTAGTGCATGGATAATTTGTGGTGGTGATAATACTAATGAATACACGATTATCTTTGTACGTAGTGCATGGATAATTTGTGGTCGTGATACTAATGAATACACGATTATCTTTGGCACGTAGTGCATGGATAATTTGTGGTCGTGATACTAATGAATACACGATTATCTTTGGCCGTAGTGCATGGATAATTTGTGGTCGTGATACTAATGAATACCACGATTATCTTTGGTAGTAGTGCATGGATAATTTGTGGTCGTTATCTTAATGAATACATACGATTATCTTTGTATAGTGCATGGATAATTTGTGGTCGTGATACTAATGAATACGATTATCTTTGGCACGTGGTGCATGGATAATTTGTGGTCGTGATACTAATGAATACCGATTATCTTTGGCACGTAGTGCATGGATAATTTGGTGGTGATATCTAATGAATACACGATTATCTTTGGTAGTAGTGCATGGATAATTTGTGGTGCGTGATACTAATGAATACACGATTATCTTTGGTAGTAGTGTGCATGGATAATTTGTGGTCGTGATACTAATGAATACACGATTATCTTTGGCGTAGTGCATGGATAATTTGTGGTCGTGATCTTAATGAATACACGATTATCTTTGGTAGTAGTGCATGGATAATTCGTGGTCGTGATACTAATGAATACCACGATTATCTTTGGTAGTAGTGCATGGATAATTAATTGGTCGGATACTAATGAATACACGATTATCTTTGGTAGTAGTGCATGGATAATTTGTGGTCGTGATACTAATGAATACCACGATTATCTTTGGTAGTAGTGCATGGATAATTTGTGGTCGTGATACTAATGAATACACGATTATCTTTGGTAGTAGTGCATGGATAATATGTGGTCGTGATACTAATGAATACACGAATATCCTTGGCGATGAGTGCATGGATAATTCGTGGTCGTGATACTTAATGAATATCCTTGGCACGTAGTGCGGGGATGATTCGATGATATGGATTAATTATTGAAATTTGAGTCTCGTGAATGAAATATTAATTCATGGATGTGGTAAAAAGTCATCTTTGGTAGTAGTGCATTGATAGACTTGGTATGATTATGACCAAGGATTATTCGGTATAATCATGGCCGTAATTGAAAACACGAATATCCTTGGCGATGGTGCATGGATAATTATTGTGGTCGTGATACTATATTAAGTCTGCGTCTCGGCATTATTGGTTTCTGATTGTATATCTTTGGCACATGGTGCAAAGATGAATTGTTAATGAATATCTTTGGTAGGATTGCAAAGATGAATTTAATTTTTTCAACGATAAAGGTATTCAAGGTATCCTCACCTCTTTATCATATCAGTATCGTACCCTAATTTCGAGGGCTAAATTCCATAAGGAGGGAGATTGTGAGACCCCATTTTTATCGATAAAGATTTAAATTTTGTCGAAATAATTTTTAATATTATGGTGTGAATTTGAGATAATATTATAGTTGGGGTAGTATTTATAAATTTTGCAAAGTATGCAGTGGTTATATTATATTCGATTGGTGGGGAATATTAGGTTTAGCGGGGAATATTAAATGCACAACTACTCAATCATTGGTGGACCTAACAACGAAATTATTGTCGGATTGAAAAACGACAAAAATATTTTATTGAAATAACGGCGGAAGTTTTACTGGTTGATCTTTGTTGAACTACTTTCGGTAGTAAAAAATGCGATGTCGTGTGGGTTGCGTAGTAGCACGCGGTATTGATTATTGATGCTTATGTGAGAAGTCACTCGGTTTGATTCCATTATTGTCGATTAATAATATGAATTATTATAGCGATAATGACGTTTTGTTTTATTAAGTATTATTAACGTAATAAAAGCGAAACATCTTTTATATAAAAATGAAATACTTTATTAAAGTTATTACATAAATAAAATATATTATATTTTATTATGCATAGTGTTGCATAGTGTTTTTGCATAGTGTTGCATAGTGTTGCATAGTGTTTGCATAGTAAAATGTTTTATATAAATAGAATATATTATATTTTATTTAAAAGATTTTGCTTTAAATATGGATGAATCAGATTAAAATAAATCAATCTGAACCGTTCATGGATTAATTACTATACATTCTATTTTCCTATAAATAGAAGCTCATTCCTTCATTATTCTCTTACGAATTCACTTTGAAACTCTAGAGAGAAAATTATAGAGAGAAGCTATAGAGAAAAATCTATAGAGAGAAAGAAGAAGAGTATTACGGTACTTCACTTTACTTTGATATCCGATGTCTTTTTTACGGTAAGGGATATTATTTGTTGTACAAGTAAAAAGTGTTATTCTTTCTTATTCATGAAGAGAACTTACATTATTCCATTCATTATTATTACATTGGAATAACTTTATAAAAGTGGCATACCCTATACATAACTTTTGTATCTGCGGCATACCTATACTTGGTGAAATCCTTATATTATTCCATTCTTATTTATTACATTGGAATAACTTTGTATCTGTGAAATCCCCTATACTTGGTGATCTTCTTACATTATTCCATTCTTTATTATTACATTTGGAATATCATTATTTTTTTACGGGACTGGTTCCATTGTTTATTATTAGCATTTATTATTACATTGGAATATCACATGCGTGTGTTTTACAGGACACAGTTCCATTGTTTATTATTATTCAACATTTATTATTACATTTGGATCATTCTGTGGGATTGTGAATTTCACGACTTTGTTCCGTTATTATTATTACATTGGAATAACTTTTATACATCTGAATCTGCATGCATGGTGATTTCTTTTGTTATTCCATTCTTTATTATACCCAGTTGGTTAAAACTTTGACTTATATACTCCATGAAATTAGTAGAATATCCTTGATATTTGCGTTTCATCCAATATCTTTTCATGGAAATATTCTTGATCATTCTTGAATTTTACTCTACAAAACAAAGATCTTGTTGACAATTTGGGCGTTAATAAATCCTAGAAAATTAATTCTTGAACTTGTTTTATTGAATTCTTATATCATTGTCATCATCCTCATGTTTATATTATGTTGAAAGTTATCTTTGGCTTACGTGCATAGATGAACTTAGTATGATTATGACCGAGGTTCATTCGGTATAATCATGGCTTGATATAAATGATGTGACAAAAGTCCTCGATGGCTTTAATGCGATGATGGATAGTTTTGGTATGATTATGACCAAGGGTGATTCGGTATAGTCATGACCATTGATAATTTGATGAAAATCCTTGGCCAGTGAGTACGGGGATGATTAGATATTGTGGTTTATTCATTAAACCTGAGTCTTAGTGATAAAATTGATGAAAACCTTTTAAAACCTAAAAGATAGTAGACTTTATTTTCTACTTGACTCTTTTAATGGATTGCACATTCATTGCAGATTAAAAACGGTTTGTCTATTGTATTTTATCGGTTTAACATTTTGTTGAAGGCTAATGATAATTTATTACGCATTATCTTAGTCATAATATTTCTTCTTGGGCTAGTTGAGCTCACCCTTTCTTTCACTTTTGTTCTCTTGAAATGAGAATATAGTTGGGACGAGTCGGGGAAAAGAGTGATGGTCCGAAGAAGATAGCATTAGTAGTCCTCACTATTACATTAAATAGTGTGACAATAAATGTAACGACCCCAAAAAATAGGTCCATTCCATCCAACCCATTCTCGAGTCGCCAAATATATATAATACGGAAAACAACTACAACTTTATTATAACAATTGTCGTGCAAAATACAACAACACATATCTTTGTGAGTTTGGATACAAATATATACCAAGCTGTAGCGTCGTCACAATGACACCTTACATAAAGGTATAGTCAAAAAGCTGCTTTTAGAAATTAGAATCTTTGGGAAGTGCTCAAGAAACCTTCATACATGGGAGGCCATGCTTTTAGATTATGGTAGATATCATATGGCCACGAAATTATCCTTGGTTGACCCAATAGACCAAAAAAAAAAATGAGAAGATTACTATCATATTTTTCCCAATGGTGAGTCTTCTCTTGACATATCATTATCTCCACCGCTTTAATTGGGTATTATACTCCAAACAAAATCCAAGATTATATAGGTAGTGCTTGTAAATATACTCGAAGAAGTGGATGACCACAACCATGTCTTATGATAACACGAGTTTGTATGTCATTAGACATCTTGTATGATAGTGACAAAACACCCTTCCAAAGTTGGGTTAAGCCTCACCCTATTTAATTCACCAAAATAACTATTAAATGATGTATAAAATACAACACACTAAAGTCCTCAATAAAATTATTTCCATACTCTTTAGGAGAACCTCAACAACTATAGACCACCGTTATATTCCCTTGTTATCCCCGCTCCAACCCAAATACACTTTTATTACAAAAGGATTGTGAAACAAAAAAGGTGAAAGCACAACTAGCTCGATAAAGAATATTATGACTAAAGATAAATAAATTATCAATAGTCTTCATCGATGAATAAATCGAGATTTAGAACATATGGTAGATGATAAAACTTTTCAACCATAGTTGCGGTGAATGAGCAATCCATTAGAAGAGTCAAATAGACCATAAAATCTATTATCTTCTCCATGTTAAAAGTCCACCAACAATGTTTTATCCCTATAACATCAATCAACAATTCCCCATCCCACAATCACATGCATAACTTATAATCATAATTGTAGTTCTAAATCCTCTTCTTATCCGGACGAAGATAATTTCATCACTTGTCTTTACCAAAACATCAAAGATCATGGTAACACCAAATCACGCCTCTGCTCATAATCATACTAATAAATTCATCTTTGCACCACGGCCAAAGATATTCATCAACAGATTCATCTTTGCACTACATGCCAAAGATATTCAACAACAAGTCATCTTTGCACTCTGAGCCAAAGATATTCAACAACAGTCATCTTTGCACTACGGGCCAAAGATATTCATCAATAATTCATCTTTGCACTCTAAAAGCTAAAGATATTCATATATTAAAGAAACACATAATCATTTCGAAGTTATATAACAATAATTATAACCATGTTGATCAATTCACCTTTGCACTTAAGCTAAAAATATTCAATTGTAAATTCAATGGTCATGATCATACCGATCAACAATTCAACTTTTGCACTATCGGCCAAAGAGAACCTATAGTCACGATCATACCAATAATCTACCCATCTTTACACTCAAGTCAAAGAGAAATATCATCATTAGGGTTATAAGAATGTTATATAAAAACAATATAATCAAAACATGGTTTTAATTTCAAGAGTAAGATTCATAAATCAACGATAATTTGGTCGGAGAAGAAAAACCAATTTGTCGTGAATAGTACCCGTGTTCGTACATAGTAATCTTAGTATACGTCATAAATAACCTCTCGACACGAAAAAATAAAGTTTCATAATAAAATCCATATCAATATTTATAACACCTTAATCCAAATGTTATAAATCACTTAGAAATCTCATAATCTAATATTATTAATATTATAATAATATTTTAATTATTTCTTAAACTTATAAATAATTTAATCCAATTATTTACACTTTAATAATTAATGCATTTAATCATCTAAAATGCCAAACTCATAAGATTTCATCATCATTAACCAAAACCCTCATAAAAATCAGCATACCTCATATATATGATTCTCAAGCCAATAAATCATATTTTCCAATTTTTTTACTTCACATAACATATTTAATTCATTTACTCATAACTAGAACATTTTCATGAAAAATACCAAATCAGTTCCAAAAATATTTATTTTATGAGATTTAGAAGAATATAGTCCCATATTGAATATATATTTTTCTCGAAATTTTAAAAATTCATTTACTATTTTCCATATGGCCAAAACCACCGAATATTTAAACATTTATCATAAATTATACTTTTATCCAACAATTCTGAAATTTACACGGTATACTGATATTATATAGATGTACTCCCAATAAAAATTTCATCAATTTTGGAGTTAATCACAAGGAGTTATAAGCAGTTACTTTTAAAATAGTCTTTTCTCATAAAATTCATAACTCTCAATCTATACATCCAAAATCGCCATTTTTGGACACAATATATAAAACTCATCAAATTATCATTTCAAATTTTTCCAGAATTTTTGAAGGTTCAAAAAAATTTCGAAACTAAAAACATAATAACCCTTAAAATCCTTTACTATCCCTTACCTCAAAAGAGCAGTACTTCTGACTGGAATAACGCTGAACGAACTTGCACCGTATAGCAATACTCAAAGTATACTAAAAATACTCACAAGAATACGATCGATAATATAGAGAGAAAACTTGAGCTACGGTGTGATTTTCAATTCTAACCTAAGCACCTATATTTATAGGAAAATACTTAGAACACCAAAGCGAAAATTTAATAAAATATTAATATATATTATTTTTATTCCAAAGCACACTTATTTTGCTTCAAAACCTCAGCCACCAAAAAAGCCCACCTCACAAGACTTGCACAAAAAACGTTTTTGTTATTTAAATTATTTTAATCTTCCAAAAATCAATTATTTGAGCTTGAACTTCAATAATTCATAATAAATAGCCATTTTATCAAAAAATTGGAATCTTGCGTGTTTTTATAGGAAATTCAATTCTCTACAACTTTGCGAAGAAATTTTTCCAAATTCCAAATGAAATTGGTCAAATCCACAAACGGACGATTTTACGATTCTATAATCAAATTTCGGTCGATAAATGGGGTCCAATTTACATGTTTAACATGTTTTAAACATTTATTGCAACAAAAATACTCTTCCTCCTCAGATACTCATATATCCCACATTCGTTGTAAAAATATCACCATTATTATATTATTAAAATAATATATTTAAATGAATTATTTTATCGAGAAAAAGATAAAATATTAATTTTCAACAATTGTCACTTTAAAAATTTTCTCCATCTATATCCACATAAAATAAATATTTTTCTCATCATAAAAATCAATAATTAATTATTCACAAATAATATTACATAATCACAATATTAACAACCGAGCGGTTCCTGTGAGGAAGAGGGGCTTTCGATAAGAATTTCTCCTTCTTGGCCTTGATTAGGTGACCAAACCTCTCCTTAAACAAAACTTTCTAGGCATTGCCAATAATGTTATCCAATAATATTATTCGGATAATATGAATTATTGCTCTGATAATGGAAAATCTTTGTGCGTGACAATTATTGAAACAACAATAATATAAAATATCAACGTAGCAATTATTGAATCAATAAAATAAAATATTGAGCGATAATTACTATAACAATTATTGAGTAATGCCTTCTTACGAAAAAAAAAATTATCATGCTTCATGAATAGTACTTAAATAATAAAGAACTCGTGAATAATAACTCATGAATAATAACTCGTGAATAATAACTCATGAATAGTAACTTCGTGAATAATAACTCATGAATAGTATGAATAGTAACTCGTGAATAATAACTTCGTGAATAGTAACTCATGAATAGTAACTCATGAATAGAACTAAATAGTAACTCGTGAATAGTAACTCAATAGAATAGAATAAATTAAAAAAAATTGAATACTTTTATTTCATAAAATTCGGGGTCTTACAATAAATGTAATGAGGACTCCTTGAGTATGGATATTGTCTAAATGACAATATTCCTATTAGAACTCTCAGTTTATGTATTGTCGTATGTTACACGACGGATGTATAATTAAGTTTGTATTTGAATTTATGTACCATGTAAGTGGCGACCCAAGATGGGTGGCGATACCTAATTTTGGGGCGTCACACTTCTAATCTGCAACAGTGCAAATGTCTCATCATAGTCAACGCCTTCTTCTTGAGAATAACCCTTTGCCACTAATCTTGCCTTATTTACGTAATGACCCCATCTTCATCCATTTTGTTCTGAAGACCCACTTGGTTCTTATGACAGGATGACTCTTTGGTCTTGGTACCAATCTCCACACTTTGCTTCGCTCAAATTGGTTGAGTTCTTCCTACACGGCTTCTATCCAACCGGAGTCTTCCATAGCATCCTCTATCTTCTTTGGCTCTATCTCGTGATGAAAAGCTTAGATAGAAGCATTCATTCGAGTAGTAGCTCTTGTTTTGACTCTTGCACTTGGATCTCCAATGATTAGATCCTGAGTGTGATCTCTTGCCCATCTATTCCCGGTTGGGACATCTGTCCTGATGCCTTCCTGTCTTAAGTCTTCAAGGTCTATCTCTTCTTCTTGGAGTGGAGGCTCGCTATCTTGGATGGACCTCTCTACGACTTCATTATCATGCTCTACGATTTCACTATCTGTTACTACGATTGTAGTGTTGAGTTCGACAATTTCATTTGTAGTGTCGCACCTATCACGATCGTAGTGTCTTGGGGCCTTTGTTTGTCTAAGTCGGTTTCATCAAAGATGATGTGTATTGAGACTTCGACACCTAGTGTCTTCTTGTTGAACACTTTGTAAGCTTTGCGATGCATGGCATATCCAAGAAAGATCCCTTCGTCTCGACTTGGTGGAATTTTGTCGACATCTTGCTTTTCATTGTTGAGAATATAGCATGCACGACCAAAGACATGGAAATAGTGACACTTGCTTCCTTCCTTTCCACGATTAAGTAGGGTGTCCTCTTGATCGTAGAGTGAATTAATGATCTGTTTTGTGAGTAGTATGCAGTGTTGACAGCTTCTACCCAGAAGTATTCAGGCAGACGAGCTGCTGCTAGTAGGGTCCTTCCAGCCTCTATCGAGTTACATTCTTTCTTTTCAAAGAACTCCATTTTGTTGAGGAGTTCGTGGAGTCGAGAAGTTCTGATGATGCCATTGTCTCGAAAGCGAACTTGTCTATTTCTCAGAAATCAAATTCTCTTCCATGATCACTCCTTATTTCCTTGATTTTCTCTCATTTCTCGTTCATCACCAGTCTAAACATTTTGATTAATTCGGAGCTCATTTCATCCTTTAAAGTTAGGAAGAATACCCATGTGAATCTTGTGTGAGTAAATGTTACTTCTGAGAGAGTATCTTTTTCCTCCAAGACTGGTTGTTGGGATTGGCCCAAAGAGATCCATGTGGAGCAACTGCTGGGGCTTGTCAATGGAATTGACAGTCTTGCTCTTGAATGAGCTTCTGGTTTGTTTTCCAAGCTGGCAAACATTGCATGGTCTTTCCTTCACAAAGTTGAACTTGGGTAGACCAGCTACGAGGTCTTTTGATGCTAGTTGGGACATGCTTTTGAAGTTTAAGTGAGACAGCCTTCTATGCCATAGCCAGCTCATTTCCTCGGATGCTTTTTCCAGAAAACATATTGTTTCATCAGAGCTTAGTTGACCAAGATATATAGTGTAGACATTTCCTTCCCTTGTTCCAGTCAGCTTTATGGTAGATGTCTTCAAATCTCTGACTTGACATTGATTGTTGAGAAATGTTACTTGGAGACCCTTGTCGCAGAGTTGGCTGATGCTTAGAAGGTTGTGTTGGAGTCCTTCCACATAAGCTACTTTGCTGAAAGATACTGCACCATTGCCAGCAGAGCTATATCCTCTTGTCTTGCCCGAGCCGTTATCTCCAAAGATGATTGAGGGACCTTCCTTTTCTACATAGTTGGATAGTTGAGTTTTGTTCCCTGTCATATGCCTCGAGCAACCACTGTCCAGATACCATGTTGAGGTCGTGGAGCTCTTTTCCTGTCAAAACATTTGAACCTTCATTTTGGTACCCATATTTGCATGGGTCCTTCTTTGTTAGTGCCTTTGGGGACTCAAATTTGTCTAATCTTGGGTCTCACATGCATGGAATTATAATAACACTTTGTAGCCCTATGACCATATTTATTACATATGAAACATTTATTATAATGCATGCCTGTGTGTGTGTGTGGTGATTCATCCTCCATTTGGACTTGTGTGGTTCCTTAGTTAACCTTCTGTTAAACTGATTCTCTTTCTTCCACGTGTCCTTAGGTTTCATAAATAGTGATGAGTGTGCCTTACCTCTACTGTACCTTCCCAGTTGATTCGTAGAGTTGATTTTGTTTGACTCTACGATTCTTCGAGGTTGGTAAGTGGAGATTGGGTTACTCTTTTCCTTGATGAAACCCAGACCAGTGTGAGATCCTTTACTTCTCTGAGTATAACTAGAGACAGTAGAACAAGGTTGAACTGGTTCTTCCAACTGTGAGGATTTCACAAAAGCAATGCCTCTACCAAAACTTGAGACATTACTAGTGCTAGTTTCCATTGTCTTTTCCACACTTAACTCTGAGATGGATTCCCCAAAGCCTAAGCCTGTTCTGTCGAATGTGCTTCTCTGACTAGAGAGCAGGCAGTCCATGGATGATGAGGATCTGTTCCATGCAGAGATAGTCTTCTCTAGATCCTCAATTTTAGAGGTTAGCTTAGACTCTCTTTGTGCATGATGTGTGTTTGTCTGCTTTAAAGTTTCATTCTCAGCTTCAAGCTTGGAGTGAAGATTAGTACTTAGAAGAAATGTTTCAAGCTCTTCTTGAACCTTCTTCTTCTCCTCTTGAAGAAGTGAATGATCCTTAGACAACACTCTGAACCACTTCATGTATTGATGTAGATCAGTGGTTATGCCACGCAAAGCACTTCTTAAGTCACTCATATCTACATCAGGAGAATTAAAATCAAATACCTCATCGATACTTACATCATGTATGTTTAGGCTTTGATTGTCCTTTTCATGTTTGGCCATTAAGCACAGATTTGCCATATGTGGTTCTTCCTCATCTCCAGAGTCTGCATTTGAGTCATTATCTGAATCACTCCACGATCCTACGGCAACCAGGCCTTTGTCTCTTTTTTGTGGCCTCTTGGTTCCTTTGTATTCTTTCTTTGCATGAGATTTCTTCTTTAGTTCTTCTTTGATAGGCTTGTTGCAGTTGGCAATGAAATGACCAGGTTTCTTGCAGTTGTAGCATAAATCATTCATTTGTTCCTGGCTGACGTAGTTGCTGACTTTCTTTGGCTTGCTAGTTCTGCCTTATCGCATGAACCTTCTTAGTCTCTTTACCAGCATAGCAAAGTCATCGTCATCGTCTTCATCATCATCAGAGTCAATCTCGGTGATGACTTTTGATGCACTTTCATTTGCCTTGAGAGCAACACCCTTATCCTTTCTTCTTCCTTCTGATAAGGTTTTAGCACGTTGGGTCAACTCCAGTTCGTATGTCAGGAGATTTCCATACAGTTATTGAACTATCATCTCATTAAGATTCTTTGATTCTCTTATTGCTGTGGTCTTTGCATCCTACCTGTTTGGTAGGGCTCTCATGAACTTTATGGTTAGATCCTTGTTAGGATAGATCTTCCCACACGCTCGTAGAGAGTTGAGCAGAACATTGAATCTTTCATAAGTTGCAGTCACATTTTCTCCCCGTATATGGCGAACATTTCATATCGCTATGTCGAGAGACCGCTTGTTCTCTCGACTTCTTCAGTTCCTTCGTGCATAATCAGCAGTGCTTCCCAAACATCCTTAGCTGTTTTGCTGTTTACAACATTTTCAAACAGATCGTCCTCTAAGGATTGGAACAGGATGTTCTTTGCCTTTTTATCAACTTGGACATCTCTCTTCTCTATGTCTGTCCATTCTTCTTTAACTTTTATTTGTACTCTGTTTGGATCGTCAATGGTTGGTGCAAGCTTTATTGGTATATATGGCCCGTCTCAAATAGATCTTCATCTATTGAGTCCATGTAAGCTTGCATCCTGGCTTTCCAGTTAGCAAATTTATCTTTGTTGCACATTGGTGGATTCTTTGCCTCCCAGGTCCCCGGATTCGCTTAATCTGAGTGCCATTTGGATCTACTAAAGCGTGTAAGCTGTAAAATAGAACCTGCTTTGATACCAATTGTTAGTTCCTAGTAGGCACAAGTTATCTAGAAGGGGGGTTGAATAGATATTTGAAAATCTTTTCGTTTTAACTTGTTCTTAGATAATGATTAAAACTATGCGAATTAGTATTTGTTTTAATCTTCTTTACCAAGCAATAGAGTTATGAGCGAGTATGGCAGTTATAGCAGATATAGCAGTTATAACAGTTATAGCATGAATATAAACGACACAGTTGTTTTTAAGTGGTTCAGAGCACTCAAAGCTCCTAGTCCACTCTTCTACTCAATGAGTAGGATATCCACTAAGGATGTCTTTTACAATCTTTTGAATCACACAGATTCCTTCTGACTAGCGATCTAGGAACTTCTCTAGTTCACTCTTGAACTCTTCAAGTCCAAAGCAGACTTGGCTTTCTTACGATTCACTATTTAACTCTTCAAGTCCAGCCAGACTTGGTATACTTCTTCAGATTGATTGATAGTTGTTGAGTTCTTGATGGTTGCTACTCGATTCTTTGTGTAACCACCGGTTCATTAAGAACCGAGTAGTGAAAGCAAGCTTTGCAATATCTCGGATCATAGAGTTGAGCTTGAGAGAGATTGTCACGTTGTTTGATTAATGCTTGCTTCTTCTCTCTCATCCATCGATCTGTATATATGTGATGTTGAAAATTATCCGTTGGATCCATCCGTTGTGGCATTAAATGCATCCGTTGAAAATGTACTACTGATAACCCTTCAGCCACCCAATCTATAATCGTGAAGTTCATACGATCAACCACATGATCGTAGTGTAAGAGCAAGAGGACACCACGATTTCAGCAATGCAGATACTTAAAGCTAATTGAAGATCTTCCCATCAGAAAAGGTCTAATGAGATGTCATTATAAACCACTTCCATAGTATTTCATCTGGAAAGCGCCTCAGGGACAAACCTGACCCTTAGCTCTCTCTAAGAAGTTGGCCCTTTCTGAGCTACCTTGTCCCAGAAGGAATAGTTGATCTAGTTCATCTCAGAAGAATCAAGTCAGTCAACGATCGTAGAGTTGAGTTTGAAAAGGACTAAACGATCGTAATGCAACTGCAGCGATCGTAGAAGACAACTCAACGATAGTAGTTCTACCAAAGGGTACTCCAGCTCACAAGGAGTATGAAGAATGAGACATCTGCTAAGCCATTCAAGTTAAGGAGATAAGTTTGAATACATCAGTGATTGAGCTATGTTGTATCAAGTAAGGAGGAAAGACGAAGCCATCCACTGCAGCATCTCTAAGAAATTGATCGTTGAGTAAACAAATGAAATCGTAGAGTCTATAGCTATCTCATCATGTTACTCTCTACGAATCAAAAGGTCAATGGTCAAAGCCACGTCAATTAAACGTCCACTCCTCTAATAACCGAAAAGTTGTGGGGAGTTCTGACTCATTCTTGGGGAAGCGTGCAACCAATGGACGAGTTGACACATCACCGAGTATCTGAGTTAGAAGGAACGCCATTAAGACAAGTTCAAATCTGCAGACAGTTACCAAAAGATATCTAACCTTTCTCCCTCCCATTTTCAAAACCCTAGAAAGCTTTTCAAGAGCAAAATCAGTTAACCTCCAGAGCCTTACCAACCAGACAGCCATCTCGCATAAACTTCTCTATATCTAATACCCACATTCTTCAAACTACTCAAAATGGAAAACTGGCAAGTGATCACTGGTATTCAGCTTGGAACCAAATCGTTTGAGAAATCTGAAAAGAAGTTCAGGGATATTCTCGAGCTTGTAAAGAAGGCTGGATTTTCAGAATGCCTTGAGGCAAATACTCGAGTCTACTGCAACCTGGTTAAAGAATTCAACTCAAATGTCTCTATAAATTCAGAAACCCTTACTACCAAGGTTAAAGGTCAGTCTCTCAAGTTAAAATCTTCTGACCTCAATCAATGCCTAGGTTTTCCTAACCAAGGGCTAAAGAACCTTGATAATGTCAACACTGAACTAGCAAAGGAAGTTATGGGGTATCAAAGAAACCCTAGTTTCAAGGACATGAAGAAGAATGAGTTTCCTGAGCAATATGAGTTCCTTGCTAAAATAGTTAGAAAGTGCATCTGTAAGAAGAACACTTGCACGTGACACGTTGATCGACCAAACCAGGTTGAAAATCATGTCAGTAATAGTTCTGAAGAAACAAATCGACTTTGGAGCTATCTTGTTTGATCAGATCTCCAAGTGGGAAGAGAAGGCTGAGAAGAAGCCCCTGTCCAAGGTATTTCATGGGAGGCTGCTGAGTATCATACTAAAGAAAAAGCTAGGGGGAAAGATCAAGGATGATGAGGGAGAAGCCCTAAATGTGCACAAGTAATGTCTCCACAGTTATTTGAAAACTGGAAGAAGAACCCTAAGGAGAACAAAAGGCTGATAGCTGGAAGCAGCAGTAGAACCTCTGCTAAGAAAAAAGAAGATAGTAGAGACAGAGAGCTTTGAGTCGATGACTCTGCGGCGGAATTTGAAATCACACCAACCCGAAGAAATCAAAAGTGGTGAAAAAAAATTCAGATGTGAAGAAAGCCCGAGCCCAACCAAGGAGAGTCTCCTCCTTGAACAAGGATAAAGAAGAAAAGGCCCAAACTAATAAAACCACAAAAAGAAGAAGAAGCGGCGGGTTTGCTTCAAGGGCGGTCGACAAGAAAGCTAAGGTGGATGACAAACCAAACCTTAGCTTCTCAAATCAATACTACCTGGAAAGAAAGGGACGTGAAATCGTGAAGAGAATGAAACCGAAATCATTGATGAAGAAAAGTGCTCTAGCCCCATGGCAAATTCTCAGAGAAGCAACTCTGATGAAAAAAAAGAAATTCATGATGATCAAAGTGCATCCCCAAATGCAACTGCCCCAACCAGCCCAGAGAATGGGTCAAAAAATTGCTATTCAAGAAGAAGAAGATGAACATGTCCCCTCAAACCAAGAAAGCTCTCATGATGGCTCGAAAAGTGATGAGGCCAAGAAAGAAGAATCTACTCTCGCCAAAGGCTTGATCTCCAAAGAAGTTTATCGATGAGCAAGAGAAGTTAGAGATCAAGAAGAAGAAGAGGAGTCTGTCTCTCTCCAATAGTTGAACCTCCACGAAGAAGGAAGAGCTACTGAGTCGCAAAGCCCAGTTTGCCTCCAAGAGGAACAGTAGCAAATCAAATGCCATCATTGAATTAAGTGATGATGAATCTGTATCCCCAAGAGAATATGCTGAAGAAGAAGCCAGCAGTGAAGAAGAAGTATCTAAGGAAAGACTTGCTGAAGAAAGTTCTGACAATGAAATTCAGCAAGAAGGTCTCTTTGTTGAAGATGATCAAGAAGATTCTGATAATGAAATGATACAGCAAGAAAGACTATTTGCTGAAGCTGATCTACGTGGTTCTAGTCCAGAGAAGGAAGAAGCAGAAAATGATTCCAACTCTGAAGATAAGGAATCAAAATACTCAGAACTCCACCCTGTTCTCTCACCTGCAAGATATACCAAGAGAATTGTGGTAGAAGTTCTTAATGAACCATCAGAAACTCCTCTTGACAGATGGGTAAACCATGGAGGTGAACAGATCATAATAGTAAGAATGACCTCCTTTGACTTAGTCAAGAACTGGAACAACATGGAAATGGATTGCACAACCATTCTCTATAACCCTGATGATTTGCTGATGAGATGGTTCTTCCAATCAATGCCTTGGCTGAAGGCCTTTACTGAAGGAGATGGAAGTTACTTCAGCTGGTGTTACAAGACTTTTCCAAGCATGGAACTGGTAGCTCAAAATTTTCCAAGGGTGAAAACTTATGCTACCAAGATGATAACCAACCAGCCTCACTTCAAAATCTATCGACAAGCTAAGAATCTCTATATCCCCTACGATCGTAGAGTGGATTCTGAAGGAAGAAGGGTCATGACCAAGGAGCTGATCGTAGAGTCTGTTAACTCTACGGCTGATCATGTTTAAGCCCAATCCAAGAAGCCTTCTTATGATTAAGCACTGCTATCAGACACTCCATCATCCTCCACAAACAATTGGTACTCCACGATTGTTCAGATTATCCACACCTTTGAAAATCTGTCGAAAGATGACAATCGTAGAGTCCAATCTATTGCCCAAGCTGAAGCTGCCAATCAAGAGGATCAAATTGCTTTGGAGCAGGAATTACATAAAAGTTCTGATGATTTAAGCAAAAAGATCTCTATGCTCACTAAAGAATCACAGAAGCAGATAGAAGCAGGAGATGATTCTTTCAAGCACAAACTTCAAGCTATCTTGGCTGATGTATCTCTCAAACTACAAGAGAGGGATAACATCTATCAGAAGGCAATACAAGATCAGAAGGCTGAAGCTCTACAAGTTCAGGAGGCAAATGCAAAGCAAATCGCAGCCCTCTCTGACAAGATTGACGATATGAAGCAAACATTCTCAGTACAACTTGAGCTAGGTCAGCAAGAACTAAAGTTTAAAGTTGCCAACACCTCCTACCTGATGGAGCAGCTGTCTCAAATGATTAATAACAAAAAAGGGGAGAAAAAGCGGCATAGAAAGAAGAGGAGCAAGGGGCATCAGAAGAAGAGCAGAGGGTCAAGAGGAGAGAAGACGTCAAAGAAGATAGTAGCTGCTGAAAGAGTATCATCATCTGAGGGGGAGCCAGATAAGAAAGATGATGAAGGGGAACCAAGCAGAGACAAAAGGTCATCATCTGAGGGGGAGCAAGAAGAGAAATCAGATGAGTAGGTGATCAACAAGAATCCTGGAAACATACAAGGAGCCAAGGAGGTACAACTCTAACCTGTTAGGTATGTTCTGGATCCAGGATATAGAATGTCTGAATATATAATTGCCATATTAATATAAATGACATTCATGATTAACTATTTAGAAATACAACTGCTCACTGTATCTAAGATTCATTCATAACATGCATATGCACTTATTGTTTTTGTCATAATCAAATAGGGGGAGATTGTCAGGAATAAACATGTGAATGATATTCCTATTTAATATATGAATTGATTATGATATATATAAATAAATGAATATGCAAGTATGCTTGCATAAAGAAAAGCTGTAAAGTCCTTTGATAGATAATTGAAATATATGTACAAGGATTTAGAATGAATTGATCAAATATGTTAGGTTGATCCTATATAAGCAAAACTGTAAGACCCCAACTTATTATAAATAAAATCGAATTTCCTCTAATTATATTTGTGAATAATAAGGTATTAATTTGATATAATTCTCTGGTTATGGGTGAAATGTGCAAATTTTGCAAAATATGCAGTGGTTATAAAATAATCATTGTTGTTTGGGAATATTCGTTTGGTCGTGGAATATTCTTGTTGTTTCGGGGAATATTAAATGCGGCGCACGCAGATCATTTAATGGGCCCCATAATGAATAACCGCTGGGATGAAGACGACAAGTTTGAGTTTTATAAATAACGGTAGTAGTTATTCACAATTAACACTTTGTTGGAATACCCGTTGGTTAAAATACGATGTCTGGCGTGGATGCACGTGATTGATGAATTATTGATCCTTACGTAAAAGCGCCTACTCAA
Organism: Panax quinquefolius; assembly: GCA_020205615.1. Lineage (NCBI taxonomy): Eukaryota > Viridiplantae > Streptophyta > Magnoliopsida > Apiales > Araliaceae > Panax > Panax quinquefolius. Next base: position 126,516,684 of record CM035171.1, on the reverse strand, counting down.
TAATTGTTACGATGAATTCTTTATTCAATATTTTATTTTATTGATTCAATAATTGTTGCGTTGATATTTTATATTATTGTTGTTTCAATAATTGTCACTTTACAATATTTCCATTATCGGATCAATAATTCATATTATTTGAATAATATTATTAGATAGCATTATTGGCAATGTCTAAAAAGTTACATCAAGGAGAGGTTTGGTCACCTAATTGCGGCTTGATAAGGAGAAATTCTTATTGGAAAGCCCTCTTTCCGGGAACAGTGCGCGTTTATCATAAATGTGATTACGTAATATTATTTATGAATAATTAATTATTGATTCATATGATAAAGAAATATTTATTTTATGAGGATATAAATGTTGGATATATTTATTGTGGTTAAAAATGAAGGAGCTAATGTTGAGGTGTTTTATCAGTATTTTTGTCGGAATGAAGGTATTAAAAATTAAACCAGTGTTTTTGAGATATATTATGTGAGTTATAATTTTTAATCCGACCGTTGGATCGTTGTAATTTTTGGATATGTTATACATATATAAGTTGATTATAAGTCCACAAATTTTGAACCGTTAAAAATGAACTTATGATTTGTTATGAATTTTAAGAGGTGACTGATTCAGAAATTAGGTTTATAAATGATTTTGATGGAAAATTCTAGAATTGAGTAGGCCCCACTTGTGGTTGGTGAAGAAATGTGCTGAATTTATTTCAAATGTGGTGGGTGGGAATAGTAGCAGGTAAAGCCATCACGTTGCAGGTCAAGTCTGCTAACATTTTCCTATAAATAGAGGGCTAAGTTAGAATTGAAAATCACACCAGAAACAAGTTTTCTTTCTTTCTCTCCCTAGATTATTGAGTGTATTTTGTGAGTATTTAGATACTTTGTGAGTTTCTATTCATCAGTGCAAGTTTCCTTCAGCCTCCGATATTTTGATCAGAAGTACTGATATTTTGAGGTAAGAGATGTTATTTTTTTCATATATGATATTATTTCTTCAATATCATTATGCCGAAGTATTTATCTGAATTTTTATCAAATTTGGAAATTTTTATGTCGGGGTTACTATTCACGTATACGGCACTATTCACGAATACGACACTATTCACCGAAAAATGAAATTTTCTTCTTTTGTCCAAGATGTCTATTATGGTTACTATCTTTGATTGTATCCATGTTTTGATCTTTATTTTTGAATTCTGCTTCAAAATTGGTATTTATGAAGTATTATTGATCTTAGATAAACTGTTATACTAATCCCTACTATTTGTCCTTCCGTTTCAATTGGATTCGTTTTCTTTAAAATATTTTCATCATCCTCGGTCCCTAAATGATGATATTACTAAATATCTTGACTGTAGTGCAAATAAATGATTAATCGATGAATATCTTTGGCCGTAGTCTGCGAAAGATGAGCAGTGTTGAGATGAACACGACCAACCGGTGATACTGAATGAATATCTTTGGCCTATAGTACAAAGATGAATATTTGATTAAAGATGTATATTGATTGTTGTTACAGGGATAATATATTGATGATGGACTTTTAAATCTTAGAAGATAGTAGAACTCATTCTCTACTTGACTCTTCTAATGGATTGTGGTTTCCGCTGCAGTTGTTAATCTAAAACTTGTTGGCTATTATATTTTATCAGATTTTTCCCTGTTGAAAACTAACGATAATTTGTTGTATATTATCTTAGTCATAATATTCTTTACTGGGCTAGTTAAGCTCACCCTTTTCCTTTTTGTTCTATTTTTCTCAGGAGGTGAGAACATAGCAGGAACTAGTCAGGATACGGAGTGATGGTTCTAGAAAGATGTGACGCCCCCAAAATAGGTCCATTCCATCCAACCCATTCTGAGTCGCCAAATACATGGTACAGAAATAACTACAACTTTATTATTACAACATATAAACTGTGAGTTTAAATACAGATATTGCCATCTAGATAATATCCACACGCAAATAAATCCCCATCATAATTATTGATACATTATTTTACAAAAATGGTGAGGACTACTAAACAACTCTCTCTAGAACCTTCATTCCATACCCCGACTAGTACTCGCTACATTCTCGCCTCCTGAGAAGAAAAATGGAACAACAAGGAAAAGGGTGAGCTCAACTAGCCCAGTAAAAAATATTATGACTAAGATAATATACAACAAATTATCGTTAGTCTCTAACAGGGAAAAATCTAATAGAATACAATAGACAACCAGTTTTAAATCAATCTTCGCAGCGGAAATAATAATTCATTAGAAGAGTTAAGTAGAGAATGCAAACTACATTCTTCTATATATGAATTTATATCTGGAATCAAATATTCATCTTTTCACTACAGGCCAAAGATATTCATCAGTTGGTCATGTTCATCTAAACACCTGTTCATCTTTGCACTACGGGCCAAAGATATTAATCGATCGATCGTATTCATCTCAACACTTGTTCATCTTTTGCACTACTACGCCAAAGATATTCATGAAGAAATCATTCATCTTTTGCACTACAGGCCAAAGATATTCAGTAATATCATCATTTAGGACTGAGGATGATGAAAAATATTTTAAAGAAAATGAATTCAGTGAAACAAAAGAACAATTATTAAGGATTCATATTTTAAACAATCCAAGTTCAAAAATATTTCATAAGTAATCGAGTGGAGTAAAATTCAAGAATGATCAAAACATGGATACAATCAAAGCTAGTATCCATAGTAGATATTTTGGACAAAAAAGAAGAAATTTCATTTTTAAATGAATAATACCGTATTAAATGAATAGTCTTGTATCATGAATAATCTTAGTATCGTGAATAAATAACTCCAGACACAAAAGATAGAAATTTCATAAAAAAACATCTTCACGCTTATGAATAGACTCGTGAATAGTAACTCGTGAATAGTAACTCATGAATTGTAACTCGTGAATAGTAAAAATAGTTTCGTGAATAAGAACTCCCATACAAAAAAAGTTTGATAAAAATTTCCATCCATATATTTTGGCATAATGATATTGAAGAAATAATATCATTTTGAATAAAATAACATCCCTTACCTCGAAAGGCAAGATTTCTAGTTGAAACACCTGATATAGGCTATGACTTGAACTTGCACCGTATAGAAATACACAAAGTATACTCAAAATACTCACAAGAATACGCTCGATAATATAGAGAGAAAAACTTGATTTACGGTGTGATTTTCAATTTTAACCTAAGCACCCTATTTATAGGAAAATGCTTAGAACACCAAAAGTAGAAAATTTAATATAATAATAATATATATATTAATTTGTCTACGCCCACTTAGAATCATCTCAATTCAAAGACTTAGCATGTGTTAAAGATGCCCACCAAACCTGGCGTTGTTTATTGTATTCTATTAGATTTTTCCTGTTGAAGACTAACGGTAATTTGTTGTATATTATCTTAGTCATAATATTCTTTCTTGGGCTAGTTGAGCTCACCCTTTTCCTTTTTGTTCCATTTTTCTTCTCGGGAGGCGAGAATATAAGCGAGTATGCGAGTCGGGGTATGGAATGAAGGTTTTAGAAAGAATTGTTTAGTAGTCCTCACCATTTTGTAAAATAATGTATCAATAAATGTGATGAGGATTTATTTGAGTATAGATATTGTCTAGAAGATAATATTTGTATTCAAACTCACAGCTTTCTGATTTGTAATAATAAAGTTGTAGTTGTTTACGTACCATGTATTGACAACTCGTAATATGTGATGTATACCTATTTTAGGGGCGTCACAGTTGGTATCGAGCTTAGGATATGATCTCTGGTGGAGATCGGGAATAGAACTAGGAGGGAGAGACGAGTAAATCCTTCGCTAGTGTGTCCTACTAAGCTTATTTTTTTAGTTGGTCGATATATAAGGATATTATGTGATATATTGATTTCCTTAATTAACCCTTGTTTTATGGCGGTGATTTGAGAATGTCGTGAGAATATTAACAATGGAAATGAGGCCAGGGAGACGCTGTACTCACCAACGAGGAGAGCGTGCAGCAAATTGCAATGTTCCTCCTGTGAACAACACCACCGGCGAGATGATGAGCGAGGGGATGTTTAGAAGCTTTTTGCGATTCATGCAAAATCGACGAGGAGAAATGATAGCAATTCACGGGTTGCCACAGCCAAGCAGTTCAAAGAGTTGGGACCACCAGAATTTAAGGGAAAGCCAGATCCGATCATGGCGGAAACATGGGTCAAGCAAATTACCAAGATATTCGAAATATTTGAGTATTTTACCCATAACTATCCACATTAATCAATTCAACCCTTACTATTTCAAAATAATAAATAGAGAAAATTAAATTTCATTAATAATAAGTTGGGGTCTTACAAAAGATGTTTTAGCAGTCCTCACTTTTTATGTAAAATAGCGTTTGAATAATTGTAACGAGGACTTATTTGAGTGTGGATATTGTCTAGAAGACAATATTTGTATTTAAACTCATAGTATGTGTTGTGTCGTATTTTACACGACAATTGTATTATAAGTTGTAGTTTACTTTACATGCCATGTATTTGGCGACTTCGAATGGGTGTTGTATACCTATTTTGGGGCGTCACGGTTGGAGTATCGAAACTTAGGGATATAGTCTCTGGTGGAGATCTAGGAATAGAACTAGGAGGGAGAGATGAGTAAATCCTTATTAGTGTGTCTTATCTAAGCTTATTTGTTGGTTGAGTCATAATATAGGGATATAATGTGATATATTAATTTCCTTAATTAACCCTTGTTTTATAAGCGATATTTAGAATGGCCGAGAAGCGTTAACAATGGAATGAGACCGTGGAGACCTTTATACTCACAAAACGAGGAGAATGTGCACAGCGTGGAAGCAATGTTCCTCCCATGAACAACACTACTGAGCAAATGATGAATGATGGAATGTTTAGAAGCTTTTTGCGGTTCATGCAAAATCGAGACGAGGGAGACTCGTGTTCAAAATACGAGGAGGAAATGATAGCAATTCACGGGTTGTCACAACAAGACGATTCAAAGAGTTGGGACCACGAAATTTAAGGGAAAGCGGATCCGATCACCGGCGGAAACATGGGTCAAGCAAATTACCAAGATATTCGATGTCTTGGGATGCGGAAAAACGAAGGTTCCATTCGCCACCTTTATGTTCCGTGGCGAGGCGGACTCTTGGTGGGAGTCAGGAAGCGTACCCATCCGTACTTTTCAACATGTCTTGGGAGACGTTTGAAACTATTTAATGACAAATACTTTCCTGAAAGTGTTCAATCATATGAAGGAAGTGGAGTTCATCGATTAGAACAAAACAACATGGCGGTGTCTCGATGACGAGGCAAAGTTTGCGAGTTATCCAGTTTGCACCTCATTTGGTGGAGAATGAGGAACGATAACGCGGATGTTTTTTCGAGAGGTTTAAAACCCAAGATACGTCAATATCTCATTTCTCATAAATTTTCTCTCTATTCGATGTTTTAAAATGTGGCTCAATTATTAGAGCGAGATAATGAGTACGGTCAACCGAGGGACCATAACCGGGGATCGTACTCGGAGATAGCGATCATCAGAATAATGATAACCAACGGAGAAAGAAAAATATGGACAAAAATGGTAACCACTCGGTGGTAATCATGACCATGAAAATAGAAGAAGCGAGTCGAGAGGAGATTTTAAAGAGGAGATTTAACAATGACCATGTGAAGACAGCGGTCTTTACGGCAGACCAAGAATCGGTTCTAAGGGAGGAGAAACGACCACCGGTTATTATATATAAATGCGGGAAAGAGGGACATATCACCAAACTGCCCACAACAATTCAAGGTATGCTATAATTGTGGAAAGGAAGGACATATCGCTCGAGATTATACAAGAGCGAAACCTAGTTCAATGGGGATGGTGACTCAAAAGATCGTCCCGGATAAAAGTCAAAGTCAACGATTCCGGGAAGGCGTTTGTTGTGAATGGTCAAATAATGCGAGGAACCCAAACGAGGTGATCACGGGTAAGCTATTTATAAATTCTTGCGAAGTTTATACCTTACTTGATACCCAGTGCTACCCATTCATTTATCTCTCTCTGCATGTGCTCAACGTTTAAACTTGACTCGGAGAAATTAGACTTTGACTATCTGTGGAAACTCCGTTAGGAAAACTTTCATCACATCCACTTGTTTATAAATCTTGTTTGATTCAAGTTGGCACCATCACCTTACACATTGACCTTATCTCTTTAAAGATACTTGCTTTTGATGTGATTTTAGGGATTGATTGGTTAACTACTCATCATGCCAAAATTGATTGTTTTCGTAAGGTTGTTAGTTTTCATATTCCTAACCAACTGTTGTATGCAATTCAAATAACTAAACCATTAAAATCAATCACTATCATATCTAATCATAAAGCTATTCGTTTATTGAAAAGCGGATGTCAAGCTTTCTTAGCCCATGTTATGGATTTGAATAAAGACACGTCAAATTTGAATAATATTCACATTGTTATTGACTTTCCGACGTATTTCTGAAGAACTTCCTGTCTACCCCGAGCGTGAAGTTGAATTCTTTATTGATCTTGAACTCGGTACAAAGCCCATTTCTAAAACCCCATATCGAATGGCTCTATTGAACTTCAGAGTTAAAGGTCCAACTACAGAGAATTGTTGGACATCGGTTTCATTCGTCCTAGTACATCTCCTTGGGGTGCTCTGTTTTATTTGTAAAGAAGAAAGACGGAGTATGCGACTTTGTATTGACTATCTGAAATTGAACCATGTCACCATCAAGAATAGGTATCCTCTACCTCGTATTGATGACTTGTTTGACCATTACAAGGGGGCACAATTCTTTTCAAAATCGATCTTAGCTCGGATATCATCAAATTGAAGATTAGAATCGAGGATATTCCAAAGACGCGCCTTTAGAACTTCGGTATGGGCATTATGAATTCTTAGTCATGTCTTTTGGATGACTAATGCTCTTCTTGCTTTCATGGATATGATGAACCGAGTATTCAAGGAATATTTGGATCGGTTTGTTGTTGTCTTTATTGATGACATCCTCATATATTCCAAAAGTCGTGAAGATCATGAGCACCATTTGAAGTCGGTACTCCAAAGGCTTCGTGAAAACAAACTATATGCCAAATTAAAGAAATGCGAGTTACGGCTTGAGGAAGTAGCATTCCTTGGGCGCGTGGTGTCGAAACATGGAGTATCTGTTGATCCGGCGAAGATTGAAGCAATCAAAGTTGGGAGCAACCCAAAGTCGGTGGTCAAGTCACGTAGCTTTTTGGCTTAAATTGGTTATTATCGGAGATTCGTGGAAGGGTTTTCTCGAATCGCTACTCCATTAACTCAGCTTAACTCGGAAGGATACAAAAATTCGTTTGGAGCGAAGAATGCGAGAAAAGTTTCCAAGAGCTTAGAGAGACTTATTTCGCACTGTTCTAACAATACCATCCGGTTGGGATGGATTTGTTATCTACTACATCGATGCTTGAGCGCAAAGGGTTAGGATGTGTTCTCATGCAACGTGGGAAAGTCATAGCCTATGCCTCGCGACAACTTAAAGAGTATGAGAGGAATTATCCTACTCATGATCTAGAGTTGGCGGCGATCGTTTTCAGCGCTTAAAGATATGGAGGCACTATCTATATGGGGAGAAAGTGGAGATATATTCGGACCATAAAAGCCTTAAATATTTCTTCACTCAAAAAGAACTCAACATCACGCGACAAATGACGTTGGCTCGAACTATTGAAAGACTACGACCACACTATTCAATACCATCCCGGAAAAGCGAACGTGGTAGGTGATGCGTTGAGTAGAAGATCATATGCAGAGGAACGAGTGCGATGATGTTAAGTATAACGCATGGATAGAATTAAAGACCAACTTTAATAGAAAAAGTTAAGGTTGCTCAAGCCACTCGAACCGGAGTGATCGTATGAAGAAGAAAGTCTGAAGAAGGAGCTATTCCGGAAGCGAGAATTGATGAAGAAGGAATACTTCGAGTCCACTCTAGACTTTGTGTTCCTAACGACTCTGATTTGAAGTACAAGATTATGATGGAGGCACACAATACACCATTTGCAATCCATCCTGGAAGTACTAAAATGTATCGTGATCTTCGACATACATTTTGGTGGAACAATATGAAGAGAGAGATTGCAAAGTTTATCTCAATGTGTTTAACTTGTCAACGTGTAAAGGCGGAGCATCTAGTACCTAAGGGTCCATTGCAACCACTTGAGATTCCGAAATGGAAGTGGGAACACATTACCATGGATTTCGTTACGGGTCTTCCTACGGTTTCTCAGGGCATCAATGCTATTTGGGTTATTGTTGATAGATTAACCAAGTCTGCTCATTTCTTGCCGATACGGGAGACTTATTCACTTGAACGTCTTGCTAGTATGTACGTGAATGAGATTGTGAGGTTGCATGGCATGCCTGTATCCATAGTTTCGGATCGTGACCCAAGATTCACTTCAAGATTTTGGGTTAGCTTGCAAAAAGCTATGGGCACGGATTTATGATTCAGTTCGGCATACCATCCTCAAACGGACGGACAATCAAGAAAGGACTATTCAAACTCTTGAAGATTTATTAGACTCTGTGTCCTAGACTTCAAGGGCAGTTGGGATAAGTATTTACCATTGGTAGAATTCTCCTACAACAACAGGTTATCGGGCAAGTATAGGTGTGGCTCCATTTGAAGCATTATATGGACGAAAGGTCGCTCTCCAGTATGTTGGGACGAGGTGGGTGAAGCAACATTGTTGGGACCCGAGAGTTAGTAATGCGATGACTACTGAAAAAGATCCAAATGATTCGACAAGCGTATACAAACGGCACAAGATCGACAAAAGAGTTATGCGGATCTTCATCGAAAGGGCGTGGAATTTAGTGTAGGGGATCATGTATTGTTGCGAGTTGCTCCATGGAAGGGAGTTACAAGATTTGGGAAGAGAAAAAGCTCAATCCACGATTTATTGGTCCATTTCAAATTCTTGACCGAGTAGGAAATGTAGCCTATAGACTCGCGTTACCTCCAAAGTATGTCTCGTGTTCATAATGTGTTTTTCACATATCCATACTTCGTAAATATGTGAAAGACCCAAACCACGTTATTGAGTTAGAACCGGATGAGATAGCCGAAGACTTAACGTATGAGGAGGTACCTGTCAAGATCTTAGATAGGAAGGAGCATGTCCTACGCGCAAAGGTCATACCACAAGTTAAAGTTTTGTGGAGGAATCATGCTATAGAGAAATGACACAGGAATTGGAAATGAAAATGAAAAACGTATCCTCACCTTTTGAAACACACCAGTCGTACGTCAATTTCGAGGACGAAATTTCATAAGGAGGGGAGGTTGTAAGACCCCAACTTATTATTAATGAAATTTAATTTTCTCTATTTATTATTTTGAAATAGTAAGGGTTGATTTGATTAATGTGGATAGTTAGGGGTAAAATACGCAAATATTTCAAAATAAGCAAGTGGTTATAAAATATTCATTGTCGTCGGGGAATATTCGTTTGGTAGTGGAATATTCGTACTGTCGGGGAATACTCGTACGACGGCGCAACCATGTGTGGGCCCCATAACGGAAAACGATTGGATGAAGAAAACAACAAATATAAGTTGTTTAAAAATAACAGCGTAGTTATTCTGAGATTATCTTTGTTAAAATACTGTGGTTGGTTAAAACACGATGCACACGGTATTGCACCAATTATTGATTCTTACGTGAAGGCACTTTACTCAATAATGGTTACTGATGAATTACTATTCGATATTTTATTTTATTGATTTAATAATTGTTGCGTTGATATTTTATATTATTGTTGTTTGAATAATTGTCATTACACGATTTTTCATTATCGAAGCAATAATTCATATTATCTGAATAATATTATTAGATAACATTATTGGCAATGTCTAGAAAGTTACATCTAAGGAGAGGTTTGGTCACCTAATTGCGCTACCAAGAATGAGAAATTCTTATTGGAAAGCCACCTCTTTCCAGGAACTGCACGGTTGTCGATATTGTGATTACGTAATATTATTTGTGAATAATTAATTATTGATTCATATGATGAGAAAATATTGATTTTATGTGGATATAGATGGAGAAAATTTTTAATGTGACAATTGTTGAAAATTGAAATTTTATCTTTTACGATAAAATAATTCATTTAAATATATTATTATATTTTAATAATATAATAATGGTGATATTTTTACAACGAATGTGGGATATATGAGTATACGAGGAGGAAGAGTATTTTGTTGCAATAAATGTTTAAAACATGTTAAACATGTCGGTGGACCCCATTTATTGACCGAAATTTGATTATAACTTTGTAAAATCTCCTGTTTGTGGATTTCTTCCAATTTCTATTTGGAATTTGGAAAAACTTTCTTCTCAAAAAGTTGTAGAGAATTGAATTTCCTATAAAAACTCATGAGATTCAAATTTTTCGATGAAAGGGCTATTTATTATGAATTATTGAAGTTAGAAGCTCAAAATAATTGATTTTTGGAAGTTTAAAATATTTAAAATTAGAAAAACGTTTTTCTTACTTTTTCTAGAATGTGGCATGTGTTTGATGGTTTGAAATCAGATTCTAGGCATGTGTAGGAAATTTATATAATTATATTATTAATTTATTAAATTTTCTTTTTTGAGTTCTAAGCAATTTCCTATAAATAGGGTGCTTAGGTTAGAATTGAAAATCACACCGAAATCAAGTTTTCTCTATATATTATCGAGCGTATTCTTGTGAGTATTTTGAGTATACTTTGAGTATTGCTATCACGGTCTGAGTTCAAGTCATAGCTTATATCCCAGATTCAATTAGAAATCTTAATCTTTCGAGGTAAGGGGTGTTATTTTCTTCTCAAATGATATTATTTCTTCAATATCATTATCTTTGAAATATTGGTTGAAACTTTTTATCAAATTTGGAATTTTTTCATGTATGGGTTACTATTTATGAGTTACTATTCACGAGTTACTATTCACGAGTTACTATTTACGAAGTTACTATTCACGATTCTTACTATTCACGAAGCGTGAAGATGTTTTTGTGGAATTTCTATCTTTTTTGGTGTAAATTTCTATCTTTTGGTGTCTGAGTTACTATTCACGATATCTGACTATTCAATTAGAAAAATAAAATTTCTTCTTTTTGTCCAAAATATCTATTCGGATACTAGTTTTGATTGTATCCATATTTTGATCATTCTTGAATTTTACACCACTATGATTATTTTTGAGGTGTTTTTGAACATGGATAAAACAAAGTACTGAATCCTTAATCCTTAATCCTTGTCATTTTGTTTCCTTTGGATTCGTTTCTTTAAAAATATTTTTCATCATCCTCGATCTTAAATGATGATATTATTGAATATCTTTGGCACAGTAGTGCAAAGATGAATGATTTCTGAAGAATATCTTTGGTAGTTGTGCAAAGATGAGCAGTGTTTAGATGAACATGACCAATTAATCGATGAATATCTTTGGCACCAGTAGTGCAAAGATGAATATTTGATTCGGATGTATATTGATTGATGTTACTGGGGATAAAAGATAGACGATGAACTTTTAAATTCATACATAGAAGATAGTAGTTTGCATTCTCTACTTAACTCTTCTAATGAATTATTATTTCATTGCGAATATTGATTTAAAATTTGTTGTCTATTGTATTCTATTAGATTTTTCCTGTTGAAGACTAACGATAATTTGTTGTATATTATCTTAGTCATAATATTCTTTACCGAGCTAGTTGAGCTCACCCTTTTCCTTTTTGTTCCATTTTTCTTCTCGGGAGGCGAGAATATAAGCGATACAGTGGGGATATGGAATGAAGGTTTTAGAAAGAATTGTTTAGTAGTCCTCACCATTTTTGTAAAATAATGTATCAATAAATGTGATGAGGATTTATTTGAGTATAGATATTGTCTAGAAGATAATATTTGTATTCAAACTCACGATTTCTTGTTGTAATAATAAAGTTGTAGTTGTTTACGTATGCCATGTATTGACAACTTTCGAGAATGGGTGATGTATACCTATTTTGGGGCGTCACATTGGGGATCGATTTTTTTAATATATTATCTCTTCTAATATCAGATCGGGAATATTGGTAGAACTTGTTTTGTAAAATTCTTGAGTAAATCCTTCAGTTATTATTCACGTGTCCATATTACCTAAAAATTATTTTTTTTTTAGTCCAAAATATAAGGATATTAGCTGATATATGATTTCTTAATTAACCATTCTTGTTTTTACTCCATTATGATTATTTAATGTATTTTTGAATATTAATTTATGGAAATGAGAATATTTGAGACGCCTTTGGATTCTTTTCTTTACCAATTTTTCAGAATCCTCGATCTTAAATGATGATATTCTTGAATATGTTCCTCCCGTGAACAACATGGTTGATTTTCTTATGAATATGATGTGAACGCGGGAGATGTTTATGACCAACTAATGAATATCTTTGGCGATGTAGTGCAAAATGAATCGATTAAGGGAGGAAATGATTGATGTTCACGGGATGCCAATAAGCGGACTTTTAAGAGTTGGGACCACCGAGATTTAATTCTCTCGTAGCTCTTCCGATCATGGCGAAATTGATTTCAAACAAATTACCATTTTATCGATATTCCTGAAATATTTGAGTATTTTTCCCATAATCTTATCACATTAATCAATTGGGCTAGTTGAGCCCCTTTTTTATTTCAAAATAATAAATAGAGAAAAATTAAATTTCATTAATAATAAGTTGATGTCTTCTAAAAGATGTTTTAGCAGTCCTCACTTTTTTTGTAAAATAGTGTTTCAATAATTATAATGAGGACTTATTTGAGTGTGGATATTGTCAGAAGACAATATTTGTATTTAAACTCATAGTATGTGTTGTCGTATTTTGCACAACAATTGTATTATTGAAGTTGTAGTTTACTTTCAGTGCCATGTATTTGGCGACTCAGAATGGGTGTTGTATACCTATTTTGGGGGCGTTCGGTTGGTATCGAAGCTTAGGGATATAGTCTCTGGTGGAGATCGAGGAATAGAACTAGGAGGGAGAGATGAGTAAATCCTTCGCTAGTGTGTCTTATCTAAGCTTATTTGTTGGTCGGTCATAATATGAGGATATTATGTGATATGTTAATTTGTTTAATTAACCCTGTTTTATGGCGGTATTTAAGAATGGCCACGAGAACGTTAACAATGGAGTAAATGAGACCATGGAACAACCTTTACTCACCACACAAACCGGAGAACGTGCAACAGGAAGGCAATATTCCTCCTGTAAACAACACTACCGAGCAAATGATGAATGATGGAATGTTTAGAGCTTTTTACGAGTTCATGCGAAAACCGAATTTGTGAGACTCGTGCATAAAATATACAGGTGGAAATGATAAGAATGCGCCTTGGCTTGTCACACGTGCCCAAACAGTTCAAGGAGTTGGGACCACCGAATTTAAGGGAAAGCGGATCCGATCATGGCGAAATGTGGGTCAAGCAAATTACCAAGATATTCGATGTCTTGGGATGCACGAAGAACGAAGGTTCCATTCGCCACCTTTATGTTCCGCTGTGAGGCAAATCATCTTGGTGGGAATCATGAAGCGTACCTATCCATTTACCGCACTCAACATGTCTTGGGAAACATTTGAGAATTATTCAATGACAAGTACTTTCCGAAAGTATTCGTCGTATGAAGGAGGTGGAGTTTATCATATTGGAACAAACAACATGGCGGTGTCCCGAAGACGAGGCGAAGTTTGCGAGTTATCCAGTTTGCACCTCATTTGGTGGAAAATGAGGAACGAATGACGAGGATGTTTTTTGAGAGGTTTGAAACTTCCGAGATTGACAATATCTTATATCTCATAAATTTTCTTTATATTCAGATGTTGTAAAATGAGGCTCAATTATTAGAGCGAGATAATGAGTATGTTCAACCGAGGGACCACAACCAGGGTCATATCGGTGACAGCAGTCATCAAAGCGATGATAACCAACGAGGAGGGAAAAATATGAACAAAGACGGTAACCACTCGGGTGATCATCGTGACCATTATAATAGGAGAGGTGAGTCAAGTGGAAATTTCAGAAAGAGGAGATTCAATAATGACGGAAAGACATCAACAACGTCGCACCAAAGACCAACAACAAATTCTAGGGGAGGAGAATCGACCACCGCTTAGATGTTACAAATGCGGGAAAGAGGGACATATCGGTTAAAACTGCCCACAACAATCAAAGGTATGTTATAATTGTGGAAAGGAAGGCCATATAAGCTTCGGATTGTTCTCAGAGCAAAACCAGTTCAACGGGGATGGTGACTCCAAGGGTCATCCCCGATAAGTCAAAATCAATCTGTTCTCGGAAGAAGCGTTTATGCGTGAATGGCCAAAACGCGAGGAACCCGAATGAGGTGATTACGGGTAAGCTAATCTTGAACTCTTGCGAAGTTTATACCTTAATGAGATACCGATTCTACCCATTCTTTTATCTCTCCCGCTTGTGCTCAATGTTTAAACTTGACTCGAGAAATTGGACTTTGACTTATCTATTGAAACTCCGATTGGGTGAAACCTTCATTACATCTACGCTTTATAAATCTTGTTTGATCCAAGTTGGCACCATCACATTACACCGTTGATTTTATATCTTTAAAGATACTTGCTTTTGATGTGATTTTAGGAATTGATTGGTTAACCACTCATCATGCCAAAATTGATTATTTTCGTAAGGTTGTTAGTTTTCATATTCTAACCAACTGTTATAATACAATTCAAATAACTAAACCACTAAAATCAATCCACTATCATATCAAGCCATAAAGCTATTCGTTTATTAAAAAACGGATGTCAAGCTTTCTTAGCCAATGTTATGGATTTGAACAAAGACAAGTAAGATTTGAATAATATTTCTGTTGTTAGAGAATTTCCTGATGTATTTCTTGAAGAACTTCCTGGTCTACCCCCAGAACGTGATGTTGAATTCTTTATTGACCTTGAACCGGGTACAAAACCCATTTCTAAAACCCCATATCGAATGGCTCTTATTGAACTTCGGGAGTTAAAATTCCAACTACAGAATTGTTAGACATAGGTTTCATTCGTCCCCAGTACATCTCCTTGGGGTGCTCCTGCTTTATTCAGTAAAGAATAAAGATGGGAGTATGCGACTTTATATTGACTACCAGAATTTAAACCATGTCACCATCAAGAATAGGTATCCGCCACTCGCATTGATGACACCGCTTTTACTAGTTATAAGGAGCACAATTCTTTTCAAAGATCGATCTTCGCTCGGATATCATCACCAAGATTAAAAGCGAGAATATTCCAAGGCGCCTTGAACTCCCGATGCGGGCATTATGAATTCTTAGTCATGTCTTTTGGATTGACTAATGCTCCTGCTGCTTTCAGGAATATGATGAACCGTGTATTCAAGGAATATTTGGATCAGTTTGTTGTTGTCTTTATTGATGACATCCTCATCTATTCCAAAAGTCGTGAAGATCATGAACACCATTTGAAGCTGATACTTGAAAGGCTTCGTGAAAACAAACTTTATGCCAAGCTGAAGAAATGCGAGTTCTGGCTTGAGGAAGTAGCATTCCTTGGGCACGTGGTGTCAAAACATGGAGTATCTGTCGACCCGGCGAAGATTGAAGCAATCTGAAGTTAGGAGCAACCAAAGTCGGTGACCGGAAGTGCATAGCTTTACGGGCTTAATGGTTATTATCGGAGATTCGTGGAAGGATTTTCTCGAATCGCTACTCCGTTAACTCAGTTGACTCGGAAAGATACAAAATTTGTATGGAGCGAGGAATGCGAGAAGAGTTTCCAAGAGCTCAAGAGGAGACTCATTTTGGCACCTGTTCTGGCAATACCATCTGGTACGGATGGATTTGTTATATACATCGATGCTTCAAGCAAAGGGTTAGGATGTGTTCTCATGCAACATGGAAAAGTCATAACCTATGCCTCACGACAACTCAAAGAATATGAGAGGAATTATCCTACTCATGATCTAGAGTTGGCAGCAGTCGTATTCGCGTTGAAAATTTGGAGACACTACTTGTATGGGGAGAAAGTGGAGATTTATACGGACCATAAAAGCCTCAAATATTTCTTCACCCAAAAAGAACTCAACATGCGACAACGACGTTGGCTTGAACTATTGAAAGATTACGATCACACTATTCAATATCATCCTGGAAAAGCGAACGTAGTAGTGGTACGCGTTGAGTAAAAGATCATATCACGAGAACGAAAGTGCGATATTGTTAACACAAAGGCCCATTCTGTGATAACTTACAAAAGGATGGAGGTAGAATTAAAGACTCAGAGGACCCACATGATGATGGCGAATATCTGCGTAGAACCAGACTTTAATCGATAAAGTTAAAGTTGCTGCCAAGCTACGAAACTCGAGGTGATCGTATGAAGAAGAAATTGCAAGAAGGAGCTATTCTAGAAGCGAGAATCGATGAAGAAGGAATACTTAGATTCAACTCGCAGACTTTGTGTTCCTAACGATTCGACTTTAAGCATAGAATCATGATGGAGGCACACAATACCCATTTGCAATCCATCTCAGGAGTACCAAAATGTATCATGATATTCGACATACATTTTGGTGGAACAATATGAAGAGAGAGATCGCGAGTTTATCTCAAGGTGTTTAACTTGTCAACGTGTAAAGGCGAGCATCAAGTGCCAAAGGGTCCATTACAACCACTTGAGATTACGAAATGGAAGTGGGAACACATTACTATGGATTTCGTTCTGTGTCTTCCCAAAGTTTCTCAAGCATAGATGCGATTTGGGTTATTGTTGATAGATTAACCAAGTCCGCCCATTTCTTACCGACACGTGAGACTTATTCCTTGAACGTCTTGCTCGCATGTATGCGTGAATGAAATTGTGAGATTGCATGACATGCCAGTATCCATAGTTTCGGATCGTGACCCAAGATTCACTTCACGATTTTGGGTTAGCTTGCGTAAAGCTATGGGCAAGGATTTACGATTCAGTTTGGCATACCATCCTCAAACGGACGGACAATCGAGAGAGGACTATTCAAACCCTTGAAGATCTATTAAGACTTTGTGTCCCTAGATTTTAAAGGAAGTTGGGATAAGTACTTTGCATCGGTGGAATTCTCCTACAACAACGCTTATCGAAGCAAGTATAGACATGGCTCCATTTGAGGCGCTGTATGGATGAAAGTGTCGTTCTCCAATATCTTTGGGGACGAGGTGGGAGAAAAACGTTGTTGGGACCGTAATTAGTCACGCATACAAAGCAACACAAGATCGACAAAAGAGTTATCGGATCTTCATCGAAAAGACGTGGAATTTAATATTGGGGATCATGTATTGTTACGTGTTGCACCATGGAAGGGAGTTACAAGATTTGGGAAGAGAGGAAAGCTCAATCCACGATTTGTTGGTCCATTTGAGATTCTTGACCGAATAGGAAATGTGGCCTATAGACTCGCATTACCTCCAAGTATGTCTCGTGTTCATAATGTTTTTCGATTATATCCATGCTTCGTAAATATGTGAAAGACCCGAACCATATTATTGCGTTAGAACCAGACGAGATAGCCAAGATTTAACGTCGACGAAAAAGTACTGTTAAGATCTTGGATAGGAAAGAAGCATATCCCACGCACTCAAGGTTATACCACAAGTTAAGGTTTTATGGAGAAACTATCTATATGAAGAAATGACACGGAGTTGGAATCGAAATGAAAGCGAGGTATCCTCACCTTTTCAAACACCAAAGACGTATGTCAATTTCAAGATGAAATTTCATAAGGAGGGAGGTTGTAAACCCCAACTTATTATAAATAAAATCAATTTCCTCTAATTATATTTGTGAATAATAAGGTATTAATTTGATATAATTCTCTGGTTATGGGTGAAATGTACAAATTTTGCAAAATATGCAAGTGGTTATAAAATAATCATTGTTGTCGGGAAATATTCGTTTGGTCGTGGAATATTCTTGTTGTCGGGGAATATTAAATTTACGGACGCAGATCATTTAATGGGCCCATAATGTAATAACTGTCGGATGAAGAAAAGCGACAAGTTTGAGTTTTATAAATAATAGGCGTAGTTATTCACAGATTAACAACTTGTTGGAATACCGGTGGTTAAAAATACGAATGTCTGGCGTGGATGCACGATATTGATGAATTATTGATCCTTACGTAAGAAGGCACTACTCAATAATTATTCTGATGATTCTTTATTCAATATTTTATTTTATTGATTCAATAATTGTTGTGTTCATATTTTATATTATTGTTGTTTCAATAATTGTCATCGCACAAGATTTCCCATTATCGGATCAATAATTCATATTATTTGAATAATATTATTAGATAGCATTATTGGCAATATCTAGAAAGTTACACAAGGAGGGTTTGGTCACCTAATTGCGCCATGATAAGGAGAAATTCTTATTGGAAAGCCCCCTTTCACGGGAACGATTCTGGTCATCATAAATGTGATTACAGTAATATTATTTATGAATAATTAATTATTGATTCATATGATAAGGAAATATTTATTTTATGAGGATATAAATGTTGGATATATTTATTGTGGTTAAAAATGAAGGAGCTAATGTTGAGGTGTTTTATCGGTTATTTTGTTTTGAATGAAGGTATTAAAAAATTAAACCAAATGTTTTTGAGATATATTATATGAGTTATAATTTTTAATCCGACCGTTGGATCGTTGTAATTTTTGGATATGTTATACATATATAAGTTGAGTATATGTCCACAAATTTTGAACCGATTAAAAATGAACTTATGATTTGTTATGAATTTTAAGAGGTGGTGATTCGTAAATTAGGTTTATAAATGATTTTGGTGGAAAATTCTAGAATTGAGTAGGCCCCACTTGTGGTTGGTGAAGAAATGTCTTGAATTTATTTCAAATGTGGTGGGTGGGAATAGTAGCGAGTAAAGCCATCGGGTTCATGGTCAAGTCTGCTAACATTTTCCTATAAATAGAGGGCTAAGTTAGAATTGAAAATCACACCAGAAACAAGTTTTCTCTCTTTCTCTCTCTAGATTATTGAGTGTATTTTGTGAGTATTTAGATACTTTGTGAGTTTTTATTCATCGGTTGCAAGTTTCCTTGACAAATTTTATACCTATATTTCGATCGGAAATCTTGATATTTTGAGGTAAGGGATGTTATTTTCTTCATATATGATATTATTTCTTCAATATCATTATCTTGCCGAAGTATTGATCCGAATTTTATCAAATTTGGAACTTTTTGTGTCGGGGGTTCTTATTCACGTATATTAAGCACTATTCAAGTAAAATGAAATTTTCTTCTTTTTGTCCAAGATGTCTATTATAGTTACTATCTTTGATTGTATCCATGTTTTGATCTTTATTTTTTGAATTACGCTTCAAAATTGGTATTTATGAAGTATTATTGATCTTGGATAAACCGTTATACGAATCCCTACTATTTGTCCTTCCGTTTCAATGGATTCGCTTTTCTTTAAAATATTTTCATCATCCTCAGTCCTAAATGATGATATTACTAAATATCTTCGGCCTGTAGTGGAAAGATAAATGATTAACTGATGAATATCTTTGGCCCGTAGTGCGAAGATGAATAGGTGTTGAGATGAACATGACCAACTGGTGATACAAATGAATATCTTTGGCCTGTAGTGCAAAGATGAATATTGATTAAAGATGTATATTGATTGTTGTTACAGGGATAAAATTGATGATGGACTTTTAAATATTAGAAGATAGTAGAACTCATTCTCTACTTGACTCTTCTAATGGATTGTTGTTTCCGCTGCAGTTGTTGATCTAAAACTTGCTGACTATTATATTTTATCAGAATTATCCCTGTTGAAGACTAAAGATAATTTGTTGTATATTATCTTAGTCATAATATTCTTTACTGGCTAGTTGAGCTCACCCTTTTCTTTTTTGTTCCATTTTTCTCAGGAGGTGAGAACATAGCAGGAACTAGTTGGGGTACGGAGTGATGGTTCTAGAAAGATGTTTTAGCAGTCCTCACTATTTATGTAAAATAGTATTTGAATAATTGTAACGAGGACTTATTTGAGTGTGGATATTGTCTAGAAGACAATATTTGTATTTAAACTCATAGTATGTCTTGTCGTATTTTGCACGACAATTGTATTATTGAAGTTGTAGTTTATTTTCTGTACCATGTATTTGGCGACTTAGAATGGGTGTTGTATACCTATTTTGGGGGCGTCACAAAAACAGCTTTGTAAAGTCCTTAAAAAGAAATGATGTACAAGGACTATAAATATAGAAAGATCAAGCTTGTTAGGTTGATCTTATGATGTAATAGATAAAGCTAGTCTCGATCGTCGAGCCTTTGCACTGTAAGTCGAAGTCCCATCGAATGAGTCAAGGTTAACTCGGGAGCTATCGAGGTAGAATAGGAGTATGCAAGATAGTAGATCTCGGGTTAAGTGAGCGCTAGGGGGAAATGAAGAAGGATCGTAGTGTATCGAGAAGAGCTTCCTCGGGATCGTGAGTGTCTTTGAGGAAGTCGTGTTCGTAATCGTAGAGAACTGACTGGTTAGGGTCGAACGATCATCCGCCAAAGCCAAGTCCAAACGTAGACTACACTCGTAGTCGTAGAGCCTAGTGATGCTTAGAAGCCAAGTCAAGGATCGTAGACTACATTCGAGTTAAGTAGAGTCCATTGAGTGCATCTGAGAGATCGTGATCGGGCAAGATCGGATGAAGACAACAAGCAAAGGCGTAAATCGTAGAGTGTCAAGATCTCGATCTCGGATCGTAGTGTCGCACCAAACCAAAGTGTGTAAGACCCCGAATTTTATGAAATAAAAGTATTCAATTTTTCTATTCAAAGAATTGGTTAAATTGATAAAAGTTAAAGTTAAAGGGTGATATATGAAATTTTTTTTTTCAAATAAGCGAGGGGGTATAAAGTATTCATTATTGTCGGGAATATTCGTTTGGTCGTGGAATATTCTTTCCGTCGGGGAATATTCGTATGCGGCCAGCGCAATGCCCATGTGTAGGGCCCCATAACTGAAAAGCGATTGGATGAAGAAAACGACAAATATAAGTTGGTTAAAAATAACGGCGTAGTTATTACCAATTAAGACTCGCTGGAATACCCGTATGGTTAAAATAATATGTACGCGTGGTTGCACAAAGAAAGCACTGTGATTTGTACAATATTGTTGAATTATTGATCCTTACGTAAGAAGGCACTACTCAATAATTTTCACACGATGAATTCTTGCTCAATATTTTATTTTATTGATTCAATAATTGTTTGCGTTGATATTTTATATTATTGTTGTTCAATAATTGTCACCGCGATTATTATCTCCATTATCGGATCAATAATTCATATTATTTGAATAATATTATTAGATAGCATTATTGGCAATGTCTAGAAAGTTCATCAAGGAGAGGTTTGGTCACCTAATTGCGCGCCAAGAAGAGAAATCCTTATCGGAAAGCCCCTCTTTCCCAGGAACCACCGTTGTCATAAATGTGATTCTCGTAATATTATTTGTGAATAATTAATTATTGATTCATATGATAAGAAAATATTTATTTGATATGGATATAAATGATGGATTTATTTATGTGGTTATAAGTGAAGGAATTAATGATGAGGTGTTTTATCAAGATTTGTCGAAATGGAGAACAAAATATGGGATTTTCGTAAAAATTAGTTTATTACTTGATTTTGTAAAATCCATAACTCTTTAATGTATAATGAGCTAAGAGATGAGCCATATATCAAAAGAAAGCCCTAGAAGTAAGCTAACTGTAAATTTGAATCACCCAAAAATTCTTTGTAGATATTTCGTGGTGAAATTTTGAATGAAATCGTCCGAAGGACTAATAGTCCGAAAAATCGTTGTTCTTCACTTATATTAAGGTGAGTTATAAATTTTGATCCGACTGTTGGATCGTTGTAATTTTTGGATATGTTATACATATATAAGTTGAGTATATGTCCACAAATTTTGAACCGTTAAAATGAACGTATGATTTGTTATGAATTTTAAGAGGTAAATCGATTCTTAAATTAGGTTTTGGTGGAAAATTCTAGAATTGAGTGGGCCCCACTCTTGGTTGTTGGGGAAGATGGCTGATTTTTGGTGGGTGGAATAGTAGCAGTAGTAAAGCCATCGTGTAAAGAGGTCAAGTCTGCCTTGCTGGCTAACATTTTCCTATAAATAGAGGGCTAAGTTAGAATTGAAAATCACACCGTAAACAAAGTTTTCTCTTTCTCTCTAGATTATTGAGTGTAATTTGTGAGTATTTAGATACTTGGTGAGTTGATATTCATCGATTGCAAGTTTCCTTCACGTCATATCCAGATATCCCCGTCAAGTCTTTTTTCTTTTGAGGTGCGGGATAGTAAGGGATGTTATTTTCTTCTCGATGATATTATTTCTTCAATATCATTATCTTTGAAATGTTGATCTGAAGTTTTTATCAAATTTGGAACTTTTTCATGCTGTGGGTTACTATTCATGAGTTCTTATTCATGGGTTACTATTCACGAGTTACTATTCACGAAGTTACTATTCACGAGTTACTATTCACGAGTCTTATTCTATGAAGCGTGAAGATGTTTTTTGTGAAATTTCTATCTTTTGGTGTCGAGTTACTATTCACGATATCTTGACTATTCACGATATCTGACACTATTCACGAATCGACCTTTATTCACCGAAAAATGAAAATTTTTCTTTTCGTCTAAAAATATCTATTCGGATACTAGCTTTGATTGTATCCATGTTTTGATCATTCTTGAATTTTACACCACTATGATTATTTTGAGGTATTTTTGGATGTATAGATTGAGAGTTATGAATTTTATGAGAAAAGACTATTTTAAAAGTAATCGCTTATAACTCCTTGCGGTTAACTCCAAAATTGATGAAATTTTTATTGAGAGTACATCTATATAATATCGATTAGTACTCTGTGAATTTCGAATTTTTGGATAAAAGTACAATTTATGATAAATGTTTAAATATTCTATTGGTTTTGGCCATATGAAAAATAGTAAATGAATTTTTAAAATTTCGAGAAAAATATATGTTCAATATGGGACTATTTTATGCTAAATCCCGTAAAAGAAATATTTTTGAACCCATTTGGTATTTTTCATGAAAATGTTCTAGTTATGAGTAAATGAATTAAATATGTTATGTGAAGTAAGAAAATTAGAAAATATGATTTTATGGTTTGAGAATCATATATGAGGTATATGCAGATTTTTGATGAGGGTTTTGGTTATTGGTGATGAAATTTTATGAGTTTGGCATTTTATGATGATTAAATGCATTAATTAGTAAAGTGTAAACAATTTAATTAAATTGTTTATAAGTTTAAGAAATGATTAAAATATTATTATAATATTAATAATATTAGATTATGAGATTTCTAAGTGATTTATAACATTTGGATTAAGGTGTTATAAATATGGAGATGACTTGTTGATGAATATCTTTAAATTGTAGTAAAAGATGAATTATTGATGAATATCTTTGGCTCAGAATGCAAAGATGACTTTACTTTGATGAATATCTTTAGCATTTAGTGCAAAGATGAATTATTGATGAATATCTTTGGCTTGTAATGCAAAGATGACTTGTTGATGAATATCTTTGCTTTTGAAGTGCAAGATGAATTATCGATGAATATCTTTGGCTCGTAATGCAAAGATGACTTTTGTTGTTGAATATCTTTAAATTTTGTAATGCAAAGATGAATTATTGATGAATATCTTTGGCTTTGTAATGCAAAGATGACTTGTTGATGAATATCTTTAGCCCGTAGTGCAAAGATGAATTATTGATGAATATCTTTGGCTCAGTAATGCAAAGATGACTGTTGTTGAATATCTTTGCTTTTAATAGTGCAAAGATGAATTATTGATGAATATCTTTGGCTCGTAAGAATGCAAAGATGACTTGTTGATGAATATCTTTAGCCAGTAGTGCAAAGATGAATTATTGATGAATATCTTTGGCTCGTAATGCAAAGATGACTGTTGTTGAATATCTTTAAATTTGTAGTGTAAAGATGAACTGTTGATGAATATCTTTGACCCGTGGTGCAAAGATGAATTTATTAAGATGATTATGAATGAGAACTGTGATTTGGTATAACCATGATATTTGATGTTTCGTAAAAGACGGTGATGAAAGTTATCTTCGTCCCGGATGAGAAGAGAATTTAGAATCACAATTATGATTATGAGTTATTCATATAATTGTGGAAAGGAACTGTTGATTGATGTTACGAGGGGATAAAATATTGTTGGTGGACTTTTAACGTGGAGAAGACAATGAGACTTTATAGTCTATTCGACTCTTCTAATGGATTGCTCATTCCGTAAACTATGGTTGAAAAGTTTTATCATCTACCATATGTTCTAAATCTCTCGATTTATTCTTGATGAAGACTATTGATAATTTATCTTTAGTCATAATATTCTTTCTTCGAGCTAGTCAGGTTTCACCCTTTTGTTTCACAATTCCTTTCGTGTAATAAAAGTGTAGCCGGGTCGAGCGGGGGATAGCGAGGAATAGAGTGGTGGTCTATAGATGTTGAGGGTGAGGTGAATTTAACTTGGAAGGGTGTTTTGTCACTATCATACAAGATGTCTAATGACATACAACCCTCGTGTTATCATAAGACATGGTTGTGCTCATCCACTTGCTTTGAGTATATTTACAAGCACTACCTATATAATCTTGGTGTTTGTTTGGAGTATAATACCCAACTAGAGACAAATGGAGATAATGATATGTCAAGAGAAGACTCACCATTGGGAAGAATATGATAGTAATCTTCTCGCTTTTCTTTGGGGTTTATTGGGTTAACCAAGGATAATTCGTATTATATACGATATCTACCATAACCTAAAAGCATGGCCTCCCATGTATATAAGGTTTCTCGAGCACTTCCCAAAGATTCTAATTTCTAAAACAGCTTTTGACTATACCTTTATGTAAGGTGTCATGGTGACGTGTTATCCAAGTTGGTGTCCGAGTTACATTTGGTATATATTGGTATCCAAACTCACAAGAGATATGTGTTGTTGTATTTTGCACGACAATTGTTGTAATAAAGTTGTAGTTATTTACGTACCATGTATTTAACGACTTCGAATAGGTTGGATGGAATGGACCTATTTTGGGGTCAATTAGTTACATTTAATATCGTAGCTTAGGATATGATCTCCAATGGAGATCGGGGAATAGAACTAGGAGGGAGAGACGAGTAAATCCTTCGCTAGTGTGTCCTACCTAAGCTTATTTGTTGGTCACCATAATATATCGGGATATTATGTGATATGTTAATTTGTTAAATTAACCCTTGTTTTGAAGTTTGTATTCTAGAATGATATCCTGAAATACGAGAGATGAAAGAAATGGAGAAATCATGATGACAGGGGAGATAGAATCAAATGAAAACAAGGTATTCTCAACTCTTTGAAATACCGAATGCGTAAATTTCGGGACGAAATTTCATAAGGAGGGAGATTGTAAGACCGAATTTTATGAAATAAAAGTATTCAATTTTTCTATTCAAGAATTGGTTAAATTGATAAAAGTTAAAGTTAAGGGTGATATATGAAATTTTTTTTTTCAAAATAAGCGAGGGGTATAAAGTATTCATTATTGTTTGGGAATATTCGTTTGGTCGTGGAATATTCTTTCCGTCTTGGAATATTCGCATGACGGCGCAGACCATGTGTGGGCCCCCATAACCTGAGCGATTGGATGAAGAAAAACGACAAATATAAGTTGGTTAAAAATAACGGCGTAGTTGTTACCGTTAAGACCGCTTGGAATACCCGGTGGTTAAAATACAGTAATACGCTGGCGTGGTTGCAAGCAATGACACTCAGTATTGCATAATATTGTTGAATTATTGATCCTTACGTAAGAAGGCACTACTCAATAATTTTCACGAGTGAATTACCGCTCAATATTTTATTTTATTGATTCAATAATTGCTGCGTTGATATTTTATATTATTGTTGTTCAATAATTGTCACTGCACATTATCTCCATTATCAGATCAATAATTCATATTATTTGAATAATATTATTAGATAGCATTATTGGCAATGTCTAGAAAGTTCTGTCAAGGAGAGGTTTGGTCACCTAATTGCGCGCCAGTAAGGAGAAATCCTTATCGAAAAGCCCCCTCTTTCCTGGAACTACTGGTTCATCATAAATGTGATTCGTAAATATTATTTGTGAATAATTAATTATTGATTCATATGATAAGAAAATATTTATTTGATATGGATATAAATGATGGATTTATTTATGTGGTTATAAGTGAAGGAATTAATGATGAGGTGTTTTATCAAGATTTGTTTAAATGGAGAACAAAATATGGGATTTTCGTAAAAATTAGTTTATTACTTGATTTTGTAAAATCCATAACTCTTTAGTAATAATGAGCTAAGAGATGAGCCATATATCAAAAGAAAAGCCCTAGAAGTAAGCTAATCAGAGAAATTTGAATCACCCAAAAATTCTTTGTAGATATTTCGTGGTGAAATTTTGAATGAAATCGTCCAAGGACTAATAGTCCAAAAAAATCGTTGTTCTTCACTATATTATGTGAGTTATAAATTTTGATCCGACCGTTGGATCGTTGTAATTTTGGATATGTTATACATATATAAGTTGAGTATATGTCCACAAATTTTGAACCGTTAAAATGAACGTATGATTTGTTATGAATTTTAAGAGGTAAATCGATTCTTTAAATTAGGTTTTGGTGGAAAATTCTAGAATTGAGTGGGCCCCACTCTTGGTTGTTGGGGAAGATGGCTGATTTTTGGTGGGTGGAATAGTAGCGAGTAAAGCCATCGTGTAGCGTGTCAAGTCCGCTTTTGCGGCTAACATTTTCCTATAAATAGAGGGCTAAGTTAGAATTGAAAATCACACCGTAAACAAAGTTTTCTCTTTTCTCTCTCTAGATTATCGAGTGTAATTTGTGAGTATTTAGATACTTGGTGAGTTGATATTCATCGCTGCAAGTTTCCTTCAAATCATATCCGATATCCCGTCGTAAGTCTTTGCTTCTTTTGAGGTAAGGGATAGTAAGGGATGTTATTTTCTTCTCGGATGATATTATTTCTTCAATATCATTATCTTTGAAATGTTGATCCAAGTTTTTATCAAATTTGGAACTTTTTCATGCTCGGGTTACTATTCATGAGTTACTATTCATGGGTTACTATTCACGAGTTACTATTCACGAGTTACTATTCACGAGTTACTATTCACGAGTACTATTCAGCGAAGCGTGAAGATGTTTTTTTGTGAAATTTCTATCTTTTGGTGTCTGATTACTATTCACGATATCTGGCACTATTCACGATATCTGACACTATTCACGAATCGACCTATACTTATTCAATAGAAAAAATGAAAATTTTTCTTTTCGCCTAAAATATCTATTCGGATACTAGCTTTGATTGTATCCATGTTTCATCATTCTTGAATTTTACACCACTATGATTATTTTGAGGTATTTTTGGATGTATAGATTGAGAGTTATGAATTTTATGAGAAAAGACTATTTTAAAAGTAATCGCTTATAACTCCTCATGTTAACTCCAAAATTGATGAAATTTTTATTGAGAAAGACATCTATATAATATCGAACAGTACTCTGTGAATTTCGGAATTTTTGGATAAAAGTACAATTTATGATAAATGTTTAAATATTCGGTGGTTTTGGCCATATGAAAAATAGTAAATGAATTTTTAAAATTTCGAGAAAATATATGTTCAATATGGGACTATTTTATGCTAAATCCCGTAAAAGAAATATTTTTGAACCTGATTTGGTATTTTCATGAAAATGTTCTAGTTATGAGTAAATGAATTAAATATGTTATGTGAAGTAAGAAAATTAGAAAATATGATTTTATGGTTTGAGAATCATATATGAGGTATATGCTGATTTTTGATGAGGGTTTTGGTTATTGGTGATGAAATTTTATGAGTTTGGCATTTTATGATGATTAAATGCATTAATTAGTAAAGTGTAAACAATTTAATTAAATTGTTTATAAGTTTAAGAAATGATTAAAATATTATTATAATATTAATAATATTAGATTATGAGATTTCTAAGTGATTTATAACATTTGGATTAAGGTGTTATAAATATGGAGATGACTTGTTGATGAATATCTTTGCTGTTACAGAAGGTCTGAAGATGAATTATTGATGAATATCTTTGGCTTGAATGCAAAGATGACTTGTTGATGAATATCTTTGCTTTGTAGTGCAAAAGATGAATTATTGATGAATATCTTTGGCTCAGAATGCAAAGATGACTTGTTGATGAATATCTTTTTTTTTGTAGTGAAAAGATGAATTATCGATGAATATCTTTGGCTCGTAAATGCAAAGATGACTGTTGTTGAATATCTTTAGCACATAGTGCAAAGATGAATTATTGATGAATATCTTTGGCTTGTAATGCAAAGATGACTTGTTGATGAATATCTTTAGCTGTAGATAGTCAAAGATGAATTATTGATGAATATCTTTGGCTCAGAATGCAAAGATGACTGTTGTTGAATATCTTTAAATTTCAGTAGTGCAAAGATGAATTATTGATGAATATCTTTGGCTCGTAATGCAAAGATGACTTGTTGATGAATATCTTTAATTTTGTAGTGCAAAGATGAATTATTGATGAATATCTTTGGCTCGTGAATGCAAAGATGACTTTGTTGTTGAATATCTTTAGCTTTGTAGTGTAAAGATGAATGCTGTTGATGAATATCTTTGACCTTCGTGTGCAAAGATGAATTTATTAAATATGATTATGAATGGACTGTGATTTGGTATAACCACTGATATTTGATGTTTCGTAAAGACAAGTGATGAAAGTTATCTTCGTCCCCGGATGAGAAGAGGAATTTAGAATCACAATTATGATTATGAAAGTTATTCATATAATTGTGGAAAGGAACCGTTGATTGATGTTACTGGGGATAAAATATTGTTGGTGGACTTTTAACGTGGAGAAAGACAATAGACTTTATAGTCTATTTGACTCTTCTAATGGATTGCTCATTCCACTTGCAAACTATGGTTGAAAAGTTTTATCATCTACCATATGTTCTAAATCTCCGATTTATTACATGAAGACTATTGATAATTTATCTTTAGTCATAATATTCTTTATCGAAATTAGTTGTGCTCACCCTTTTGTTTCACAATTCCTTTTCGTGTAATAAAAGTGTAGTCGGGTTTGAGCGGGGGATAAGCGAGGAATAGAGTGGTGGTCTATAGATGTTGAGGGTGAGGTGAATTTAACTTGGAAGGGTGTTTTGTCACTATCATACAAGATGTCTAATGACATACAACCTCGTGTTATCATAAGACATGGTTGTGGCTCATCCACTTGCGAGTATATTTACAAGCACTACCTATATAATCTTGGTGTTTGTTTGGAGTATAATACCCAACTAGAGACAAAGTGGAGATAATGATATGTCAAGAGAAGACTCACCATTGGGAAGAATATGATAGTAATCTTCTCGTTTTTCTTTGGGGTTTATTGGGTTAACCAAGGATAATTACGTGGCCATATGATATCTACCATAACCTAAAAGCACGGGCCTCCCACGTATACGAAGGTTTCTCTGAGCACTTCCCAAAGATTCTAATTTCTAAAACAGCTTTTGACCGTACCTTTATGTAAGGTGTCATGCGACGTGTTATCCAAGTTGGTGTCCAGAAAGTTACATTTGGTATATATTGGTATCCAAACTCACAAAGATATGTGTTGTTGTATTTTGCATCGACAATTGTTGTAATAAAGTTGTAGTTATTTCAGATCACGATTTAACGACTCGTAATAGGTTGGATGGAATGGACCTATTTTGGGGTCGTTACCTAAAGTCAATCGTAGAGTGCAGAACTACGACTCCAAATGTAAGTGCTCACAATGCCAAGTCGTAATCGTAGAAGCGGATACGGTTCTCAAAGAATGAGCACTCCTGCAATATCCAAAGGTACGAAGACTCGTCAAGTAATCGCAAAGATGCAATCCACATGTAAGGGAACCGAGAGCACTCAACGAATGGCATGCAGCTAGCTAGTAGAAAAAGTAAGCACCAATCCAATCAAAGATCAAGATTGAGTTGAAAGGCCATTCGTGATGAAGTCTTCCACAAGATGATTCAAAGAAGACTTCAACGACTAAGAAAAAAATCACTAATGGAGATTCTTATCAAGAGAATGAAGACAACGATCTTGGAAGCAACCAGGATCGTAGTGTTTATCGACGAAAGAAAGAATCGATGGAAGGTGAACCGAGATAATTGGTCAGACTTCGAAGAGCAAAGGCTAAAGTGATTAAGTGCATGGTCGGGTTCATTGATGATAAGTGAAGCGGAAGATCACCAGAAAAAGTAAGTTTGACGCCCACAAATCAAGTGTCTTGATATTCGAAGGGGACCAGAAAGCAAGGAATTAGGCCATCAAGATCTCGAGAATAATTAAGCAAATGTAAGTATCAAGCACCGCACAATATAAGGAAGAGGTGTTCTACATTGAAGATCCAATCAACACTCTTCGTGATCGTAGTGTTAACTCTACTAAGTCAACGAGCAACACTCAAAGAAGACACTATGATCGGTCCACGAAGACGTGCATCGTAATCGTAGAAGTTAGGATACCAAGACCAAGCATTGGCAGCGGTTCAATCCGAAGGGTAATATTCTTGGACAAGTGCTTATTGAGGCATACATGCAAAAGGACAACCTCGATCAAGAAATCGGAAGAAATAAAGTCTTGAACCGCCAAGATAGTAAAGTGATACATCTGGCAGGGTAGGTGAAACAATGAGACGCTAGAGTCGTAAAAAAGTATGTCATGTCACATCAAGCAGTCTACCTCAAGCAACTTGAGATCTGTGAAGACATTTAAATAACTTCCAATGACTACTTTCCAACGGAAGGATTGGGAAGGTGTATAAATGTAGAAGAGCTTCAAAGATCAAAGGTTGCTGAATTTGTGAGTTTTGGAGAGAAGGTGGATCGGTCTAATCAAGTGATAGTGAGTCCAAAGGCTCACTCTACGATCCACTAAGAACACTCAGAAGTCAGATCAAGCAAGAAGTAGAAGTGTGAGTTCTACTATGTAGAACTGAGAGTTCTACTACATGAAGAGTGTTCTGAATCGCCGAGAGAAAAGAAGAGCATCATGCCATCCGGATGTCCATCATGGGAAGACTCTAAGTACAATAGAGAAGAGCCTCACGATCGACAAGAAGTCCATCATGGGAAGGCATCGAGGAGCAAGAAGGAGATCACAAAAAGCCATCTTGGTGACAAGCGTGAAAAGTTTTAAGTACTAACGTAAGAGCTTACACCGTCTTAGAAGCCCTCATGTGCTACCATCAAGTACTAAGAAGAATGATCTTCAAGGCGCGCTTCATCAAGGGGTCATCCAGAGTAGTTGAGCAACCTAAGAAGTCGAGCATCATGCAATACTCAACCGCTTCTTCAAGGATGATCAAGCCAAGTCGCTAAGGATAGAAGATGTTCGGCAGCATGAAGACATCTTAGCAATTTCAAAGACCGACTTCAACAACAACAAACAAACAACTCAACGAAGCCAGGGCACCGAGGGGTCCTTGTCCAAAAGGACTAAATGAAGCGGGGCCAAGAGGTCCTTGTCCGGAGGGACTAAACAAAGCGTAACCAAAGGGTCCTTGTCCGGAGGGACTAAACGAAGTTCCAACCTGCTTTGGCTTGAAGAGTTCTTGTGGAACTAGAAGAGTCCCAAGGTCACCGGCCTTGAAGAGTTCTTAGTGAATCAAGTCCCAAGTGTCAGGCCTCGAAAGAATCGTAGAGATTCGAGGTCTTTGCCGCTTCCTTAGTGGAAATCCTGCTAGTTGAAAGCGTAAGAGTGGATTAGGAGCTTGAGTCTCCGAACCACTTAAAACACCTTGTGTCTTTTACATTATGTCATTTACATTATGTCTATAATCGCTATGTATGTTCTAACTGCTACAACTAAACTAACCTAACCCAACGAACAATGTATGCGTGATTACGAATATATCGAATGAAGGGAATCTTTTACTTATTCATTTTGTGCTTGAAAAGATTCTTATATTTGTCATATACTTAAATATGAACAATACAACATAAACCGTAAAAGTATTTGAAATAAAAAGGATCTATTCAACCCCTTCTAAATCTATTGTGCCCTCTCGGGAACTAACGAGACTAAGTATCGCGCTCCACTAATCGAGCCATATTTACAACATCCGAATATAAACACACGCTTTACGAGAAATAAGATGTTGACGTATCTCTGGCTTCAAACCTCTTAAAAACATCCGTGTCATTCTCTCTTCATTATCCACCAAGTGGGACGCAAACCGGGATAACTCCGCAAATTTAGCCTCGTGTTACGACACTTTGGCCATATTGTTTTGTTCCAACTTGATAAACTCCACCTTCTTCATGCGTGACGAATACTTTAGGGAAAGTATTTGTCGTTGAACAGCTCTTGGAACTTCTCCCAAGACATCTTCAGTACGGCAGGTTGAGTATATTTTACCGATTTCCACCATGAATTTGCCTCTCTCTTGCACAACATAAAAGGCGTGAAGGGAACTTTTTGCTCCTCGGAGCATCTCAAGACATCAAATATCTTGGTGATCTGCTTTATTCATGCTTCCACCATAAGTGGTTTTGGCTCTCCCTTAAACTCCGGTGGTCCCACCTTGAACTATTTAATGGTGACCACTTGAGAGTTTCAGTGTTTCCACTGCATTTTGGGCATGAGCCGCTCTCGCTTTCTTCTTGCATGAATTGCATAAAGCCCTGAATATTTGATCATTCATCATTTGGTCGGTGTTGTTGTTTGCGTGATGAGGATTGTCGCCTTCGATGCACATTATCCTCGATTATTGATATGTGGTGAATCAACGGTCACCCGTGCTCCATTCTTATTCTCAACATTCTCGAATGTCATTTTCGAATCTTGCCACAAAACAAAGGTTAATTGACATGTAACATATTATCCCAAAATTCGACCGACCAATTAAATACCACATAAACTTAGGTAGGTCATACTAATGAAAAGAATTCCTCGCTCTCCCTCCTAGTACTATTCTCACATCTTAGCGGGGATCATATCCCTAAGCTTTGATACTTAACCGCGACGCCTTCAAAATTAGGTATACATCACCCATCTCGGGTCGTCAGATACATGGTACAAAATTCAAGGATATTCTTTAGTATCACGACCATAAATTATCCATGCACTACAACCAAGGACATTCGTGTATTCATTAATGGTCATGATCATGCCAACAAATGTCCATCAATGCACTACTAGGCCACCGATAACTTTTACCACATCATTTGTAATATTACTACCATAATTACAATCAATAATCCCTCATCATAATCATACCAAGTCCATCTACGCACTACTGAATACGGATGACTTATAATATAATATAAACACGAGGATGATGACAATGATATAAGAATTCAATAAAACAAGTTCAAGAATTAATTTATCCAGAACTAATAATGTCCAAATTGTCAACATGATCTTCGCTTTGTAGAGTAAAATTCAAGAATGATCGGAAGAATATTTCCATGAAAAGATCTTCGGATGAAGCGCTAATATCGAGGATATTCTACTAATTTCATGGAGTATAGAAGTCAAAACTTTAACCAACCGAGTATAATAAAGAATGTCACCAAGATATAGGTAAATCACAGATATACAAAGTTATTCCAATGAATAATAAGCAATGGAATAACACCCTTACATTAAGTAGGAGATTGAATACTGCAAGAGTAGTGTAGAATGAGATCTCTTCTTCTTCTTTCTCTCATATTCTCTCTATACTTTCTCTCTCTATACTGAATGAATTAGTGAAAATAATGAAGACTAGGCCTCTATTTATAGAAGATTTATAGCTTAGCACTTGAAATGTGAAAAGGCAAGTGGCTTGACGACCAATGATGTGAAAAGAAAAGTGGTTTGATCACCAATAATATGAAACACCAAGTGGTTTGACGCTCAGAATGTGAAACGACAATTGGTTCAACGCTTTGTAATATAAACGACAAATGGTTTGATGTTTGGTAAATGTAATTACTATCGATTTAAGGTAATTACTATCGACGAAGAGACTTCTTAGATGATGACATATAGGTCCCCCCATAAAATAAACTAAATTTACCACAAACATCTCATAATAGAATTTTATATACATCAAAGATTGAATAAATATTACCACAAATTATTTTATTTTAATCAACACATATTTAATCTTTCAACAATTATTAATCATTTATAACTTGTCGTCTCAATTATTGATTTAATAATATAACATATTATATGATTGATCTTGTGTGACAATAATAGAATCAATAATATAAGAGATATGATGCAACAATTAATTCGTAGTAATAATTGAGTATAAATTGAAACTTCTCACGTAAAGATCAATAATCAATACCGTGTGCTACTACGCAACCACGCCAGACATCTTTTCTTTTACTACTTAAGTAGTTCAATGCTTTTAACTCTGTAGAATACCTCCGCCAATTATTTTCATAAAAAGATTTTTTATCGTTTTTCAATCCGATAATAATTTCGTTGTGGGATCCACCAATGATCATTTGTTTAGAAGCTCAAATCTCATCCTCTTAATTCGTGGTCGATACTTAAAAGTTAACACAATGTAATACCATTTATAAAAGACTACACCATAAACATTATAATCTACACATCCATCAAAACGACGTTGATGAAAGATTGAAAGTATTCACACTTTTACCATATTAAACAACCTTGATGAAAGTATTTTAACCAACTTCTCAATCAACCATCTGACATTGGACTGGACCACACCAATATATATTAAGCCCTTTCTTTTCATCAAAAGAAATCCAACCCCAAAATAACAACCACCAAGTTACACTCCAACTCCAACCATAATGCAACTGAAACTACCCCATTTTGCAACCTCAGTACGCACTACACTACTAGTACTATACACCGCCGAACATCCACGTGTCAGGTCTTCTTTGGAAACTGATTAGTCAAAATTTCTACATGTGTGGGTCCCATATCACTGCGGCTACTCACGTGGTCACCATAAAAACAGACGGTGAGGTGAAAACTCAAAGTGCACACTGCTCACCCCCTTCATTATCACTCACCGTTGTGGCCCACCGTCAGCAATAACTTAATATAACCCGGTTCAGACCACCCGGTCAAAGCACCGCCGAACCGGTCAAGGCTGATCTCATCGGTATCCACAGTCCAACCACTCATATCCGCCCACGCGTCCAAATATCACTGGTCCCGTATCCAGAATCCAATGACAGGCCCTTCCCCTATAAAAACAAACCACTGACGGTTTTATTTTCTCATTCCTTATTCCTTCCTTGTGCCTTCAGCAACCAGCGTAAAAAAAATGGCGCCAAAATCACTCCTTTCCCCGGCGAAAATCCGGCCATATTTCTCCCTTACATTTTCCCTAATTTCGGTCCTCCTCCTCTCTCCGGCATTCTGCGCCCATGACTACTCCAATGCCCTTAAAAAAAGCATCCTTTTCTTCGAAGGGCAACGCTCCGGCAAGCTCCCGCAAGATCAACGCCTCAGATGGCGCCGAGACTCCGCATTGCACGACGGTGCCACCGCTGGGGTGGACTTAACCGGAGGCTACTACGACGCAGGAGACAACGTAAAGTTCGGGTTTCCGATGGCCTTTACGACCACATTACTCGCCTGGAGCGTAATAGACTTCGGAAGGAACATGGGGCCGGAGCTCGGCAATGCGATTAAGGCCTTGAAATGGGGAACGGACTACCTGTTAAAGGCGACGGCGAATCCAAATACCGTTTACGTTCAGGTGGGTGACGCGTATTCGGATCACGATTGCTGGGAGAGGCCTGAAGATATGGATACGTTGCGGACAGTATATAAGATTGATAGGGACCACCCGGGATCCGACGTGGCAGGAGAAACCGCTGCTGCATTGGCCGCTGCGTCTATTGTGTTCAGGTCACGTGACGCTGCTTACTCTCGCCTACTCCTCGATCGTGCCGTTAAAGTAAGCTTTTTTTCCTCTGTTTTTTTGACTATATAGTGTAATTGTCACAATTCTACAGTTCTCCTAGCTAGCTTGCAGTAAGCTTTAATTTATTTAACTTTTATTTTCTCACCAACTTATATACGGAACATATACTTTTTGTACGTTGATATGGGGAGTATATATATTTTACTAGTATTATTTGTTTAGAATTCGTACACTACTTTATACGTGCATTTTTTCTCGATAATTTAGTAGTATGATCGATGTAGATTATGTATGCTTATACATGTACCTTTTTATGTGGAACTTTTTGGTTATTATGTCCCTAATTTAAGTATCTACGTTTGAAAATAAATTGAACTTTAATTATTTCTATTACTGTTAAGATAAAACTTACTCAAATTAAATATATTTTCATAAACACCCGTCTCAAATTAGAACACAGTTTGATATATATATATATATATATATATATATATATATATATATATATATATATATATATATATAAATATAAGATGCCAAACAATTATTAATATTAGAGCTCTTTGGACATGATAATTATATATGAAAATTTCATATGAGTGTTTTATAATTTTATTTATTTTATTTTTATTTGGGGATCAAAACACATAATAGAAATTGTAAAAATTCATGTCCAATTTTTATTTTCGCATACAATTTTTTTTAATACTAATAACTTCCGGGGTGAACCTGGCATAAGTTATGGTTGGATTTGAATTTAGATTCAGAATTTTATAAAATTTACTTGACCAATGTATATCATACTTACATGGCGTTGCTCAGTTTTTACGTGACAAAGACGCTACATGCAGCTGGTGTTGACATCTTTGTGTTTGTAGGTGTTCGAGTTTGCTGACAGGCACCGGGGTGCGTACAGTGCCAGCCTACACTCAGCAGTTTGCCCTTTTTACTGTGACGTAAATGGTTACCAGGTAGGTAAAAAAGAAATACGGAGCAGTAGTAAAAAAACAGTTGATTTTACTAGTTACTCCATTATTAATTTTGTAGGATGAGTTGTTGTGGGGAGCGGCATGGTTGCACAAGGCATCAAGGAGGCGAGAATACCGAGAGTACATAGTGAAAAACGAGGTGGTTCTGAGAGCTGGAGACACCATTAATGAATTCGGTTGGGATAACAAGCACGCTGGAATTAATGTTCTCATTTCCAAGGTTAGTAGTTATTACACCTAGTATCCTTATCCCCGGATGGATGGAGTATTAATTTATCCTCGGATAAGGAAACAATTCTCGATCATGACTGCTCCATCTATCTACTCCTTGTGTATAAAATTAAGAAAATAATTGTATATTATTAAATATAATATCAAATGTCTATATTGCCCTTGTTTTAGAAAAATAAATTGTTATTTATTGGACAAAAAATAGTAAGAAAACCAAAGTTATATTTAATACTTAGGGTAATATTGAAAACTAAACAATTAATGCTTAATTGGAATTCTAAAACATCATATATTAAGGGACAAAAAACTCTCCAAAACGTCTTATATTAAAGTTTTAAACGGAGGGAGTACTACTTAGTACTTGTTTTTGTACTTGCCAAATACTCTTATTATTTGTTGGTATTTTTTTTTTGAGAATTGATATTTACACAAATAAATTTAATAGCTCTACAAGTTTTTCTTCACATGATTAGTCAGTGGGGTCCATCTCTCCCCACCTCATGTGAGAGTGTTTCTTGTGGAACTATTAAATTTACGAAAATATCAATTCTCCTTTTATTTTTTGTAATTTTGTCTGGAGTATTTTTGCACTTCTTAAGCTAAATGAATATACTCCGTCACCAAATTAAGTGACATGATGTAGAATTGAAAGTGGACGAGTCCTACTGCAAACCGTGCCAAGTTTATTTAAAGAAAATTCCAAGACCAGATTGTAAATGGACAATTAATTAGGGATGTTTGATGACCGTTGTTGATTGTTATTGCATATGAAAACATGATGATGTGCAATTTAAAGCCGTTGGATCATGTGGGGTTGACAAAATGACAGTCCTTTTTATCGTAAGAGTTGCCCCTTAAGTTCCTGTCTTTAAGGGCAATTATATATTGTTCTTTCTAGCTGCAATCCAAATCATTTAGATATGCAATGTTTTTTTTCCCTGATGCATGCTTGTGCTTGAAGTCCGTGGGAGATGGACATTTCCTTCTATATAATCTACCTTTTAGTAGATTTAAGATCAATCAACTCTTCATTTAGGTGGGTTGAAATTCTGATTGTGACTCGTCCAAGTTTTTGGTGGCTGAATTGGGACCAAATGGTTAAATAGCATGCCATCAAGTCCATTTCCTTAATTTCTTTATGCAAAATAATAGTACTGCTTAATTTGCACTAAAAAAAATATTATTAACTAGAGAAAAACAAACATATGACAGCTGTGGGATAACAGAGCAGAGCAGAGCCTGAGCCTAAATATATACCATGCACCCTGGCTAAACTGTTGTTTGGATGGTTTACAGGAAGTACTGATGGGAAAAGAAAACGACCTCAAATCTTTCCAAATCAATGCAGATGGCTTCATATGCTCTTTGTTGCCTGGCATTTCTCATCCCCAAGTTCAATACTCTCCAGGTATATATGTACATATATAGTACTACAGTAGTTGATTAACTATGTATGTATGTATAATTACGGAGTATCATATACTCCATCCATCAAGAGTGGTAATTGTTGTAAGTTACTACACTAGTTAACATATTTACTCTAATTTATATATTTTAGTGTCGGCCTTAATTAATTCTAGGCTGGCTATCTTCTGTTGTTGTATAAATTACTCAATTAATAAACACATGCATGTAACTTGCATATAAATGAATAGGTGGGCTGATTTTCAAGGCTGGAGGAAGTAACATGCAGCATGTAACCTCCCTATCTTTCCTACTTCTTGCCTATTCTAATTATATAAGCCACGCCAATCATGCTGTGCCATGTGCCCAGAAATCTGCCTCCCCTGCTCTCCTCAAACGCCTGGCCAAGCGTCAGGTAACGTAGTAACTGTTTCTGTTTATTTACTGTCCCAAAATCTAGAATCTCAACTATAAATTTTACCCAACACTAGTAATTACTCCACATACATCTATACCTATATCTATATTTCAATAATCTTGATTCTCCCTCCCAGCAGGTTGACTACATTCTGGGGGATAATCCAATGACAATGTCGTACATGGTTGGATATGGTGCACGTTACCCCCAGCGAATACACCACCGGGGAAGCTCACTGCCGTCTGTCAAGGCCCACCCAGCCCGAATAGGCTGCAAAGCAGGATCCCGTTTTTACTCGAGTCCGAATCCGAACCCAAATCTGCTTGTCGGAGCTGTGGTTGGTGGGCCCAATAGCTCTGATGCGTTCCCTGACTCCAGGCCTTTCTTTCAGGAATCCGAGCCTACAACTTATATAAATGCGCCATTAGTGGGCCTGCTAGCCTACTTTTCAGCCCATCCCTGATATGTAAATGGAGAACGCTATGTTATGTTACGTAGCGGTGGGCAAAGGTCACCCTACCTAGTAAACAATTGATGTGCTTGCTATTTAAGGTTGTTGTTGTAGTTATTTTTGTTCTATTTAATTTAAGTAATGGAAACAGAATACCTACTTGCCTACCTACATGCAAGTTTCCTTCTGTAGTTCTGTTTATTTTTCTTCATTAATTTGTTCAAGGCGAACATAAATACTACTCTCTCTGTCTCATATTTTAGATAATTTTATTTTTTTTAAATTATTTAAACTTGTATATAATCTAGGAGAATTATCCATAATTTTTTCAAAATTACTTTTCATGGAAAAATACCACAAAGAGAATATAAGATAAGTATATGGTCAATGGTAGTATTATATATAGACATTAATACTATATATAATGATATACAATCATTTTCTTGCACAATTCTAAAACATTATAATAGACAAAAAAATCTGTGACTTGAAATGTTCAACGAGGGAGAGTGATTTATTTGAATGCTTATTAATAAAATAAAATAAAAATCAAATGATTTATAATCTTACATCTTAGTGTTGTTATTCATTAAGTCTTATAAATGCGTTACAAATATTTTAAATTATACTATTATAGAGCATTTTATGCGAATGTAAAAAAGTAAAAACATAATTAAGACTTGTTCAGGATGACTATATTATATTATATTATATTATACCAAGTTAAATGTCAAAACCAAAAAACAAAACAAACACAAAAATTAAGCAATTTTCAGCTACAACCACTTTTAAAGTTCTGTTAGCTTTGCATTTTGTTATGATTTCAATTCAAAATTCTGAAAAAAAATAAAAAGGCAGTTTCGTTGGGCGTTTTAATTTATGGTTGAATCATTAACATAGTGAACCCAATGTCAGGATATATTCATGCCGGCTCATATATATGTTCCAGCTCATATCATATTATATTGGCCCAATTCCTAGTATCTTTACCTGCTCGGGAGAAGCATGTTAGAAAAGTCAAATATATACTTTTTGTCCGATCGAGAGCTCCACCCCGCCGGGGATGAGATGTCTTTTTCCAGAACAATATTGCTTGGCTTGGCTTGGCTTGGATACCTAATTAGACAACTGAAAAGAATTGAAAGAGGTTAAATAGGAGTATTAAGTTATCAATTCTCGGCTGGAACCGTTATGCAGAGCGTTTGTGTTAGTACGGATGAATAAGGGTCCACAGCTAGCGGGGCGGGCAAGGCAAGGCAAGGTGATCATCAACCACGTACAGTAGCCTAACAATTAAATCATTTAGATATTCTCCCTTTTATTGTCATAGATTTATTTTAGTTAGTCCACCAACTTCTCACCCAATTCATATTATGCATTCGTTTTTCAATCTACATACATCAATTTGAGATATTTTAATTTAATAATTAATGACTCATTTAACTTTTAAAAATAATAATATTTATAATCGTCAAAAACATCCATAAATTATTCACTTGAGTTACTAAATTCAAATTAGAGTTATGCTAATTAAGATAAGCTTTGTTGTAATTTAAAATTTGAATTCAATGTTTAGTTAGGATTGGTCAAGATATTATTACTGTTTGGGACTCTATTCCGTTGTAATCTTAAACTTTAAACCTATTAAAAATACAACTCAACATCACTCATTTTGAGTGTACAAAAACCAACTCAAAATCTCATTTTTTTTAGCTACATAAAATTTCTTATTTTAAGTGTAAATAATAGTAACTTTTAAATAATTTGTTATCTAAAATTATACTAATCTCCGTCCCATAATAAGTGCTTTTTTTTAGTTTAAATCACACATACCAATACACAAACTAAAATGGCAAAAATACCCTTAATATATTTTCTTTGAAGTTGAAGAGTTAATGAGTGTCATTTAATTGTAGTGATGGTAAGATCTAATAAATACTAATTGAATGATAAGGGCGTATATGAAAAATATTACAAAAATTATATTGGAGTTCTAATACATCACTTATTTTGAGAAAAAATAGTAAACCTAAAAAAAACACTTATTGTGGGACGGAGGTAGTATGTATTTATGTTAATTTTGAACTTAAAATATTTGAAGTCAAATCGATCGATCGTCTATTTTAGAATGGAAGAAATGTTTATAATAATAGAGCTCAAAGGAGGCGGCCATACACATATTATACATGCTTGATCTCTAAGCTTGCCCATGGCCATCCCATCCCGTGTGGCTGCTGAAAGCTGAGCTGTCCAAATCACTTGCAGAAAAGAATAGGAGTCATATTTTTTTGGGCTTAATTGATTTTTTCTTTTTTTACAAATACATTTTTAATTATGGGCCTCTGGAATGCTGCTTCGACATATCAAGCTTTAAGTTGACACTTGACTTCTCAATTATTAATTCTTATTGTGCCAAGCTAGAGCAACGTACGATATTGATCTTTCCATTTCCAATGATCATTCCTTGAAGATTACAACCAATGTTGCCCATTTGCTATCTCGCAGCTTCATGTTGCGCAAAGTCCGGTAGCCGCTGCAACTCCTTTTCTAGTCGTACCTCCAGCCGCCACCGCACCCCCTCTGCGCAAAGTCATTAACACGATGGACGATGTTCGTTTGTCTGTCAATGGCGATAATGATGTTGACCGGGGGATATAATTTATGCTTATATTTTTACTTTACTTTAATGTATATAACTACGTACCTAGCTAGTTTTTGGGTTGTACAGAGTAGGGTCTTATATCTAGCTAGCTTGAAGGTTTATGTGATTAAGTTGTGTAAGTATTGATGGTTATTTACTTTTATGTATCTAACTAGTTGTTAGGTTGTACAGTGATTACATTTTGTATATACTTACATGTTATGGTTTTTGTGATTACGGTTGTGTACACATTTGATGGTTAATTATATATATTTGATAGTTATTGGTATGTGTTAGTGAAGAATTATTTATTATTTTTAGTTTATAACTGTTACAATTATATATGTAAAACAACACGGGTTTTACAAATTTAAAATTTCTTTCACAATAATGGGTTATGTATATACTTGGGTGTACTTGGATCTACACTTGCAAATTTGGTTGGAGTTCGAAGCTGAGGCATGAATATATACTCTTTGAAGCCGACTCCATGCAATGAATAATTAATGATTCCCTGGTTCACTGCCTCTGCACACCATGTGCCATTTGCCAAGAGTACCGTGAGCTCCAAAACCGTGGATTAATTCGACATGCATGTATACTATTATACAGCTGCATGGGCACTAGCGTGCGTGCGTGCGTGCGTACGTCCACTCGTCAAAAATTAAGTTATCCTCCCGTCCCACGATAAAAGTCTTTATTATTATTTTGAGTAGTCTCATTTAAAATATTCACTTAATTTTAAATCTTTTCTATTATTTTTGCTATTATTTTTAATAAAATTGGTTTAATTTGTCGATTGAAAAAAAATTAATGCCTTGATATTTTATTATTAGTTTGTCAAATGACGAGATAAATGGAACATTCGGAGAAAGGGCATACAACCTTCAAAACTAAAGGCATGAAAATTATTAGACACTTAATTTGTTGCTTCCTATTGCATAGACATTAATTGTATGTGCAAAAAATAAATAAAAGATGATGTGGTCATCATCATATATATGTGGATCAGCTGTACAATTTAATTTGAACCAATACGTTAACAAACCAAATGGGTAAATGACCA
Organism: Panax quinquefolius; assembly: GCA_020205615.1. Taxonomy (NCBI): domain Eukaryota; kingdom Viridiplantae; phylum Streptophyta; class Magnoliopsida; order Apiales; family Araliaceae; genus Panax; species Panax quinquefolius. Next base: position 126,473,279 of record CM035171.1, on the reverse strand, counting down.
TGCCCTATATATATATATATATATATATATATATATATATATATATATATATATATATATATATACTAGTTGTGACTTGTGACTCCGACACTACATGGATGGTGAAATTTATTCTAAATTTTGAACGGCACAGATGATTTATTAAGGTGAACGAAAAATTCAAAATTAATTATATTTTTTTAGATTGACTAGCTGTGTACGTCTCGTGCCTCCGGCACTACATGGACGGTGGGATTTATTCTAAATTTTGGACGGTTCAGATGATTTATTACGATGATCGAGAAATTCAAAATCAATTATATTTTGTTATATATATATGGTTACATGTTACGGCTATTCTATGCATTATGTTGTATTTGTTGTGTCTGAGCGAGAAAGTTTTGTCTTGCGAGAATGGGTGTTAATACGAATTAACAATAATACTCGGAATAACCCAAGTTGTAATTATTTTGTGTGTCTGCGGGCGTTGCGTGTTATAACTTATAAATTACATGAAAAAATGGGGGAATATAATATATATATATATATATATATATATATATATATAGCATGTGGGTGGGTAGCTCAGACCTTTAAATACCAGCTTTAATATGCTTAAACAATAGCTAGCCGCCAGGCGCCAACGCGTTAAGGATAGTTTCAAAGAAGTACCGACTCCGACGCACCAAGATTTACTCGTGGCTGGCGTATTGGGCCATCTACATTGACTACAATACTATATGTATATATCACATCTAATTTGTGCATATATATAAACAGGAATAAGAGCGCTCTATTTCCACTATTATTAGTACTACTATTATTTGCTCTTTAATTTTTACATCTATCTATCTAGAATCTATATATTATTATTAGGGAACTAACAGTGATCAATCATGTACTCCTCAAACCAAACTAATTACGAGAAATCACCGCCGTCTGCACCACCACCGCCACCATATTCCTATGGTAAGCCCCCGGTGACTGGAATTCCAGTTCAAAACTCCACCACTCCTGCATCTTGGTCCACCGGTCTCTGTGACTGCTTCTCCGACTTTCCAAATTGTACGTATTTTTCATCTGCTACTTATGTAGTAATATTTTAACTCTAGTATCCAGCTAGTACCGTTATTGTATTAATTGGTTGACTTTGATTAATTTTTTTTCATGCCATACGAAAGAAGAAGAAAAAAAGGTACAGAAATTTCGACAATCACATTATTCTTGGCTCGTCATAGGGTCGATCCTCAAATTAACAAGAAATATATATATATCTTGATTTGCCTACCCAGTATGTTTAAAAAAAAACCATTATTGACATTGTCAGTTAAAAAATATGCAAACAAATTTTGAAGGAATGACCTGAATATGATAATCCCTTTTTTTTACAGGTTGCTTAACATGTTGGTGTCCATGCATTACTTTTGGACAGATTGCGGAGATTGTAGACAAAGGATCCACATGTGAGTACATTTACCCGTTTGACTTTTAAGTATACTAAAGTAATAAGATTAACTTGCACGTCAGTCAAAATCAAAATTAACTCGCACTAAATTCAAAATTTAAAATTTCGTAAATTGATTAGAAGAAAAAATATCATATGAAACTCTTTTTTCTGGAAAAGAGGGACTAAATATATTGTTGCATGAATTTACTCCTTGTCTACTTCCGGCCCACAAGAAGAGTTCTAATAGTCTTTTTTTTTTCAAGAAAAGATTTCAATTTTTTGTACTTATAAAAATGACACAATATACTCAAATTTGTTACCTACTTAACCATCAATAATTTTTTAGAAAAAATCATAGAGCGGAGCAGATCAAAACAGATATATATATTGTACATTTTTTAATGAGGTTTTATTTTATATAACCAAAATAGGGTATTATTTATTATTATGGTACGTACAGTTTGTAATAATTTATTTGGGCTTATTGATGCAGCTTGTGGTACGAGTGGGGCTCTGTATGCACTGATATCATTAATAACTGGGTGCGGATGCATCTATTCATGTTTCTATCGCTCAAAGATGAGGCATCAATACATGTTGGCCGAAAGCCCTTGTGGGGATTGTCTACTTCATTTCTGCTGCGAGCCATGCGCCTTGTGTCAAGAGCACCGCGAGCTCCGAATTCGTGGATTTGACATGTCCCTCGGTAATTAATTTTAGTTTTAATTACTACTTATTTATAAATTAATTATGTGTCTCTTTTATTCGATTGGATTGGATTTTAATTGTTTGTGTAAAATTGTATGTATAGGATGGCAAGAGAATGTGGAGAGACAGAATGGTGGAGGAGCGGCTATGGCGCCAATACCACAAGGAGGAATGAGAAGATAAAGTGCGTGCTCGCTCGGGGGCTCTGTATGCATGTTTTGAGATTTAATGTAGTACACCACTATTTTCAATGTTTTATTGTTGTTGTAATATTTCAATTAATTTATTGTGCCATTGTAAACCATTTTAATATTTCAAAATTGAAGTAACTTTATATTTTCACCTAAAATCCCTCGTGTATGTAAATAATTTTATTTTTGTTTATTTTTTTAAAAAAGAAAAATTAAAAGAAAAAAAAAACAAAAAGGAACCCAACCGAGCAATTTGAGTCCATTATGGAGGTGTGAAAACACGTCTCAACCAAGCAATTGCTCTACGCTATCCTTCTTCTCCCTTCATCCCTCAAAGTTTCATCATCATAAACTTTCTAATATTCTGTACAGTTGAGATTAAGCAAATATCAAACCTTGGTTATGGAAATTTCATGTCCGGAACATAACAAAGAGCAGCAAGAAGTTGCCAACAATTTTATACAGCCAGGGTCGGGGCCTGAACCACCCCATGAAGCCATGTTTCTTGTCTTAGCTTACCTTCCACTTTTTGAGCTTCTCTCCATGGGTCAGGTTTGCAAGCCCATAAAACAAGCTCTAGACAATGATATATTGCCATGGCTCAATCTCCTTGTGGAAAACCCTCTGAATTCTCGCGTTTCCGATAATATTCTCATAGAAATTACATCCAAGGCCAACGGTCGTCTCAAAACTTTGGGACTCATAGATTGTGTGAAGATTACAGATGATGGACTTCAAGCTGTCATAGCAAACAATCCTCTCATCAACAAGGTAAGATATATATACAGACCTATTTATCCCCTTTATCTTTTACCTTAATAACAAACTCTTTCTTTTGGTTTGAAAGGGGATATAATAAAAGATAATATATGATTGGTTGGAAGTTCTTTAACAATATCTGATTTCTTTCAGCTCTATATACCAGGATGCACTTGCCTAACCCCAGAGGGAGTCATTAGAGCAGTGGAGATTTTATCCGACCACAGCCATAGACCAATATGCCTAAAAATAAATGGAATCTACAACATAAACAAAGAACATCTGGAGACGCTTCGCTCTCTAATTCAAGTGAATCAAACACACAGAAAACAGTTGTGTAACTTCTATCATAACAATCACAAGCATTACTCAACTTTCAGGCAAGAATATGAAATTAATCCTGCAATTGACGTCGATATCTGCCCAAAATGCAGTGAAGTAAGAATGGTGTTCGACTGCCCACAACAGACACGCATGAGGAACAGGGAGAAACAACTGACTGAGTGTCGTGGATGTCATCTTTGCATTCCAAGGTGTGAAGTGTGTGGCAAATGTGTAGATACTGAAGGGCAGGATGACTCCGAGGCAGCTTGTGCAGATATCTTGTGCACAGAGTGTTGGCTTCAGCTACCAAAATGTAATTTCTGTAACAAGCCTTACTGCAACCAACATGCTCAACGGCAGTGCAGTCTTCCAGGCCTTTCTGGTTTTGTATGTGATGTTTGTCATTCAAAGTTCATGGAAACCTCAAATAACTGAGGTTGCATATAGTAAGCAATACAGGAATGTAGCTATGTAAGTTTGTTCCTTGTTCTGTAGATGGCTGGGAGATCAATCTATAAATCTACTCGTATTACCAGCAACATAGTTTTTGTTCTATGTTATTTCCTGAACAGCACCCATTTAGTCGAAAGACAAATATTCAATATGGAGAGAATTAGGGAAGAAGAAATCCAAACAATACAAAGAATACAGTACAACTTTGCTCAGGAGTCAGGACGTTGAAAAAGTACAAATGCCCATCAGCCTGTATACTCTTTACTTCCACAATGATGAGTAAAGGATCAAATTATCATAAATCTACGGAAAAATGAAGATTACTGCCAATTACTAATAAAAATGCACTCCACAACTTGCAACTGCTGAATGCAGAAAATCTATGAGTATTCAAGATAATGCATTACAGAATCAATTACTCCAATATTGTATGTCCATAAGATATATCCATTAGAACTTAGAAGCCAACTCTAAGTTCAACTTTTAGCAGGCATGCAAAAGACAAGTTTCCAACATTTGATGACCAATGACAGTCATCATATGCCAACCAGAACTCTGGAACAAGTTCAAAGAAAACTTACATGAAAACAATTCCCATTGCAACAAGGTTGTTACACCAACGATCCCAAATAATTTCTTTGGCTTGTTTGTACAAATCAATGGATCACTCACCGTAAAGCTGCCAGCCCAGCTATATGTTCAAAGAAAAAAGAAAAAATCGCCATCCTTTACCGTTCCCCATCCTCTATTCAAGGAGCAAAATTGAGTATAGCTAGAAGTTATCCAGCAGAAGTGAAACCAAATGTTTCCAGAGGTACAAATGCAGTTTCGATGTTGCAAAAAAAAAAAACTAGTCACTTTACAATAAAACTGCAATGCAGAGTAAAACACCAACAATGACGGATCTCATTAATGCATCAGTGTTGTGGACACATCGTGATGAGCTGCCTGATGTAGTCGAATTTGAAGATGGAGCAAGTGATGTACCATTTATGAAGGTGTCATTTCTCCCCCGGCTACATGATAATTCAATCAATTAATTTAAGTTCCAGGATACCATCCAAACCATCATATCCAGAACATTACGAGTGAAAGAAGATCATTGACAAGAACATAACAGAATAAGATATGTTAAGCTGAAAACAAACCAATATATTATCCATGTAATAAATGTTAGATAGAGATACGATTTTTACCTTCCTGGAAATACACAAGCACCATGACCTGCAACAATGAAACTAACATCAGAATCTTAATACGCTAAAAATCAGTATTAGACACCAAAGAAAAGCTGATCATGTACATGCACGTAAAACCTAGAATCTAACACATAAATGTTTGTGACTTCCGTGAATGAGTTAGCATTCAGTAAAGAAACCCACACCTCAAGACCAATCAAATCAGTATCTCTATGACATCCAAAAAATTACATGTCTAGGATGTTGTGAGCTAGAATTGTTTTCATACTTGGGTCTGTGGTAGTAACAGTTGCCACCCCATTGAAGTCACAGGTCCCTTCAGCCAAAGCCATCCGGTGATAGTATGCATCAAAAGCATAGGTTGCATGAGCAGCCACAGTATCGGGTTCATAACATGGTTTCCCTTGCAATAAAGGAGAGCAATCCACTTTTCCCGGGCCACAAGCCCAATCCAGGGCTGCTTGCAGCATCTTCCGATCAGCATTATCCTTCGCTACGCAGTAGGTTTGGTTAGTAGTATCATTTGCCAACACAGTTCCAGACCCTGTCAAATGAAGGATATAAATTGGCACCCCATTGGCATCAAAAAGGCCCCAATTCTTCTCTGAGACCGATCCAGGTCTTGAATCTTCATTGTAAAGCTCATAAATGTAAGTACTAACTGCAATTCCGGGGTGTTTGGGAGTCCCTGTATTATTAAGGACATGCCTGATTAGGTTGCTATTGTAAGTGTTAGCATTATCAATAGTGGCATCCGGCTCTGAGGAGTCACCCTTGGATGGCCAACCAGATTCAGTCACAATGATGGGGATATTAGTGAAGTTTAAATAGGACATTGCAAAATAGGCTGCGTCAACAACTGCATCAAAAACATTAGTATAGTGCAAGAGCGTGTTAGAATCCACAGCTTCTTTATTTGGAGGGAGAGGACGAAAGAGAGCATAGTCCAGTGGGATAACACCGTTTGATTGCATGTAATCATAATATGGGTAAACGTTGAGCATAAGATGAGAACCCGTGGACTGCAAAAACTTGAGCAAAGGAACCATGACTGGGTCCCAGGAGCGGTTAAAAAATGCTTGCGAGGGAGGGAATGAGTCGAGGATAATGGAAGAAGAGTGTGTGGTGGAGACTTTAATTTGGGAATCAAGATTCGAAGCAACTAGGGCAGACTGGATGAATTTCACTGCGGAGACTAGGATCGGAGCAGCATTTGGGAGAGTGGTAAGGACTTCAGATCCAACAGATATGGATGTGATGTTGGTAGCAGGGACATGTGCCAGAATATTGCGAGAAACCCAGTTGGCTGCCGTGGCATTGGACTGACCAATGGCAAGTAGCTGGTCATTGGGAACCGAAACAGTAACATGTATTCCAGTGTTAGCAAGCGCAAGTAACATGGCTCTGTCAGTATCATATAGCCTGACATGTCGGATTTGCTGAGCCTTAAGAAGAGCCACTACCTGCGTGGGGCTTGGCATGTTAGAGAGGTCCGTGCCTACGTTCACACCAATGAAAGCATCTGCAGCAAATGAGAGAACACAAACTATTACATTAAATGAACTACTTCTATCTGTCGCCAAGTACATAAACGTATTGAAGCAGATAGATTTGACATAAGGAAAATCTAGAGTGGAAATAAGAAGGCATGCCAAATTTTCAAATACTTGACCACACTATTTGATTCAATAAAAAACACTAAATGAACTGCTCTTAAAACTGCTTGAATATGGAAGACCAGTAAAAGGTTTGTGTACACTATTTTACACTTATACTAGATAAAATATGAGTAACATATGCAAAAGTAGTGCTTAGGGAAATGTAGAAAAAACTATTTTTTAGGTCCCTGGGTCTCAAGCACTCATGTTTCTCAATTTGATGAAATACATAAGAGCTCCCAAATATCGAGTCCAGATCAAAAGAAAGAGAAAATCCATGATGGGGTTGGGTGGGGAAGGGGCCAGTTAAAATTTTATTGAGAGAGGACAACCGGGCTTTTATGAGAGTCTAGCATTATAATCAGCTTTCTTTTCACAGTATTTATTAAGGGAAGCAATAATTCATATTCTATGCAAACAAATAGTTGCATTATTTTTCTACCATAATATATACACAGAAAGACCAGTCAAAAGCTGTGACGGACATTTTGTTGCAATTAAAGCTGGAAGGTACAAGCAAATAAATTGTGATAAGACCTGAACTGACGACATAGAGCACCCATACAAGGAAACTAAAATACAAATGTAATCCGGAAAACAAAGGAGCAAAATCAGGGTAGTAAACAACGACCTAAATGATGGTCTTTGAACTCATATACACATAGTACATGATAAGACGAACAGTTTAGTTACTCCAGACAGGTGCCAGGTTGCATGTGGGTGACACTCCAAAACTATATGTAGTGTAGTATCTCCTTTCATGGCCCACAAACCCTTTTAGAGCATCAAAGCTTATAAAATAAAGAAAATGACAAGAAACCTAGTCACCTTTGAACTTTGAAGGCTTTTTTTACAGAATAATTCTAGACAGAGGTCAATAGATATCGTCTTATTATTATTGGTGTTTAATTTGTCAATTTTACATTAGTCATTGAAGATTTCTTCTGAACTTTTAACTCTACAGAGTAGAAGCAATCTTATTTCAGGAAACCCGCTAAATAAATCCACAAAAATAGAGATAATGACTATCAGAAAAAAGAAAAATAGATGAAAAATCTAAATAGTTCAAACGAATAAACCCCAAAGATTTCATTTTTCCACAAGCAGCCCGTGCATAACACAGGTAATCATAAAAGAACAACTCAGTGCAAACTAACTAAGAAATAAAATGCCCAAAATGGTGTACACAAAAACCCAAGCTGAGAGAGAGAAATCATCAATGGATGCAGGAAAAAAACAAAATCTCCAGGAAGTAAAATATGATATGCGCAAATCGGAAAGCTGAGCTTGAAAACAGAACAAGAAGCAACTAGGAGATAGAATCTTCCCCCACAAAGATTAATGCTTAAAATGGAAGCAAACAAAGAAAGGAAAGAGATTTACCTTGATCGCCGTTAACAGCAGAGACTACGAAAAGCAGAAGAAACAATAGAAGACCCATTGCCTTTTTAACTCCAAATCCTTCAATCTTCCAAAACCACAAAACCCCACTGATTCAAAAATATCAAAGAAACCCAGAAAGGAAATGTAGAGAGAGAAAGGGGGCTCTTTTGAACGAGAGAGAGAGACTGAAGCTCTGAGAGTGTGGAAAGGTGGGGACTTTGGGGTAAATTTTTAATTGGGTTAGAGATCTAACGGCTGAAATTAAATTAATTGCTATACTAGTATTCTTCCATCTGAAATTACGTCCTTAGCCTGGGTGGTGAGTTACTCTGCCAGAAGAGCAGGGGACTCGCTCAGGAGGCTCTTTCTCTGTCCAAAGATTGCGATCTACGAGGAGGGAGTAGTGTCAGAGCTGACATGTCATCATAGCTGGATTCCATTCAACGCTTATTTATTCTGCTTTTCCATACATTTCTTTTTCTCTAACGCCACTCTTTATTACTAGTAATTAATTATCATTAATTACTCCTTAACTTAGCATTTTAATTACTTATCAGTATTACTCCTCTCTAATAATACTCTCCTCTGTCCCCAAAAAAAAAAGTGTCAATTACTAAAACTTAAAAATATTAAGAATTGTCAGGAAAAAACTCACAAAAAGATCCCCTAAAAAGAGATAAATTATATAAAATAAAATAAAATAACGTTCTCAACTTTATTATTATAATTTCATTAACAAATTATAATACAAAATTAATAATTTATTATTATTTTTTAAAATATACATGGAGAATAGTCGCAAATTTTTTAAATGGGAAACGGCTTGGTATAGCAAAAGAAAGGAATCATGTAATTAGAGTAAGAGGGTAAGAGCAACTCCATGATGTTGGAGGTGAATAAAGTCTAGGATGGAGATTTGGCCCTAGTAGTAAAATTAAATATTGTTTATAGGGATTTTTCGATGATACTAAATCAAGGAACCAAATTTGATGAATTATAATTTCGACTATAATTTTAAATATATTTAAATGAGAGAGATGGTTGAAGAAAAAGAAGAAGGAGATGAAGGGATTTCCTGAAGGAGGAGATGAAGGCAAGAACAAGATACTTTTAAAGAAGATGAAGAGGGTATGATTGCTACAACGGATGTAAAAAAAAGAAGTAATAATAGCAATGGATAGAAATTGATCAGAACGATTAAAAAAATTGATCAGAACGGTAATAATAGCAACGGATAGAAAATGAAAATGTTGATTAAAATTTTTATAAATATGTACAATAATTCAATACATTTTATCATCTCTCAATCAACTACTTCAACCTTTAGCAATTGTAGATATTTTGTTAATAATAATTTGTATTTTTATTATATGTGATTTTTATTTTTTTATTGATAATATATCTCCCTAATTTATTTTTAAGTCGTTGAAATATGGTCGTTAGAGTTTTTTTTTTGAATTCATTTATTATTTTAATCTTTTTATATTATAGTCCACGAAATAGATATAGTGTATCTGAGCAACAACTCTGGAGGAGCCGGAAAATTCAGGATCTGGTTACCAGGGAGGGAAATTCCGGTCGCCCTAGAATCTCTCTAATGATATTATATTTGTGATTGATACTCAAATAGTATGAAGTACTTAAAAAATTAAAAAAGAAGAAGCTTGCAATGCAGCCCTATTTCACAATTGTAATTGGTTATCTATATGAACATCTTCAAATTAACAAGAAAATAAAAGTATAAGGGTGAGAGAACCTGACTTTTAATCTCATACAAGTATTATTTTCTCTACTGTTTGAACTGAACCGAACCTAACATACATTTTAAGAGTAAAAGAACAACCACATATCAATGCAGTCATGACGGACGAACGAACGCCCTTCAACTGTGGCTGCAGTGACGATGGGGCCCGCATTAAGTACCAATAGAATTAACAGCACATAAAATTATGTATAAGTTTGCAACCCCAGAGTGATAGCCTTCAAACTCACAATCCTACTCAAGTTCAAAGGATTTGCCAGTCATCTTCATGTGTATTGTTCTCTTCATTCCCTGTAGGCACATCCTCCTGAATCCCACCACTGTCGCACAATATCTCATGTTCACCCGGTGGCGGCTTCGACAAATTGGGAGTCTGAGTAACAGTAAATAATGGAGCACCATTTGATTGATCTGCTAACCCAGAAGCTCGGACACAGAAATTATCAAAATCATCTGAAAAGCAGAAACAGGAAACACCAAGTGGTAAGAACTTCATTTTAAGATATTCTAACCTAGGCAACTTCAGATAAAAGAGAAGGGGGGAAAAATTTGAAATTCAATGGATCTTCTGAAAATGTTAACAAGTGAAGTAAACTCAATTAACAAGAATGCTCCATTACTGTTTAAGGAGTGATAATCATTTGTCCACACACTCATCCTCTTCACTTTCTTCAGAATATATCTTCTATTTTATTATACTTTTCTCACTGTTTTCCCATTATTCATCAGTTCTCTTTATACAAATATACATTAAATGATTCAAATCCATTTCAAACACGCTAAAGGATCTTTAATGAAATCAGGAGAATCAAACATACCTTTGTCTCGGCAGTAAAATCCAATTGCCAAGGATGGATCAATTAGGTCGAGGGGAATCTGCCGTATGACACTGGAACAGTAAAGTAGATAAGAGAAGGAATTCATGGGTAAGCCAATACAGAGATTCAAAAAAACAAAGGCGGCAAAGTCGACAAATATGAATAAAGCTAACCGATTTCAAGTCTCAACCAAGATACTTACTTGCAATGATAAGATGAAGTATCAGCCTCCAGATTATCTCGCCTGATATCAACGACCTGATGATTCAACCAGTAAGTGCAAACAGTGGCTACCAAAAAAGTGCTAATAGAAAGTATACTTAATAATTCTTACCATTTGTTTAACAAAAAGACAAAATATATTAAAGAATCAAATCTAGAATATTCACACCAAGCAATAAAAGCGCATTCATGGCTTAGCAAATAAATGGGGAAAAAAACACACTACCAGACAAGGAATAAAAATCAAAGTAAAAAAAAAAAGATTAAGAAAGTAACAAGCAAAAATAATTACTGGTAATTACATTTATGATGCTACCCTTAAAAAGCATACATGCCAGCTTGAAGCTACAAAAATCCGAGAAAATGGGTTTGAACACATTGCCTGTTTTAAAGAGAATGATAAAATGAAATAGATTTGTTTTTATTTTATGATAAGAGAAAACATAACCACACTTGATGAACAAGGACCCAATTACACCCTCATAAGAGAAAACAAGTGAAACCGAATGTGAAAGAAAAGAAATCCATCCAAGGGTGAGATGAACACATGGCAGTGCCATATCTATTAATGTCCAACAACCATAATCCTCACGCTGGTTAAATTAGCGACCGACATACAGTGGCGGAACCAGAATATTTTTAGAGGGGGGTCAAAATACATCAGTAAAAAAAAATTATTTATTGACGCTTGGAATGCTTCTTTCAAATTCATTTTGCTCAATTATAGTATTTCACAACATCTATTCCAACCCTTGTCAACCTTTGAGTTGCGAGTCTAATGGCTTTAAATACATATACACACACACACACACACACACACACATATATATATATATATCTTTTAATTTCCCCCAAACTATGGGGATTTCGAAATTTTTAGTCAACTGATTAGCTACTTTTATAGATAAATTACAAATTATAATATTATATATTCAAAACTTTATATTGTGGTTTATGAGATTAATTAGCTTGAAAAAAGGAATTCCAACAAAAAAAACATAGAAGAAGAGAGATTTAATAATCTTGATAGGATAGAACTATGATGCACTTATGGTTACTATAATGGGATCCAAAAAAAATTGTTTTATTTCTTTAGTTTTTTTAGTTTTAATTAGTTTACAGAGAGAATTGTTACCACCTTTTTTTGCCCAACTTTGATGATAAAGCAAAATCAAGAGAAAAGCAAAGGAGAAAAGAAAATATATAAAAAAAAGAAAGCAAATAACCACCGGATATTACTAGGTGGGGGATATGAACCCCCTAGACCCCCCTTGGTTCCGCCTATGCCGACATAAGTGCAAGTGTCCACCAAAAGAAGGCCTTTAGTTTCATTCAAGTTAATTTAGACTAAGCACCATAGTCTACGTAAATTGCATGTTCAGTTCAGATGCCTATGCACATACTTGCTTAGGTACTGCCATCAAATAGCTACTACATACTCCCTCCGTCCCATGATAAAAGTCCTTATTACTATTTTGGATAGTCCCATTTAAATGTCCACTTTCATTTAATAACCAAATTTTTACACATTTTTTCCTATTATGCCCGTAGCATTAAATATTTCATACTTTTCTTATTCTAATTCTCTCTCCATATTTAATAAATATGGAGAGATAATAGTTTGAATTGAATAGCTAGAAAGTCACTCTCTCACGTACATTGAAAATAATTAATGACATATTATTATGAGCAATTTTGTCATTTCATTCCTCTTCTTATTATGCGTGAAAAGTTCACCAGGACTTTTATCTTGAGATGGAGGGAGTATATTTTAAGTAACTTCATGGTGGAAAAAAGTTAGGATTTTACTGCACCTGCTGAACTTCATGTGGATCAAGGTAAAAGGCTTTGTCGTCTTGCACACCAACAATGTATGTTGAAGCACCAGGCCTACCACCCAAAATCCCAAGGCTCTGCGGAAAGGTGAATGTCGCAGCCAACAATGGAATGTACCTAATAAGAAATGAGAGATTAATCCTAATTGAAACATAAAGCAGATACTTCACTACAACTGGAAAGAAATTTCTGCTTCCAAATTTTTGACAGGTCAAAGAGAAAAGTTCAGATGATACAATATGATAATTCCTTCATCCCAATTCAAGCTAGGTCCTTTATATTTTGTCCAAAAATTAGCGAGCTCATTCTATCCTAATCATTATATATTTATCCAAAAGATTATTATCGTTATCCAAACGATTATTATCGTTATAAGAAAAAGTAAAGTATTCATAACACTTATCCTAAAACTATGACCAACCAAACCGACCGACTTAAATTGATGGAAAAGTAGGGGAAACAAATTTACGAAGAAAAAAAATATGTTTATATAACAAAATTTTGATCAAAATACATCATTAACATCGACATGGTACATCTGAATTCACAAGAGAAAATGACTAGAAAATATTTCAGTTTATCTTCCATAAAATTTCAATAGGCTCCAAATTCTTACAAGAATTATGAACTATCATAAGGATAAGTACCAAAACTTTCATACCTTGGATTGATTTTATCAAGTCCTAGAACCAATGGAACTAACAAAAGAATAGGACTCCAACCATCTTGTCCTCTTGAAAATTCAAAACAATGTCTAGAAGCATCTTCAACGCATACAACAGGAGCTCCACCTCGCTCCCCATCTTCATCACCAGAAACAACATAAACAGCCATCGGCAATGTCTGGTACGTAAGTTCACTTTCCTCTATTTTACTGCGCGCTAGAGTTTCCCAAGTGCGACACATGGCATATGGGCCTACCCATGATCCAGGAGAGACTGCATATGCATTTCCAGCTTGAACAAGATTGTGAATAGAAAAAGGTGATGCCTCAGAATCACCAAAATAGTGCAAGATCTCAATATAGACTTGATCCAGTGGCTGCATCATTAGAAAGGCAGCAACTTGAGCATACAAAATGGGCGGTTAAACGGTGATTGAGACTCTTTATATCAAGATTTATGAGAACATTAATCACAAAATTTAATCAAAAAGTATAATTCAGAATTAACTATTCAAAATCAAATCCTACACCATCTAATATATACCTTGTGTAGAGGTTTTCTCCAATTTCTGCCCAACCGATGGAAAAGCAAGGCCTGTCACATAAGTAAGTTGGTCTTTTATTGACAATCAGAAACAAATATGAATCAGTAAATTCTAATAAAAAAAGGTTGAACACAACCTACTACAAAAGCAGACCATACAGCAAAATACCTGAGCAACAAGCATCTGATTGCTTCGAAGCATGCATCCCCAGTTTACATCACTGGTATACTTCGAATCTCCAATGGCAGTGAAGCCTGTTAACGACAAAAAGAAAACCCTTAATCTTAATCTTCATAATTGCCCGAATTTTAATATTTAAGCAAGCCCATATATTAAAGTAATAGCTATCCATAAGACAAACCTTTACGGTATGTCATTAGAATTCTAGATTCAAAATCTTCAACAAATGCAGCAAATCCGTGGCTATGAGCTGGATCTGCGGATGAATCTTCATGAGAGAATTTGTAACACATGCCTAGAAGCCATATGTCACTAGATGAGATAGAAATGTCAGATTTCTTTAGCCCCAGCACGCGCTCTTGAATTCTCCTCATTGTGGCACCGATCATTACCCTCTTCACTGCTGCAGTCCAACCATGGCTTCTAGCACTGGATTCCTGCTTTCCACAATCTTTTGACTGTCCGTACGTCTCAAAAATCGAGAAAGCAGACCCCAGTAATCCTGACCATAAGGAAGTCTTGAAATGCTTACTTCCTTTTGTTCCGGGCTCTGCACAGATGGAACCCGGAATTTCTTTTGAGGACTTAGAAGAACTTTTATTAGGATACGTTGAACTATCAGTCCGATTACGAAAACCCTTCATTCAAAAACCAGAATACAGGGTCACAGTGGCTCATAGCAGCCACTCAGGTCCTGAATATAGAGGACAATAAAAAAACAAACAAGAAACAACTAGTCTGATCATTATCCATTCCTCATCAAAATAGCAAAAGATAATTAATAGACAACATATTTCAACTGTTATACCCTTCTAAAGACAATGTGTGAGCGTCATTTTGACATACACAAGCTAACCAAAGACCCTAGGAGTATCCATCACCCAAAGCCTTAACTACAAGTATTAGTCTAGACACAGCTATATATCTACACAAACACACAATCGATTTAAACAGAAAAATAAAATTTTGCACCCAACATTAAAGAATGCATAATAATTAATATACCACTGAGTGGGTAACACATTTTTTAAACAGCAGATAAAAGTGCAGATGTAAGGAAAAGAAGGAATTGAAGTTAACATATGCCAAAAATCAGAAACACAAAAAATAAAAAAAATCAATAATTTTTCAAGAAATTCAGAATTGAAGCTTCGATTTCAATAACTGCAGAACAAAGTTAAAAAAATCACAGTTTTCAATCATCCTAAAATCAATTCGATTTACTTCACAGCTGACAACTGAGATACAAAATCTTCTTCCAATAATCGACAGATAAATATGAAATTATGCTGCTTTCTTTCCAAATGAACAAATTTGAAAAATAACTAAAAGTATATACAAACATATAGAGAAGGTGCTTACCAGATGAAGATATTAGAGAATTGGGGAAACCGACCACAGAATCTGATGATGTTAAAGACTTTAAACTCAACCTACAGCCCTAACTCTTTTAACCAAAGCTGTCACGTTACCAAGCTAAGCTGGTTTTCTACAACCACGCGCTACTGACACGCGTGATGTAAACAGTGACACCTGTTTGGATTCATCAAAAACGCACCCACGTGGGTTATTCAGTTTTCACTCGAGTTTAATGACCCGAGAGGGGCTGGTTGGGCTGGTGCGGGCAAGAAGAAATTATTATTTTTTAAGGGAAGAAAACTAAAATATATTGAGACAAAAACTTTTTAATGAGTTTTATAAATTAAACTTATGTTGACAATTTTGAAGTAATTTTGTTTAAATATGTACTAGCTAAATGTAAGATTATTTTAATACAAACCCGATTTGTTCATCATAAATAATTACTTGCTGAAGTACCTTAACTCACAAGTATGATTTCTCAATAAAAATAAATCCGAGAAAAGTTAACTATTTAAAAGAAAGATGGTGTTGCAATCGATGTAAAGTAGTTTAAGTGCAAAAAAAAATTAATAATAATCGAAAGTGTTTATTATGAAGTTTATTTTGAAGTAAGTTGATCAATTGACAAGCAAATCGGAAGTTGTATGTGTGTCATTATTCTTGATCAATTAATCAACTTATCAAAAAAATAACTTCATACTAACCGGATTCATAATAACTATGATTAACCCCTTCCACCACGTTCTCTAAAAATAAAAAATCTAAGTGTGTATTTATTTTATGAATGTTTGAGCAAAACTCGGGTTTAATTTTGGCTTGTGCATTTGAGATTAAGTTGTATGGCTACTTGGTATTGCTTTTTGACTAGTAACCCTTGTTTTTTATACAAATTTTTGTCCAATGTTACCTCAATTTTTAAAAATAATACTCCAATAATAATGATGCATTGGTAATAAAATTATGGTGGTTCATTTTAATCTATCATCAAAACAAATGAAAGTATGAGATTATTTTCTATTTAACAAACAAGTCTCTTTTTATAGAATTGAGCGATCGAGTATGAAAATTCAATCTACTAACCCTCCAAATGCCATACAAATAAACAAAGGTTCTTCTTTGAGTAAAAAGTGAAGAACATAATATCGGACATACATACATACATACATAAGAAATTTAATAAAACCAACTCTATATAATAAACTTGTTCTAAATCAAGGGTTCAAGAAGTTGAGATTACAAATAAAAATTAAGACTGCCCATTTACTTGCAGGCTTAGAGCTTTAACTTGCTAGATAAAATGTGAATAACTTCTCTTACTACTCTCTAGCCCGGCCCTTAATAGTAGTACAATCATAGCACCTGCCTGTTCTCCTTGCCAGTTGAGATGGACACAGACCCCAGACCAGATAAACCAACACCGTTGGATCCTGGAGTGCCACACTCGGTAGTTTTCTTGGTGAGGTTGTTGTAAGGTGCTGAACTCATCACCCTGAATACATAAAACACTTCCACTCATTCAGCTAAGCAATTTAAAACTCATCATTGTGTCCTAGGATTAAGTTCATCCCTAGGGCGTCAAACACACCCAAGTCCGATGATTCTAAATGCTAATACTTGCAAACCCGTGACCTAACTATAATTCTAAAATTTCAGGAAATTAATAATCATTTTAAAAAGAGCAAATAATTTGAAGATTAGCTGGTAACTAGATGTTCGGTTATGGTTTATTAAGCTGGTCCCAATATGCAAAGCCCAATTATTGTGACCTAGACTGACTCCATATATATAGATGATCGATCATACACAACCAAAAAGGTAATCTCTCTCTACCCTAATAAACCTCGAGATACAGTTGAATGCCTAAAATACTATGTACGTCCAGCGACATCTTACTTGGCGGAAAATTGGGCATCAACATTAGACTCGGAATAATAATTTTCAATGACTGCTTACCTTTCCTTGCGCTTCTCCAGAAACCTAGCCAAGGATGCTTTCCGAGCTTGTGGTACAGCTGCATGGATTACCTAACTTGTCATTTTCACATGGCTGATCCAAACTTAAAATTGTAATAAATTGAACATGTTGCAGCTAGGGCCAGATAGATTTGTAAAATAGGAAGAAAAAAAAATTAACTTATCAATAAGTAATACTCGGTAATAAATGACAGCAAAAGAAAGTGAGTAAAGCAAGTCATAACTTATACCTAGTACGTCCCAATTAAAGTGATGAAGATCTTCACTTGGCACATGGTATACAAAGGAGTCTTGACAAGAATTTCTTAATTTAATTTTGGTTCCCATTATACCTTTAAAGTAATCCATGATATATGCAATGGAAATCTAGTCGAGTCAAATTAGAGAATTAATGCATTTTATATGGAATTGTGCAACTTAAACTGGGACATCCAATAATAAAAAGAGGGTTACTTCTACTGGAATTGATGCTGTACCTGACTGTATCATGGTAGTCGCAACAGCATGTCCGTGTGAGGTCACCATCTTTGGAGCCTCCACCTTGTTAACGGGAGTGGTTGAACCACCACTGGTTCTAGCTGATCCATCATTCTTAGTCAACCCACCACCAGACTGCCCCACAGGATGTGATGAAACAGATATAGGGCTTGAGAGACCAGAGCATGGTGGTGTATTCACAGGCTGGCTCACATAAAAAACATCCTCCGCCACAGGTTTGGAGATAGGTGCCTGAACTGAATGTCTAGGTTGTCCAACGTTAGAAGTAGAGGAAGATCCACTACCCGCCAAGAGCATAATTGCCTGAGCCTGGATAAGATTGCCACAGTAATAGAAAGAATTAAGTTTGCAGCTAACTGCAAAGACACATATGACTCAATATGTATACGCACACACGCACAGACTGAGAGAGAGAGAGAGAGAGAGAGAGAGAGAGAAACCTTCTCAGGGGAGATATCATCAAAGGCATTCACAGTACCGCCATAAAAGATTGTCAACTGAGTAGGAGCTTGGGAGGTCTTCAAATTCAACCTTAAAGAAACAGAAAAGTCCAACTAAATAATTACTTTCAATTATGTGATGTCAGTTTAATCCCTAATAGTTTTAGTTATATGTCTATGGACATATTTATCAGAAATAATAATAGATCAAAGCATAAGGTTATCCTCACCATGGTTCAGTGCTCCCTGCCATGGAGACAATAGTAGGAAGAATTGTATGAGGGGCTGTGATAGGAATCCCTCCAAGAAAATGTGGCTTCGTGGAAGCAGCCACTATATTCTCACCAGCACCAGCAAATTGCGTCTTAAAGAAAGGGTTGTTCAGGCAAAGTGAAACTCCTTGGTTAGAGCCCGGAAGCACCTTCACATCATGGGGAAGATGCACTGAATGAGCATTCTGTTGAAAGGGGTTAGTAAATAGTGAAAAACATCAGAGATGAACTGACAAAAACATAATCAGTTGTCTGACATAGAACTTCATAAAAATACGTCTCAACAATGCCTTTTATCCAAACTAAGGATGAATCACATAGGAAAACATAGAGCATGAAGGCAAGAGAAAAGGAAAAAGATTTAAAAAAAAGAAAGAATCGAAGTGAAAAAGAAACGAGGAAACAAGTTGATTTTATAGATACTGAAACTTCATTGATTAATCAAACAATGCAGAAGTAATTTAACCTTACGTGGAAATATTATTATCAGATTATATATATAACATAGCATTCAAAGCAAAATTATCCCTTAATTTAATTGCATCGAATGTCAGTCCAATCCTCTGACCTCATCTATTTAAGGAAATTCTAAATACTCAAGTTCATGGTGTTAATTAACTGTGAGTGGTAGAATAAATACAAAGGCCTCATTCAAATTTTCAAGCAGAGCATATGGATGTAGCTAAATTGTCTACATCTGCAGATGACCTGGGAACATACAGTTTTACTCATGCACAAAAAATCAGAATAGGGATAAAATCGAACCTGGTTGTCACCCGATTGACGCTTGTTAGAGTGATCGAAAGTATCTGCAATGTAGATAAAATAAATTTAGAATAAACAAGTGAATCAGACATGATATTCCAAGTCTTTTCTTCTTGAGCAACCTTAAAGAACATGACATGAGGAAGGGAAGCTTACTTCGCAAGGGCCACTGAACTTGCTGACCTTTGAAGAATGCTACAAAGACCCAAAAAGATGGACAACAATGCCCCAGTTAGATAGTATACATGCATTTCAGTACCAAAAGATTCATGTAATTTGGTAAACTTAAATATCATACTCAACCTGATTGACAATTAATCCGAAACAGAAACAAGGAACACCATCCAAAATGGTGAAAAGGGGAGAAAAGGTAAAGCCACAACGCTTTCAAGCAAAATTGGTATGATCCAAACCTTATTTGTCCCTATACTTAGAACCAAATAAAATCTTTCACGTATTCTGGAAGCCCCATGGTGTCATGCAATTTAGATTTTTTTCCTTTCTATTTTAATCATGGAAAACAGTGTTCGACTCTATACCAAAATTTTGTTTTGTTCATAACGGTTCATAAAGGGTTGAATTCCAACGATTACACCGTTGACTTCTTGTGCTTTGAAATCTTTATCTAACCATTAAAGAAATCGGATTATTATATTTGAAAGTATTGAATGTTCTCCAACAGCTCAACTTACAAAACCTGTATAATC
The DNA here is from genome assembly GCA_020205615.1 of Panax quinquefolius. NCBI lineage: Eukaryota > Viridiplantae > Streptophyta > Magnoliopsida > Apiales > Araliaceae > Panax > Panax quinquefolius. Next base: position 126,453,134 of record CM035171.1, on the reverse strand, counting down.
TACTTACCCACACCGCAAACATACTAGAATATACCAAAATCTTCTCTTTCACTCTCTTTCTCTCCCTCTCTTAATAGGTCAAAAATAACTCTTTAAATCACATTAAAGTGCACACCAAAAACAAAACAAAAGGTACACTTTTGAACAAAATTGGGAAGACCATTAGCATGAATTTGTCAGTACTAGAACCCAAAAAGAAATCTCTTAACATTTCCATTAAAACGACAAATCTACAATGATACACTATAACACACAGCAAATTCAAAACAACCTAGCTAAGAGAGCGCGTAGAAGTGCTTGGTTATAAGAACCAGGAAAAACTTGGCGCAGGATAGTGGCCCCGTCAAGTACAATTTTTTAGTCATACCTTATAACACATCAGAAACAAAAGAAGATTTATAAAGACATTATTGCCACATATAGCACCTCATTTTACATCTCACTTTTGTTTTCTAACCTAATTTCTTCGCCTTTAAGAGTAATTGGGAGAATCTAAGACTCTCCTAAAGGAAATGATCAATGAATACTAGAGAACATTTAATAACACAACTAGATGTCTAGATGCAATAAATTTTTATAGACTGATTATATCAAGAAGCATATCTAAACTAGGCAAATTATTAAATCCTACCTACTACTACTACTACTTATTTTCATCAATTTACGAATCATTTTCTACCATAAATTGGTCTTCCCCTGCCAGATACTGCTACTTCAATCGAGCTTACAACAGCGCGAGTATTAAATATCACCCAATAAACAGACCTCTGCCTCTCCACTACCCCCCCACCAAGCGCTTAAGTACACCTTTATACCAGAGCATTGAAACCCATAAAAGTATATCACAATATAAATAGATAACAACTCACAGTCGAGAGCTCACATATGGCTATAAATTAATAACTCCTCAATGTTAAGAACTTAAGAAAGTTTAGAGCAGCACATGCATTAAAGGAAATGAGTGTCAAGCCATGAAAATTGAAATACAAGTACAATTTCAGATAAAGAAGTAGCTCAATTTTAACAAAAACATGCATATACCCATAATTAAATTTATATACCCGAGTCTTTGCGTCCTTCAGCAGCTTCTTCCTTAATTACAGTAACAGAATCTTTAGAATTCAAGCCCATGAAGTCCCTCTCCATCTCAGAATTCAATTAGTTAGTTTCCAAACACCCCAAATTTTGAAAGGAATAAAAAGAAGCAACAAAGATTACTTTTTTTAGCAAGATCCCTGAAAATATGCAGATCAAGCAAAGAAGAAGCTTTCAACTTATTCAATACCTAATCCTTAAACCAAATTCCTAAAAAAAAAAAAAAGTAAAGAAAAGATAGATAATAGATAGAGAGAGAAAGTGCAACTCTCATCTGCCAAAATGCTTTCAACTGCAGCAAGAGGGAGGGAGAGGGAGAGAGAGAGAGAGAGAGAATTTATTCTGTATGTGTTTCATAAATAAAAAAATGTTGTGTTTGAGGCTTGAGGGGTAAAGGGTTACCGGCTGGTTGGGTAATTCACACAATTGAACACTAGTACCGGCTGTACCTATTTGCACACGACTGTCGGTTGTACCGCAATTGTGTAGGCTGACAACTTGACACGTTTAACAGCCCGCTCGGTGGTGAGTCGTGAGAGTTAAAATAATGACGAGATTTCACGTGACCAAACCAATGCCTATTAGGATAAAATGTCCATTGTCAGAAGAAGAATGATGTTGTTAAATGTGTTGTTAGATTATAATTATTGTTTATTTAAATTTTTTAATTTATTTTTTTAAAACAAATTTCAGTCCATTGAGTTAACTACATAAGTTGGTCACGGGTGAGGTGAGGTCAGGTCAAATACAGGAAGAATTTTAGGATGAACACTGTACAGATTCCTACCATTGTGAGTAGGATGCTAATTTGTCCCCATTCTCACGGTGATCTCTACGTTCTATCTCAGACAGAGATGGTAATTTTGACTCTAATCGAAAATAAGACATTACCGGAATGTTATTTATAAAAATGAGAAGGGGATAATATTTGTTTAGAAATTAATAAATTCAATTTTAATTTTATTTGTATTCGCCCCCATTGCCTTCCCTAGTTGTGAGTTGGAGGTATGAGCATTTGCCGATAAAGAAATATTTATTTATTTATAGAGTTTTACATTTTAATAACAGTAGTATTCTCAAATGTAGATTGAGAACAGTGAAACAGAGAGAGGGGGAGCCGGGGAGGCGAGCAAATGTAATTTTTTATTTAATTTTAAAATTAATTAATAGTATTAAATAACAGATTATGTATAAAAACTTAAATAGAAGGACATGAGAAAATGAGAACAGAAAAGATTGAGATGGGATAAAAGTGGGGTCATGGAAGAAGATAGGCGCACGAAGATCTCGTGTGAAGTAGAGTTTGTGGAGGGTGAGGGTGACCGCGTCAGCCGGGAAGCGGTCCAATCCATTTTTGGATTTCACTCTACTCTCTCTATGTAGGCACGTGGGTTATTTGTGTGGTAGTGAGTGGAAATGTGGAGCCCATAATCCTATTTAAATATTGAAAGTGGATTTTTGGATAAGTTGGTCAATTGATCAATAGAGTGCTGACACGCAGACGGTGCTTTATGTGTGTCAATATTCTATTAGTCAATTGACCAACTTATCAAAAAATAAACTTCATGTTAACTGTATCCTTCAATATTATTAGTACTGCTATAATAATAAAACTAAGTTGTTGTTCTTCTCCTTCTCTAAACCATTCTTTAATTACTAGTACTACTACTACCATATCTTTTTTTTATATGTACTGCACATCCAAGTATATATATATATACCAGGAGAATTTATCCATTTTTCATAGACTTTCAAACTTTTATAAGCAAATTGCATAATCCAAAATTTTTAAAATACTCTCCCTACTTATTAAATCCACACCTGTATTTTTATTGTGAAAATAATAAAAAAAAATATTATAGATTTAATGTCAATTATCTATATTATTCTTTGTATTGAAAAAAGATGGTGTTATTTATTGTACAGAAAATAATGAGAACCAAAGTTTTATTTAATTCATTATCATGGTATCCGCAGGATAATTATGCGGGTGTTATCCCGTCCGCATAAAATAATCATGCGGATGCTATTTCGTCTGCATAATATATAATTCCGACATTGTTTAACGTTTCAATTAAATTTCTAGCCACCCCACTTAATTCTTATGTGTCTGTATTTGAGAAGATTTACTTGGTTACACAAATTTATGATTATGATTTAGCTCAAACGTACATACCAATAATCTGTATTTTTATTATGAACAACATATAATCTTGCTTCACATTTAATTTTACCTACGGAATCCCTCATCCTCTTTATCAGTACCATCACCATCACCCAAATTTTAACCTAGAACAATACTCATTTGAGTTCGTATGTTTCCTACTAATTTTAATTATAATTTCAAATCCAACACGTTGGACATATCTTGTATAAAAATTCTCAAACAAAAAATTGCCCACTATATGGAGTATCATCTTAGCTTTAATTGAGAGACCTTCTTTATTGAAATTGTGTTTTTCAATGGAGTCGGATATAACAATATATCTAAGAAAAATGAAGATAAGATTTCAAATTTGGGGATGCATGCACCGCATAATAATCATGCCAACGGTAATACTACTACTACATGGATGCCATGGTAATCAAAGTATGATTTTTTTGTTATTTCCTTTGTGAGCCCATGTTCCATATGATTATTATTTGTCTTCCTAATAATTATCCTACAGATGAGCTGCCTAAAATACCATTGGATCACCTCATCAACGACAAATATTGGGTTCCCATACTCATTTGGTCACGGATCTAAAGTATATATATCTCTTAAATAATATATATTTCTTAAATACCATATACTTTTATTAAAATTACGTATTTTTTAGATTTTTTTAAAAAAAATAAGTAGGGTTGCGGGTGACATTTTTATTTTTGTAAATAAAAGAAAAACAAGTAGGATCACCCTCTTTTAATATTATTTTAATTTTAAAAAAAATCTCCAAAATCGCATAGTTTTAATAAAAATATGTTATTTAAGAGAGACATGTTATTTAAGAGGTATACTTTACATTGGTCATATATATATATATATATATATATATATATGGTCTATAAAGCAAAATCAATCAAACTAAAAAAAGCTTATCTTTTTTCTCTTAATTAGCCCCAAGCTTTGAATCTTGTTCGATGAGGCCAGATCATAGGTTAACAAGTGCAGTGATATTACTATCTATTTGGCATATTTCAAGTCTACTGGGTGACAGAGGACGGCATAGAGAGCTAAGTTTACAAAATTTGCTGTATCTACAATTATTGTACAAGCATAGTTGACAACCACATGTATAATAAATTGTTATTAAATACTATACAGCAGCCGCAATCTCAGGGTGATTAATTAAAGATACAAATATGGAGATATATTCAATACATCCATGATTAATGAACATATAATATACACTTCACGCACAAACACACATATAAATAAATAAAATAAAGCATCCGTGTTAGGCTTTGGTGATTTTGTGTAATGGGCCTTCTTTTTTTTTTTCTTTTTTACACTTTTACCCTTACAACTTTAGTTATATTATTATTTTAACCTTTTAATTTATTTATAAAATTTTAATTTTACTTTCACATAATTTACACAACCAGCACGTGTCCAATGCTGCTAATATGTATGATTATAAAGGAGAAAGTCAATATGTATTGGTTGTTTACTGTTTAGTAGTAGTATATAATGTTGTAAGATTATAAAGTTTGGTGATTAGCAAACACTACTACAACTTGGTTGTACGAAAACCATGGGCTAACCAGCTTGATTAATTATTCTAAAAATGCCCCATCTTACCCTACCATGCATGCCCTACTCTAACAATTGATTTCTCTCGTAGTGGTGCAAAGTTGACCAGTTACTAGATTCACACCTTCGGAGGAGAGCGACCCAACCCAACCCCCCCCCCCCCCCCTAGAGATACAATAATTTATTTGTTTTAAAATACAAGATTAAATTTAATTTTAGATATTTTAAACGTATGATGGAGGTGACTGCCATCATCTGAAGAGTATTCCAACAAGAAGGTTTACAGGGTGTCAAGTGTTCTGTTGTGTGAAAAAAGTAAAGGATATATAGCACTCTTCCGGTCTAGTTTGGTGAGCTCTAAATTTAAGGACTTGAAGCCAAGGCGTAAAATCTTGGAACAATATTTTAGTAGATTAAATTAAGAGCTTATCCATCCAGGAATTCATATATCATGCATGTTACCAGTCTCCATCAACGATTCATTATTCTCTTTGATTCCATCGTTTAACTTCTTCTCACCCACATACTCCATATAATAATAATAATTAAAGAAGAGTACAAACATGCAGATGTGACCCCGATTTAATTTCATGATCACCATTACTTTTTTTTCTGTGAGCCTGTCTTTTCGGTTTTACGGGGACGGCAGACCATGTTCTGTTCATACACAATAATGATTCACTTCATTTTTGGACCTGTCCCATGGACAATAACAATATATATATATATATGCTTCATTGAATTAAATGCGACAATAAAGACTGATAGTCAAAAATCAAAATGCCTCAAGGCAAGTGCAATTCAAATTTACAGGTATATTCATTCCCCAAAATGAAAGAAACAAGAAGAACAAACCATATTCTGTAGTACCAAAACAACAAACAAGGGAGTTTACATTGTGATTCTCACAGTTTTAGACATCTGAAATACCACAAACTGAAAAACTACATCCCAAGCATTTAGCTAGAGACCTTCTATAGGAGCAACTGCTGAATCAACTACAAAGGGTTCCATTATTTCAAGGAGTTCATTGCAAAGACCTGTGAATACAACCGAATCTGTTTCCAAAGGTTTAAACTTGATAAGAGCTGCAGGAACCAAATCCTCCTCCTCAAGAGTTATGACTCTCTTTCCTGCTGCTGCAGGAAAACGTGGAATCACCCGCCGTTTGACAAGAACAGGATCTAAAAGCTCGAATTCCAAGCTAGGATCTTTCAGTGCTGAGCTAACAAACTAAAAAAGTAAGAACACAACAAGACCGCAAATTAGTAAATAATAATCCAATGCACAATGACCATCGCACATATCCTCGTACTATTGGACATATACTAATAACTTAAAAGCAAGAACTTTTACCAAAAAGATCAGCACAAAGATAATACGAGAAATATAATGACAATTTATAAGTCTAATGAAACTATTCGTCCAGAAAGGTAGCAGATATGCTGAATTAGGAACTCAACGTGTAAGTTAAAGAACTGGGGCCTCAATTACCCATAAAAGTTTTTCTGACAAGCGCGAGAATGTTAAGGGGTTAAATCCACTTTTCCGCACTGTACTATACCTCGATTTACAAATGCATCACTGAAAATTTTAATGGTCAACTCATTGAAATGCTTATTTTTTACAAACCGTCACAAATTCCGTCTAAACAAGTTGACTTTTAACGATAAAAAAAAATAAAAATTAAAGCTAGTTATCCACGTGGACTTGTCAAATAATATTTTTTAATGTGAAAAATAAAAATAAATCTGAAAGTTGAAACAAATTAAATAAATGAAATCACAGAAGAAAAACATATATCTTAATAATTCTATTAACTTGAGAAAAACATGGAAGAAATTTTATTTACAAAATAAAATATATCTCGATCAATTAAAATAAAGAACAATATGTAATTATATAACAAATTGATTAAACAATTTAAATAGTATAATAAAACCCATTAAACAAGAAGGGTTTAAATTTAAAGTGTTTAATTAAGTTAATTTGTTCTATTATTGTATTTCATTTAACACTTCACGTTTTATTTTTTTTATTTTTCTAACTCTGTAATTTATTTAAATATTTTTGGATAGATTTTTAACGTTTTACAAAATTTTAATTAATTTTAACATATAAATTTTTTATTTTGATGGCCACGGAAAAATTTGTGGGACCCAGATGTTACTTGGCTATTATTTGGCGTGTCCACGTGGACAATTGGATAAAATAATATTTTTAAAATTTTTCCTTTAAAAGTAACTTGTTTAAATGAGTTGATTGTTAAAAATTTCAGTCCAGTGCATTTGTAAATCGGAGTCGAGTACAGTGAGGTAAAGTGGAATGTTAAGAAAGAGAAAAGAGTTCTTTGTCAAATATTGTTAGTTCTATATGTAGTCCATCCCTCCCAGTATGCCACATTGGCAAGACTAGGACCAAGTAATGACTTTTCCTAGAAGAAAGTAGCAGTTGCTAACAGAGAAACTTTATATAAACTTGCATATGGAACAAACTTTGAGTTTTCAACTTTAGTGCAAAGGAATTATATTACCCCTTGAAACTTTAATAACAAGAGAAATTTTTTTACTAATTTTTTGCTTTTGTTATCAGCAAAACCTATCCTCAAAAATACATTTCATGCTCTTTCTCCAAATACTTTTCAAATGACAAATAAGACTTGTGACCACCATTTCGTTCCATGTACTACATCAAACCTCGTCTAGTTAACATTGCTTTGTACATTACAATGAACAATTAAAAAACAAGAAAAATTCTTCAAGAACTTGCCTCATAGAGTGCAGTAGTTGGCTCTCGAGGAGAAAATACCCCTTGGAGCACCACTCCATCGGGAAATTGTACCCTGATTACAGTTTTTGTGTACCTCTTCCTTGCAGCTTTTACTTGCTTTTCCTTGTATGATTTGGGAACCAAAAGCTGGGATTCTGCCATCTTTTTCTGCTTCATATCAGCTTCTCTTTTCACTTTGTCAAGCGAGAGCTTATAAAACGAATCTGGCAACACAATTTTTGCAGCTTCATACTCAGGAACAGAAAAGAACACCCGGATCTAGTATGTTAAAAAATCGGAAACCATCAGATACTGTTATTAAAAATAACAGAGAAATTAATGTCTGAAGCTTGAAACACAAAACTTAGATTGCATACTAACTATAACAAGAATGAACAAGAGTAATAAAATATTGCTAATAGATTCATGAATAAATCTTTAACTACGAATCCAAATTCTAATAACAATCACCACAAACAACCAAACACATTGAAATCCCTAATTGATGATTCATTATAAATTTAAAAGCATCTACTTTTGTTTTATAAAAACAGTAAGTAAAAAAGGCAACCCCGCCGCTTGGCTCAGTAGTTTAAGGAAGAACTTGGGATCAGTCGTAAACCCGAAAGTCTTGAGTTCGAATGACATCAAGCATAAAGGCCACGGACCGCAAGCGTAAGCCTGTTATTGAAAGCCGTATTCGGGGAGGGGAGTCATAGTTTGGTCGAAAGGTCAGGAAACTCGTCTTTATCAAAAAAACAAAAATAAAATAAAATTTACAATCACGATACTATGGATTGTACTTGCCAAAAGGCATTGATAGTTTAAAATTTTAATAATCGCAAATCCATATCAATAAGTTACAATAAATAAGGAAGTTACATGGTCTTTTATGAGATAATCAGTCCTTACTACGTTATAAAAGATCAAGCTGTCAAGTGTGAGAACTAGAGTTTAGATCTAACAGTATTCACTTTAGGCATGTATTGTCAAAACTTGTCCTCATCACATTTGCAGTGATAAGATAAGATCTCCAATGTATTATAATTAGTTCGGGTCATACATCCATCAGTTGCATCAACGGGTGTTATGTTGGAGAGAACTCACAAATTTGTCTGCTGGTTGCTTAGCAAATCAAGAGGTTATGCTTTATCTATCATCTTTTGAAATCTTTCAGTTAAATAGTAAATCTATGAGCTTTTAAACGATTGTTGATTGAACAAGAATAGATGAAAAGATTGAAAATATGAAATAATGGTAACTGCCATTGATTGATCCAATTCATAGATATTTAATCTGACCAAGTATTTCATATGTTCTGAGTGATAGGCCTCTGCTTTTATTTTCTCTCAATTTGGGATGTGTGCCTTTTTTAAATCGGTTAGTACATAATGAAGTTCTAGAAGCTGCTAGTTTAGCCAAGCGGTCTTATTTTTAGTGAAAAGAAGAAGAAAACCACAAAACAGTTATTTGATCCACAGTCCAGAGGTTAATAATACACTCATTTCTTTGTGTGTATTTTTATCTTCTACTTGCCCATAGTCCGCCTTCCTTCCTTCCTTCCAAAAGAAGAAAATTAATTATTCATTCTATCAAAAGAAAAGATCCTTTTATTAGAGAGAATCAATTATAATATACATCCATGTAAAACAATACATTTTAAATGAAGTGAAAAGAGAAAAGGAATGATTTTCAAAATTGCAAAAGACAACATCTGAAATGGAATGTACGGAGCTTTGGACTTATGAACATAATTGCAGATAGATTAATGATGGTAAGGGATCTGATTTGATCTTGTTCAACTTCAATTCTAATAATTAACATTCACATAAAAGATTTTAATACATTTTGAACTTTATACTATGGAGATACACCTGAATCATGGGTTCAAAGAGATCCTACTTAGACAATTATCACGAAGCCACACTTAATTAGATGTTCAAAGTATGACTAGTAGAAGAAGAGAAAAAATATGACTTTTAAAAAAAATAAAAAATTGATGTCTTCATAAGAAATACTGTTCCTAAATAAATTTGTTCTTTTCTTAACCCTTTATTCTACAAGGAAAATTTCTCTCAATCCTTTATTATTTTTTTCTTTTTTCCCAGTTATGATTCATGTCGAACTAAATTTGAAAACACATGTTCAGACAGTTTCTAAGCTCCTATTCTATCTAGCCGACATCCAATAAATTTCAAATTTTATCAGACAAAACATACACAGAAGCCTCCAAAGTATATAAAGGCACTGTTAACTGCAAAAATAAAGTGAATGCAAGAACATTCGATAATGACACTTATAACACGTTAACTATCTTACCCAATATAATAAGAGCCAATGATACAGATAATCCTAAGCATAAGGTGAAAGCAAGTACAAATCACTCATAAGAGCTAAGACAGATATACCTGTCTGTCGATTTGCTTATGTTCCATTGGTTCTTGCTTCTGCTCCACCAGTTCGTCCTTTATAGCTGGAGCTGGAGATGACAAATCTTCAAGCTTTGGTGGTTCCAAGAATGATATGACATTCTTAACTACCCCAACGCGCTCACTAGAAGGAACTCCCATGACTGCCCACATCTCCCCACCTTCCTCTTGCAATTCAAACCCCAAAAACTCCAACAACTCTACGCCTCCAACAACATCTACCATGGCCTCCTTTATCTTTGGATTCCCCATTCTGATCTTCCTAAACTTTACATTTTCTGGTTCTTTAACTATATTCTTCAAAAGTTTAAGCACAACACTGACAGACCCTTCTGCAGGCTTTCCAGAAACATATGCTCCAACACAAGCCTCCAATTCACTTTGATCCTCCACACTATTTTCACTAACCACATTATTCGACTCTACATTACTCAGACAATTCTCCATATGAGCTGCAACCTCTTCCTCGGACCCGAAACCTCCACCACATACAGGACATTCAAACACATTATCTAAAGAATAACCATTTTTGTTTCTTTTCCCAGTAGTGATCAGCGAGTCAAATGGATCAAATCCATCAACTGGTTTCGGATTAGAGTCCGAATTACTCTTATTATCCGACTTACCTAGAACTTGAATGTCAGAATTGTTGATTTTTTGAGGCAACGGCTTAGTGTTATTTGAGTCAGAAGCTACAAACCTATTTGATGGTTTAGCATTTGGCTCCAAGTTAATCTGGACTTGATTATCGGAATCATACCTTCGTTGAGGCAAAGGCTTCAAATTTTCCGAATTATGAGGCTGGCGATTTGGGGTAGAACTGAGAATTGGATTGGAAGGAGCCGAAGAAGAAGACGAAGAACCCAAGACTCTACCTTGGCCTTTGAATTTACCAGACGGAGAAGATGAGAATGGATTGTTGACTTTCTTCATAAAACCCTTGAATTTATCTTTCACATCATCCATCTTCTAAACCTAAATCAAAGATCAGCAATCGCAAAATGGAGGCAAAATTATAGTCTGATGGGGTATTTGCTTGCTGAGAATTGTTGACAAATTGATTGAAATTTGTCAGAAACTATTGAATTTATTTCCTGTATAAGAAAAAAAAAACTGTGAAGGAGACAAGAAGGGACTACGGAGAAAACCACGTAAGGAACGCTAGGGCTTTTTGGGAAGAAGAAAGCCGGCCAAAAGCTTTATCGGAAGCTTAGCAATGGCGCGTTTGGGTTGAGGCTTACTTTTTTATTACTCGTATAATCTGACGGTGGCATGTGGGACTTACTTATAGGAGCGGGTTGGCTTCCCAGTGAGGCGCTGACCAAAATATTCCCACTCATTTTTTTTTGTTCATCTAAAATATGAATAAATCTAACACATTCGAGTATAAAATAATAATAAATGAGGAGAAAAAATATTGTAGAAAAAAGAAAGAGAAATATTTTATTATTTTATATTTGAGTGTATTTTTGATTGTACCCCATTAATATTAATATTAAGATTTTTTTTATTTATCAAAATAAATTAATTATAAATTACTCTTTTAAATTATATATATGACATTAATAAATTTTATGATTTTTTTTAATTATTATAATTATATTCATTATATATTATTATAATTATATAATTTGTATTTAAAAATGATAAGTTATGTCCAAATTAACTTTAAAATGACTAATCAAGTTAATATTGAGGTTTGAGTTTTGACAGCCTAGAAGAGGCCTCAATCCAAATTGCAAGCTCTAATACCATTTGCGGTTGCTCAAATACCATTTGAGTAATTAACTCACCATCTGGTATTCTGGTTAACAAATTCCAAAAGCTGTTACTGTAAACATCCGAGAAACTAGATGCACATTTTTTACTTCTGCTACCTGCGCGCGCAATGAAAAAAAAAGAAGAAGCAGTTGGCCAATTATCCATAATTAACTAAAAATATCAACAACAATAAAACTGTCATTCAATGTCCAAATATATGAATGATAAAAAATAATACAAAACAACAACAACAATACATGTAAGTCTACTTATATTTTATAACAAAATGACAATTTTTGCGAAAAATAACCAACAACAACAAAACATTTAACATAATTTATGCATATATAATACTCAAAAATATATATTAATATTTTATATATAGAAAATACCCAATTTGTATACATACATACCACCCAATTTGTATACATGCATACAATAATATTAAATTTGTCACTTATATACCATGCTTTAATATACCAATAATTTTCAAGATATTTAGCAAAAAACTATCATTAATTCAATGCCTATTTTGTTTCTCAAGATATTTACAAAAAAAAAAAAAATTAGGTTAAAAGATACTTACTTTATTTTAGAATCGATTAACCGGTTAAAATTGAGATTGATGTAACAAATTCAAAACAATCGCAGCAGCAAACCCTTCTCTTTGTGCAACAGCAAACCCTTCTGTCTATAGCAGCAAACGCATGCAGTATGCATCAAATAGTTTAGTCCTGGAAATCACCTGACCACTACTCCCTCTAACGGCCAACATAAAAAATTAATTAAATTATTGCTGACCGTTACTAATTTTAGCGGTTGAGTCCTCGTCTCAAACATTCGATCTAATTTGAAATAATCGGATAACAATTAATTGAAACAATGCGCAAAACTAAAGTTTTAAATCAATCCTTTCCAATATATATAAAATACGAATTCATAACAAGCCAAAACTAATTTAAAACTTTAGTACTAAGCTAATATGGAGTACTATTTAGATAAACAAATAAAATTACATTTTTATATAGAAAACCAGTTCAATCTCATAACTTTTGTTTTCTTATTAATTTCGACAAATTAATTTATATTATTCTGAATTCTAAAATTTATTCATCTTATACAACTCCCACAATTTATAAGATGCCACCTGTATAGTAAAGTGTAAAGTTTGTATGTACTTTTGCCACATGTCAACACATCCCACAATCTCCAGCGTCGCTCTTTCTTCCCCATTTATTAGCCTTCCCCTTTCTCCTCTCTCATCCCATAGAATAGCAAATCAAGAAATCCAGACAGAAAGATCAAATCAGAGTATTGAAATTCCCCCAAAAAAAACACCAGATCTAGGCCAGAATTCCCAAAATCTCACTCAGCAATGGCGTTGGAATGGGTAGTTCTCGGGTACGCCGCTGGCGCTGAAGCCGTCATGGTCCTCCTCCTCACGATCCCGGGCCTCGATGGTTTACGCAAGGGTCTTATCGCCGTTACACGAAATCTCCTCAAACCCTTCCTCTCCATCCTCCCTTTTTGTCTTTTCTTGCTAATGGACATCTACTGGAAGTACGAGACTCGCCCGAGTTGCGAATCGGCCGAGTCGTGCACACCGACCGAGCACTTGCGCCACCAGAAATCCATCATGAAGAGCCAGCGCAACGCGCTGTTGATCGCCGCCGCCCTGATGTTTTACTGGTTGCTTTTCTCGGTAACCCGTTTGGTGCTCCAGATCGAGCAATTGAATCAGCGGGTTGAGAAGTTGAAGAATCAGGAATGATCTTGAAGATAAGTGCATTTCCGCTTGAGGATTAATTTGTGTTTTTCTCCCTTGTTATGGTTTAGTATTAGATGTTTATTAAAGTAATTGCGGTGTATCTTTTTTGAACTATTGATGAATGCTATGGCTACTTTGGATTAATCTTTTTATTGACTTCTTGTTGATGCAATGGTACGTTAATTTAGAGCTTTCATGTGTCTATTGCGATGGTCAGTTTTTTTTTTTTTTTTTTTTTTTTTTTTGCATTTCTACGTTGATTACTTTCATTTGTTTTTGCTATTCATGATTAGGTTTTGGCTTTTTGGTGACGCAAGTTTATTTGTATATTCATCAATGTGATGTAAATATTTGTTGGAAGGAAATGAATTGGACATTTTGATATAAAAATATATAAATGGTTTAGTGTTTTGTGATGTTATTGTAGCATATAGGAGAGGAAACTGTTGTCTGGATTGTGATCATTTCTCTAGATTGTTAGGATTCGAAAAGAGAGAGTTACTTTGGTTTTTAGAATTCCAAATTGTAATATTCAAACATGTTTAGTAGAGTTTTAAACTAGGGAACTAGCTGAGATGAACTACTCGAGCTTTAGCTGGGCTTGCTGGACTTACATTATTCATTAATATTATACATTATGATTTATAGTTAAATGGAATTACATACTCAGTCCTAATCGAGTCTGTCTCGAGATAGTTTTGAGTAGGCTTAAATAAGTTTGTCTTGAGCTGGACATGGCATTATTCAAGTTTGACTCTTTTATAAATAGACAAAGCTTCTTGTTGGAGTTAAGTCCAGATTTGGCTTGTTTAATTAAACGGACAAAAGATCTAAGCAAATTCGAGTCGAGTTAAGCCAGGTTTAAAAGAATAGAGTGAGTTGAGTTAAGCCAGGTTTAAAAGAATGGAGTGGGATCGTGCTTCAAGCAGTTGTTTACAGTCCTATGTCTTGTGCTGGGTAGTGCAGTTCTTTACAAGTTCTGTAAGTCACGTGTTCGCTCACAAACCCTTAAAATTTCAAGTGTGGAACCTCTGTCTCCCTCTAAATCTGTTATCTCATATCTTGGATGTGTTGAGGATTCGGACCATGAGTAATCATCTCATACCATGGCAATCTGCGACACCTATATACGAATGCCACCATGATTGAGTAGAAACCTGTTGTCCTTCATGATTGAGTAGAAATCTGTTGTTATAATTTATAAACTACCAGATCTTGTGATCTTCAGTTGAAGTCAAGATCTATTAGGGTGGTAACTGGTATGCAATGAGTCAGATGGGTATCTTCATTTTGTATATTTTAGTTGGTCAGAACTTGTTTGTGATAGGAGGGAAGGGAAGGGAAGGGAAGCGATAGGAACTGAAAGTTCTTCCTTCTATTTTGTTGAAATGAAGAACTTCCTCTTCCCAGATTGAACTATATAAGGTTTTAAGAGTATTGAATCTTATCAGTGAACTTGTAGCCAGTGGAAGCTAGCACATGATTATACTTCCAAATGCATGAGCTATCCGAACAAAAATAGACACACGAGGGGCAACAAGAACAGAAAATGGGAAATATAAGAATAATGTTGTTCCTGTTATTTATTTATTTAATCCATTCAGTCTAATTTGGTAAGTATATATGTGTATGTGTCCTTTTCTAAAGATCTTGACATCTATATATTGCTTTAATTTATTGCATTGTTAATTAAGGAGTGCGAGCTCTACAACACTAATTTCTATATGTAACTTGTGGAACTTATCATGATTCACATTGCATCTAATTTCTATATCGAACTTGTGGAACTTATCATGATGAATTTTTTTTTTTGCTGGCCGCTAGGGAGTAGCGGACATGAGAAAATATTTTTGCTGGCCAAGAGAGGGAGTAGAGGCCACGAGAAAATTTTAAAATACTCATATATTTAAATAGTTTTAATGTACATAATAGTTGTATAAATTATTTTTTAAGTAATAAAAATTAATATTATCAACTATATATAATATATTTATTTCTATAAATATTAAAATTTAAAATTATTAATTATATTTAATGTATTTATTTGTATGAATAATTTCTTAAGTATAATTATTAAAATATAAATACATTAAAAATTATTACTTAAGAAATTATTCATACAAATAAATACATTGAATATAATTAATATTTTTAAATTTTAATATTTATAAAAAGTATTTATAGAAATAAATATATTATATATAGTTGATAATGTTAATTTTATTACTTAAGAAATTATTCATACAAATAAATACATTGAATATAATTAATGTCTTTAAATTTTAACATTTATAAAAATATTTATAGAAATAAATACATTATATATAGTTGATAATGTCAATTTTTGTTACTTAAGAAATTATTCATACAATGAATATAATTAATAATTTTAAATTTTAATATTTATAAATATTATTTATAGAGATAAATACTTTATATATAGTTTATAATGTTAGTTTTATTACTTAAGAAATTATTTATACAACTATTTTGTACATTAAAACTATTTAATTTTAATTAAGGGTGGAAGTATTTTAGAAATTTCTCCTAGTCTACTCCTTTTTGCTATTGGATCTCATTTTGAACGGTTGTATAATAGTTAATTGAAACAGTGCTCATAGGTTGGATAATAGTTAATTAAAATAGTGATCATAGTCGTAGAGGGAGAGGGAGAGGGGAGGGGGTGGGGGGGGGGGGGGGGGGTGGGGGGTGGGAGTCCAATAGAATAAGCATGATAAGGTAAAAGTGTTACCAAATCCACCATAATGAAATCTTTTGCAAGCTAGAGGCGAAGAATAATAGATGAAAGAGAAGATTGTACCTATATACTTCAAAAATTTACAATTAATTCCCACCAGACGTTATTCTTAATTTGTTTAAATTTTAAACTCTTTATAAGTGGAGTATTATCAATTATGTATCACCCGACCCCTTTTCAATAATTCCTCCGTCCCTTAATATAATATAAGATATTTTAGAGAATTTTTTTGTTCCTTAACATATAAAATATTAGAATTTCAAATAAGTATTAATTTATTAGTTTTCAATATTACCTTAAGTAATAAATAAATACTATAACTTTGGTTCTCTCACTATTTTTGTCTAATAAATAACAAATTTTTTTTTTCAATACAAGAGTAATATAGACATTTAATATTATATTTAATACTATATAATTATTTCCTTAATATTTATACACAACTCTAAAAAAATCTTATATTAAAGACGGAGTGAGTATTAATCTGCTTCAATTCCAATGCAACTAAAAGTTGTTGGCATATTGTCTCAGTCATGACTCGTATCATGCATTGTTATTCTAATCATCAGTATGATTAACTAAGATTTGATATTAGAATAATGCACTAATTGAATCGGTCCGTAATATTAATTCTCCTCGACAACTCCTTGGTCAAATATGGTCACAAATTTACAGCTAGCCAAACAACTTTTAGTCGAAAGAAATATTCTAACGTGCATGGCTTGTCTATAATCCTCAACTGATCACCATATATGAATAATATATTCACTAAAATAAAGATTTAGTCACCTAAATGGATCGTATTAAAATGTTCAAAACTTTTATAAGTATGAGAAGGTATATAGTTATTTTACATGAATTGAATAAAGTTTAACAAATGCACAGCTGATAAACTAGCTAGCTACCTAAAGGTACTCAAACGTTATAAGAGTAAGACAATGAAACCCATTACAACAGCACCACACACACACACACACACACACACACACACACACACATATATATATATATATATATATATATATATATATTTACAACGTTGAAATTAAAGAAAGAATGTGGGAGCATTTATCACCTTGTTATTTCTAATACTACTTACTTTCTTTCTCTTGCTTCAATGTACCCGTTCCCCTACACATCTATCTCTACTTTACAGAAAAATATAAAAGAAACTTCTCAAAAAGCCAAAAGGGAGAGCGAGCTAGCTAGTTATAGGAAGAGAGAGAGATCGAGAGAAAGAGCACCAAATGCGAGTCATTTTACTAAAAGATAGAAAGAAAGATGCTGTTTTGAGGGAACATTTCCAGGAAAAAGGGCCTATAAAGATTCAAACTTTATTTGCCATCTGCAATGTAGTCAAAAAAAAATTTGAAACATTAATTAATATATAGGATCAATATATTTTTTGTATTTTATTCAAGTGTTGTATATATATGGAAATCAGTAGAGGGCAGACGATATATAATATATAGCAAATGAAAGATCGATCGAGCCATACGCACGCACGCACGTACCTTTGTTGTCGTCACAAAGTTTACTCAAGCCAGATAAGAGAGTAATAACCAATGCAACACCAGCTATAATCCCGATGAGAATCGCGAGTGTCTTTTGTGTTTCATCATTAGAATCTGCAATCAGATTTTTGATCAGTTAAGTTGAACTAGTAGTATATATAGTAGCTAGCGCGTTAACTAACTAGATCTCTAATTAACAAATACTACTACTAGTTCTTCATGCATGGATTAAATATCATCGGATAAAATATATACTACTCTCAAGTCATAATAAATACTACTATATATATATATATATATATAGCCTAGCTAGCTCGCTCCAACCATGCATTTTTTGTTTTAATAATTCAGGTTGTTGAAAATTAAATGAGATTCAGATAAAGAAAATCTCTTGCGAGACTTTCGTACGTAAGTTTAATTTCTCTAGAATATGATAACCATTTGGAATCCTCTAACTATACAATTACGTTACGTTGCTTACAAGGAATTTAATTTGTCAGACACCCATAGAGTTTGAATTCTACTAGTAAAGAGATACTATTGATTTCATTAATGAGAAATAAAACGCAAACTACTACGTAGCTAATCTTTCCTTCTTCTTTATATACTGAGAATAATTAAACTAGCTAGTACAAGTAAATCACAATCTCAAATTCATGAACACAAGAAAGAAATTAATTAAATAAGTCCATGTTCTTCATAGACCCAATAATAGAGTATTTAATTAGTTGTAATTTATGTTTAATTCAACTTAATCTCATTTTACGTAATAATTAAAATAATTTAGTTGTCACAACACCAAAAGTCATAAACCACCAACCACGGTGGTTTGTGGTGGTATAATGAGACGACTTACCCCTTCTCAAGTGGTGGCCACGGTCAGAATACCGCGCGTAGCACTTGCCCAAGAACATCTCGCCCCACGCCGCCGACCCACACTCGTTCCTCAACTGCCCCGTCGCCTCCGCTAGACAATCCTGGCACTCGCTCACACTCAAATCCTGTACGCACTGCGCCACACCCTGCACTTTCCCGGACCCACCAACTCTAAAAAACTGCCCCTCAGCCGTCAGATATCCAAGCACAGCATCACGCCTAGTCAACGTATCGGAGTCATACCCAATCGACGGCCCACATTTCTTCAACACCACACTCTTGTCCTCCACGCCCAAAAACGAAACGTTATCATACTTGACGAAACACCCGTCCAGCTGCACAGCGCCGCCCGTCGAGTCAGGGCAGAGGACGCCGAGTCGGCTCACCGAGTGGGACACGCAGTCTCGGCAGTCGGAGGTGCCGAGGTCGCCCCGGCATTGGAAGAGGCCGTACACGACGTCGCTTTGGGCTGAGCCCGGGAGGGAGATTTTGAAGTTGTTGAAGTTTGACAAGGAGGCGGAGTTGACGAGGGAGGAGAGTATGGAGTTGACGTTGGACTGGTAGGGTGTCCCGGCGGCGTATTTTAGCTGGGAGCAGCCACCGTAGATGAAGGTATCTACAGTAGAAGTTGATGGGTAAGTGAAGATTGAGATGTTGAGGAAGTAAACCAAGATTGAGGAGAGAGAAAATGCCCGAACCGACATGTTTGTATATTTTAATTCTAAGGAGAGAGAGTAGAAAGAGAAAGAGATGTAGGCTGCGTGGTATGGGAACTGAAGTAGCTAGCTAGCTAGTTTGGGAAGAAGGAGAAAAGAAAGAAAAGGGGTTGCTTGGTAAATAATTTACGTGAGTCAGTGAGTTAACTCGATGGAGATGGAGTACTGTTGTAGTTAGTTAGTTAGGACTTGGGGAGATAATGATGAATATTGTGGGTTACGTTATGCATGGACTATCTGTATTACATGGAAATAATGAAAAACGTTTTCTGGTTAGTCGCTTTACGAATTTAGGAAAATTCGTACTCATTCTATGTAATATATGGTAAATGAAAAAAACAGGGCAATTATTCATTGTTTTATGTGGAAAGTGTAGAAATATATATTTACAACGTTTCACCCAGGGTTGGGTTGGGTTGGGTTGGGTTGGGTTGGGCGGTAGCTCGGGTCAATTTTTTTTTTTTTTTTTTTACTTATATATTTTAGTCCAGTTCAAGTAATCTCAAAAAAAAAGGAACGAGTACTACCGAGCAAGGAGCAAGACTGCAAGAGGTACTACCGAGCAAGGAGCAGATTGAAGAATAATCTAGGGCACACTGCACATCTAGGGCTAAGTTGAAGAACAGAATTCAACTTCAGGTAATTTAGATTTTGTACTGTATGAACAGAATGCAACTACTTGGTGCTTCTCCCAAAAGAATTGAGTTATGTGATAATCAAAAGAATTGCTTGAATATTCATGTTTCATTAATGTTTTGGACTGCTATTGTTTGATATATAGCTAGAGGAGTTTAGGCTGGGCTGAGGAGACATAAGGATGGTGATATGGGTTTATGATGTAAACCAATAGCTGTGAAATTGGTAACCTAAAACTGTGCCTACCAACTGTTTGATAAAAATTCTAAAAGAATTGTTTTGGCTAAAAATTGAATATCAGAACAAAGTAAAGCATGGGCTTGATTTATTTAACATATGTGATAACAATTAAAGTGTTTTAGCATGTTAAACTTAAACAAAGTGCATTTTTTAGGCCAAAGCTAATAGATGAGTTTTTAACATGTTAAGGCAACTGTGGGTACTGTTTTGGGCAGTGTATTAGGACTGAAATAGAGGAGTTATATATGTTCAAAGTTAGGTGTAAACTAACTAGAGTTAGGTGTAAACTAACTTTTGAATCAAAGTTTAATCAAAGTTTAAAACAAAGAGAGAAGTAGAATTTTTGGAAATCAAGCACTGAGCTGCTGCCTCGGCAGTAGCAGTGATTGACATTGAGAGAAGATTGGAGGGTTTCTCTTGAGTTTACATTTAGCAGTTGGGCCCTCAAGTTTGCCCAGCTAATACAACTATACTAAACATGTATATATCAGTTGGGTGATATCCAGAACATAGTAAGTATAAACTAAAAATGTGGGGATTAAAGTGTAGCAAGGTAAGGGGCCAAAAGTAAGGTACTTGATAGTCCAGTAGAAAATTAATTCTTGGCTCCGCCCTTGGTTTCACCTATATCCAGTGTTGGGTCATGATATTTTCTCCCATTGGGCCGGGTATATTGGGCTTACTCTTTTAATTAATCTATTGGGCCTTTATTATTGAACCATGAAAGCCTTTGAGCCCAGTTGTCCTATTATTTCTATTTTGACTTATAAGACCGGGTCGGTCTAGTGGGTCGATCCTTTGGACATTTTAATATCTATTAGTTTGACTTGCAATGATAAAAAAGCATGACGGTTGACTAGAGAACCTTCCATGCATTAATGTGGATGGGATTATAACCGGCCGGCGGTGGGAACAGTGACCAAAAAGCAGTGGATAAACTATATGCAGTCGGTGGAACCCATCAGATCAAGGGGGTGTGTCAGGTAATAGTGGGTGACACTGTAATCCAGGAAGGGAGGATATAGCTTAGCAAGGAAGTCATCACGAAGGGGTAGGTTCTCATACACTTATTCATTCATAATCACACATACACAGAGAATTATTTTTTCTCTCTCAAGACACTAGACATTATATTCCTCCATTGTTTAACCTTGTGAACACGTTTACTGACTCTCACGCCTGAGCTATCCCCCGACGGAACCGCCGTCAAGCTTGTGGTGTTTATCGTGTTTACTATGCAGGATCAGGGCGTCTTACGTGATTGGGACGCAGCAGAGGATCTTGGCGTTAACATCCAGTAATATCCTTATGCTACCTGAACTCTTCGAATTATACACTCAGCTAATTAATTAGACAAGAAGACTACGTACTAGCTATACTAGTGATGAACATGCACTTTATATTAATATAAATAAATTTACAACTTACAAGATTAATTAAAGAGTATCAATGGCGAATTTTTTAAAGTATACTCATGTCTGACTGGATATACTTTATTAGAGTTATGCTATCTTTGATGGAACCAATTTCAAAACATGGTTCATTGTAAAAGAAAATTTTATATGCCAACAATGAGACAATACTAGAAACATATGTACGTTAATTCACTTTGATATGTAAGTTCATGCATTTGATTATAATCAATTCTTCTTATTCATAACTTTCAAACCGGCAAAAGCGTTCAAATTGCAATTGGAAAGTCAATCAATCCTCATGCATCTCTCTCTTTGTATGTCTGTCTCTCTCGAACTACAAAAAAAGGCCATTAATTAGTTAGCGACCAACGAAATCTGTCGCGAATAAGAACATTAGCGACTGTCAGCAGCTACTGAGAATCAAATTCGTTGCTATTAGTAAGCGACGCAAGGCCATCACTCTTCCGTGGCAACTTAAGCTTTCCCGCCCAATATCTTGCACGGTTCTTGGCGCAAAAGCACCTACTGAATTATTATCTGCGACGGACTTGTGATCGTAGATGGTTCCACATCATTTAGTAAACCTCAGATGTATCGCGGTCGCTGATGGTCCGTCGCTAGTGGGATTTAAAATCCATACAGGAGCTACTTATCGAGTCTTTCGCAGAGGCCGGGGTAAAAAGGAGAAAGAAAGGAAAAAAAGGAGAAATTAAGGAACCGCTGCCCGCCGCCGCCTCTGCCGCCCACAACCGTCCTCATCGTTGTCGTCACCCACTGCTGTCTTTGTCAAGCCATCCTCTGCCCACATCCACGCACCATTGTAAGTTTTCATTCTCTCTATAAAATTTCACAAGTGATGCACATAAATGTATGAATGTATACCGTGGCAGAACCAGAAACTTTTGAGAAGGGGGTCAAAATATACCTGTAAAATCATGGCGATGGCGTCTGAGTTCTGATATGGCGGCAGCAATGATTTATAATAAACAACGATGCTAATATATACCAACATTTTAAAGATAAATAAACTAATAATAACACCAATGTCTTTCAGACACACAACTGGTCGTATCTTCTCTATTATGTTACAAAAGGCTCATGTTTAATTGCTGCCACAAAACCCACATTATCCAACAAGAGAACAAAATTTACAATATGATTTTCACGTGCAAACAAAAAACAGTGTTCCCATTTTGCAATGTATGATTCGTAAGCAAATCAAAAGATAATAATTTCATAAATTGTCTCACAAAAGGATATACTCACGGACTCACGATGTCTAGCAAAGAGTCACTTTTAAATTTTATTTGTCTTAAAACAAAATAAAAAGTGACTTGAAATACGATAATTAATTTTCTTTTAAAAAAATACTAGTGTTGAGTCGTGATATTTCTCCTATTGGGCCGAATGGATTGGGCCTACATATTCAGTTAGTCCATTGGGTCTTCACTATTGGGTGTTGACATTATTGGATCTAGTCACTTTATTATCTTTGTTAAGTCCTTCTAATATCGGACCAAATCAGTAGGTCGATCCATCATATATTTAAGTATCTACATCTTTGATTTGGTGATGATGACAAAGATATGGTATCGATATCTTACACGACATTAATAAGGATTGGACAACAAGCGGTGGTGAGACGAGGGGATGGGATTAACGAGTGTCAGGAGGGTTAGTGGCACGGTAAACCAGGTCCTGTAGTATATCCTAGCAAGGAAGTCTTCACAGAGAGGTACGTTCTCATACACATTTTCATTCATAAACACATACACATAGAGAATTATTATCTCTCTCTCAATACACTAGACATTACATTCCTCCATTGGTTAACCTTGTGAACACGTATACTGACTCTCACGCTTTGAAGTTATCCCCGACGGACCCGTAAATCAAGCTTTTAGTGTCTTATCGTGTTTCTTTATGCGAGGATCGAGCGTCTTTTACGTGATTGGGACGTAACAGAAGATCCTGACGTTAACAACTAGTATCAATGTTGTGAGAGGAAGATATGAACATTTGTAGTTATTTCTCTATAAAATTAATTATGAGATAAAAATAAAATTCAAAAGTGATAATTTTTACGAGACATAATGGATATACTTTGGTCATCACTCCACATGTAACCTAGTTGCTTAGAGGGAATGAATTAATTAATATACACACACACACATATATATATATATATATATAAAGGCTTATGGATCTTAATTTGTAAGCAAAACAAAAAATTATAGAAGCATAAAGTGCATCTATATTCGTATATATAGGCTTACTAGTACAAATATATACCAGGGACTGCAGCGCAACGACAACCGGGGGAGTCGGAGGAGCAAGACGAGGTAATTTTAATATTTTTATCAAGTTATTAGTAGTTTGTTTAAAGTTATTAGTATTGGGTACTGAATATGTTGATTTTGTTTTGGTACATAAAAACTTGAACAAAGGATGCATGATCGATGATGCATTTCATTTTCCTTTTTCATTGATCATGCTTTTAGATGTAACTACTTGGTTTAGACTGTACATATTTTATACTTGGTTTAGAATTTGTTTAGATGTATGCATTTTAGATGTTAATGGATGGTTGAAGATATATATATATATATATATATATATATATATATATATAATTATATATATAATTGGTTTTGATTATGTTTGACGTAATTTAGATGTTTTTAGTTTATATGGATTACTTTTAGATAGTTTTGGTTTGATTTGTTTGGTTGCAAGACCCTTTTATGGTCCCAATAGTTTGACATAACTGTTGTGTTGTTGGGATTGTAACAGGTACAAAAATAGGAGAATAAGGAAAAACATAACAAGCATTTTCAATTTTTTATCTTTAGTGACAGATTCTGTCGCTATTGACCTTTGGCCATAGGAAAAAAATCAAACAATACAATTGGCGACAGCCAGTATTGTCGTTATTTTCCTTTTGCGACAGAACCTTTTTATTTAAAAATATCATTAGCGACGGCAATCCATCGCTATTCCACTTCAGACACGTTAGTTAAAAGCCTGACATATGGTGACTTAGAACAGCGACGTGATCCGTCGCTGTATATCGTCACATAATGTGGTCACTGATGTCCGTCGCAAAAACATGCTCATCAACCAATTTAAGTGTGACGGATTTTGTCGCAGATTTCTTATTAGCGACCATATCTGTCGCAGAAGGACAGTCGCTGATAGCCAAGCCAATTTTCTTGTAGTCACATGTATGTATAGATGGACTATTGACCTTGTTTTTAATTGGGACTTGAAAATATACACCATAATAATTACTAAAGTTAGGTAAACAAAATTATATTTGCACTGTCACACTTAATTGCCTCGCTTCTTAGCCATAGCTCCATGCATAATGAAATGGAGCAGAAAATTTGGGACTAATTAAGTGAGGGATGCATTGCACGGTCGCATTGATCATATTCATAGGGAGACCCAATTAACATATGGTGGCCCCATAAGTAGATTTAGTTCAACAAGGGAGTGCTTAGCTTATTACGAGATTTAGGTGGACCACTGAACTTGGCCCCATAGATGGACTTAGTTCAACAATGGAGAGCTTAGCCTTTAAGTGCTTTAATCCTAGATTGCGGTTGTGCTGACTTGGACTAAAGGGTTAGCTAGGTGTCTCATTATGTTATAAATTTTTATTTAATACTATATCATTCGAAACAAAAAAAATTTGGGACTATGACACAACACTGGTATGAATCATTGGCCCCGTGATTACTGACAAACAATACGGATTTGTATAAAAATCGTCTGTCATTAAGGGAGTCCATAATTACTTTTGCTATATACTACTCTCTCCATTTTTAAAAGTTTGACATTTTAGAAAGTAGTTTTTGTTTCAATATATTCGTCGTTTACAACTTTTTAGAAGAATAAATTATTTATTTTTCTATATTACCCGCACCTACCTTCTCTCATTATCAAATTATTTCCCTTGTATTAATAGTTTTCAACTTCCCATAAAAGGGTAATGATGGAATTTCAAATAAATTTTACTTGATAAACGATACTTTCTTAATCCATGTGTCAAAACCTTAAACGACAATCTGTTAGAAACGGATGTAGTATTTATGTATAAATAATAAAACACATACTGTACGTGTCAAATTTAGTGTGGCACCCACATAAATGATTCCCAGTAGAGTAGAAGTTGTCTAGAGTTCAATGGGTAGAAGATCCGGCCCCAAAGGTGGTGATTGATACAATAATGTGATACGTTAAGGACACTAACCACCGTATTTGATTTAACTTTATTCACTGGTAAGAAGAAACTAGAAGGAAAAAAGACCAATCATTCAAATAAAATTATCCTGTCTTAATGTTAATAGGAGTGTGTGTGTGTGTGTGTGTATATATATATATATATATATATATATATATATATATATATATATGTTTACACATCCAAAAGTCAAGTCATCGAATAGAACTAACAAAAATCTTAAATCAAAACATTACATTACATTGGGTCTATAACTGTACGTGAGAGTTCTTTGTAGCTGATACAGAGGACACAACACAAGGAATTAAATTTTGTTGATCTCAAATTATGCTTTATTCGCATAATAAAAACCGTATGGGCACTAGGAAAATAAAAGAAATGACTAAGAATAATAAAAGTTACCATTCTTCAAATTAAAAAGAATAGAAGAAATCTTCTCACCCACAAGCATTTCCCTCATCAATCTCCATACAAAAGCACAATGAGTAACATCTTTCATGATCAAATGAAACATATAATAAACAAACAAGCAAACAAATAGGAAACAATTACATTGTTGTTCGCTTTTCTTATATGGAAGAAGTAACACTACATACAAAGATAATGTTTCACTATAATGTTCTCTTATTCATACAACATAATTAATCTACATGCATATGTTAGCAAAGATTAATATTAAAGTTATTAATTACCAATTTACGCTTTCTTCTTGGACGAAGCGTTCTCCTTAGCCATCTGTTCGAACAAGCTTCCATCATAAACAGCTCTGACCGCATCTTTCTGCAATAACCCATTCTTGTCCTTGCAAAGCACATACAATATCTTCCATTCTGTATAACTTGCAAGCCTGCGTGCAATAGTCCATTCAAAAATTTTCAGTTTTTAACTTCTACGGGAAATTCATGATCCATAGTTGAATTATAATTCCGAGTGTAAAATAACAAACCATCCTTTGTAGTCCTTTGGTTCCCTATTTGATTTAAGCATCCCCATCAGTTCGTCTGACGTTAAAGCAAATGAATTTGTGCGTGCATTCTTGCTGAAGATCTCCTCAAACTTTGAAGGTACAAACCTTTATAAACGTGAAAATAAAAACTATAAACTTGACTTAAGAGGACCACTGTCGTGAAAAACTCTTTCACAAGCAAGTAATTTCCACTTATGTAAACAATATATTTTCACTGTTAGGATATGATACCAAAGTACAAGCCGGGCCTTCAGACATGATATGTCCTGATCACCTTTCGCGGATCTACCTCGTCATGAAACTGATAAGTAATATGTCCATAACCATAAACAGATGGTCCAAGTCCCACAGTGGACAAGATAGACGGGCTTAGGGCCCTAGCCCTAGCAGAGGTCAATACTCAAATAGCAGTTAAGCCATTCACATCAAAGTTGGCACATTTTGAGACATGATTAGCAGCACAAAATACACATCCACACTAACATGTAAAGAGAGAGAGAGAGAGAGAGAAAAGAACATATACCTTCCTTCAGAGTCATAGACACCGCTGTCACTTCCATGTTTGGCTTTGTGAATGTTCTTTATCTCAATAGGGAAAAGCATAGAAGGGAATTTTCCCTGCACCACAAAAATTATGCATAAGCATATATTACTTGCTTACCATCTACTTTAGGCCCACATGAAATTTATCACTTCAGAAAAACCATGAAGCATGTAGGACACATATGGCTGTGGAATAAAGATATTTGATAGCCAAAGCAATGATATTAAAATTATTTTCAATATGTTAAATTAAAAAACCAATTTCATAGCCTAAACAAATTTTCAACATTAACTCCCCACTTCTTCATTCAGTTTCATTTTCTCTTTTGGTTTGGCCTGGAAATTTTGGGTGGGGGATTTGTCAGATCTACTTGACTACTTCACCATCAGCATCAACCATGATGTTCCAATAATAGGGCGGGGCACAATGGGAATATGACCATGGTCAAGTTGTGTCGAGAAAACCAAACTTTAAACGCCAAAGAAAACAAAGATCAGCAGCTCAGATTAGAACTTTTGTGAATTTTATTATGGGGGAAGAGAAAGTTACAATTTTTCTTTCCAAAATTCGAAAACTTGAAAATACACCCAAGTATCTATAACTACAAATTATCCATTATTGAAAAAGGCAACAGCTTGATGCTTAATTGTTCTTAAAAGGGCTGTTTGTGAGTTCTATTTTGGGAGGAAAGGAATTTGATGCATGGCCTACATCTTTTCTTTATAGTTGAATTATTGATCACATGATTGTTGGCATAACATTGTTGAAAAGGATATTTATTCGAGACTGCATGTATGGCCAAAATAGAAAGGAGAAACTCATGATATATACTATCAAGTCCAAGACCTTGTCTTTCCAAAAGCGTTAAACATGTTCCGTAGAAAATAAATAATAAAAGTTTTACCAAGTATAATAAATTAGACAAACAAAACATGAAAAGAACAAAACAAGAATCAACATTCAATTTAGCAAGCGGATAATTTAATAATTAACAAAGCAAGCAAAAAATTAATAGTTGCTTAGCCTTATATTTTTCATTTTCAACCGGTTCTAACCTAAATTATGAAATTAACAGTACTAGACAAGTAGCTTTCACACACATTATATATATGGAAAATGACTAATCTTGCGAAAAAATATACTAACTTTTTTGTTGCGAGTAAATACATCAATTAATTAGTGTGGAGTTGCAACAATTAAAAATATATTAGTATATAGGACTCATATATATAAGTATATGATTATACATATATACATTTTATAGATAGTGAGCGAGAGAGAGAGAGAGAGAGAGGGAGGGAGATAATTACAGGACGAGTTTTGCTACTGAGACCCATGTTAATGAAAAGGGCAGCAACAGAGGACAAGAGGAGTCCACATCCAATTTCACGAAAACCTATTAATACAAAATACAAATTCAAGTACTCAGAATTTATTTGAATAAATTAAATCAATACGAATTCTGGATAAAATTAAGAAGAAATATTGATGTAACAAATACCCAAAAGAATTATTTAATTATTTTTATAAAAGGAAAAAAGAAAGGTACCTTGGAAAGTCTCCCAAGGATAGACGATTCCATCATTATTCTGATCGAAGAAAGCAACGTGCTTTTGAAGAACGTTCTGATCAGTAGCCATTCCTCCTCCTGCATGCAAATTTAATTAATCATTGCCATAATCATATAAACTATTAATTATGTATATAAATCCCCACTAAAGTAAAGTAAAATAATTAATTAATTAAGAGATCAAAATGAAATTAACCTTGGCACTGAATTCCGTTTGCCGGAGCTTTAGAAGTAATGGGAGATGAAGCCATCTATATATATATATATACACTATTTGTTATTCTTCTCAGAATTAATGTCTAATGTACATGGGAAAAAGAGAAATATGGAGGGGAGAGGTACTGTACTGTAATGTAATGGAATGGGAGCTTAATTGATTTGGTGAAAGGATTTTATGTTTTGGGTTTTATGAGAAGGAGTTGGGGAAATCATGCAAAGGATTTAATAAGCTGAGCACTATTTCCACATCTCTACATAGAAGGTAGGATCGACTGCGGTACAATCATATATATATATATATATATATATATATATATATATATATATATATATATATATATACCTCCTATTTAATAATTAGGATCCAATTTTTGGTGCAATATTTTTGTTTCGTACTGGCTCAAGGCAATGACTTATTTTAAAATAACTTAATAAATTAAAATTTAAAATAATTTATAAGTTATTTTAAATTATGATTTATAAATAAAAGTATTCGTCATCATTTTTATTTATAAGTTAAAACAAGTTATAAAAGTATTTGACTAAAATGACTTATAAGTTAAAATAAATTGTAATGATAACTAAAATTTAAGCAAAAGTTATTACATTAGGTCAAATTTACTTTTTTGAATGACTTATAAATTATTTTTGAGAAGTAAAAATTGTTACTTCTCAAAAAGGACTTATAAGCCATAAATAAGACACATGAACACCCAAATAATAAAAAGTACTTATAAATTAATTTGATCAACTTATAGATGGTTGTCAAACTTTAAAAACTTTAATTACTCTTTTATTTTAAGTCACATGACTTATTCCAAGAAGAAATGTTTAAAAAAATTTATTTATAAAGAATAGAGACATTAAAGTTTAGTGTCTTAAAGTTAAAATATTAAAGTTTAAAGTATAAAAAAAAAAAAAAGTTTAAAGTGTATTTAAGCTTATATTGATGGATTGTCTGGTATTACTAGTGCGAGTTTTATCCTAATTAATTAATTTATGAAAAAATCAATTTAAACTTAAAATAATAAATATTATTTTTTAAATAATTGACCATATCAACTATTAAAATTGTTTAAAATGTGCACTCTTTGCGTAAGGGGAGTGGGGGGAGGGAGTAGCTTACAGTCTACAGCATGGAATGGAATACAAAATTTCTTCTGATGCGGCAGCCAATGGAAGGGAAAAGTTCAGTGCAAGCATTGGAAAAGCAATGTTGTTTGGTGTTTGATTTTCACTAGTTCTGATTTTATATTGAGCATCATTGTTTATTTCTCCTCCCCCCTCCCTGTGTTTCTATTTCCTTAATTAGGTTAGGAGGCCACAACCAAACTGCTTCAACAAGTAATCCATTCCATACTTTTGTCAAGTCATTTTCAATACTCCAATACTCCCTCCGTTCGTCATTTTAGAGTTGTGCACAAGTATTAAGGAAATGATTGTATAGCATTAAATATACTATCAATTGTCTATATTGTCCTTATATTAAAAGAAGAGAGTGTTATTTATTGGATAAAAAATAGCGAGAGAATCAAAGTTATATTTATTACTTGGGGCAATATTGAAAACTAAGCAATTAATGCTTACTTGAAATTCTCAAACGACTTATATTTAAGAACAAAAATATTTCTCTAACTTATATTAAGGAACGGAGAGAGTAGAATTTAAAGCCTGAAGCTGGTTTTTCCCCAAATTTTCCTTGTAAAGGCCTTGCTTCCTGGATTAGAGCTTCTCCCGCCTAATTATTCTGCCTTTGAAAACTAAATGGATAGTGGAAATTAAAGCATAATAATTACGTATACCTAATTTTATTCATTTTTGGTTTTTCCAATTCACATTAGTCACACAAATATTACTTTTACCCACGCTACTATCAACAAATTTTACTGTCACTAAATGTAAATATTGGGAAAATTGTGTCCAAAGTGTAGGAAATCCTCATCCCTCATCCTCATCCCTCATCCCTCAGTTTCTTTCAGTACTAGAGGCAAGAGAGTGAAAGCACTATTTAAATGCATGCTAGACGTAGTAGAACTTATATGAAGAAGCTACCCTGAATTCATAAAATAGTATTTGCTCTTCCTGCAGCAAAAAAAGCAAGCAAATTTCAAGGAGAATATCAAACAACAGAGAGTTCGTCCAAATTTATTTCTTGACATTAGAATATTATACGTGCCTGGGAGTGAGAACGGATCTGTTTAATCACATTTTCTTCTCAATTACAAACATAATATATGTTAAAGATACTATGCTTGGCAGCCGCTATTGTCTAGTGTATATAGTTTATATACATCTTCAGCTTCAACTTTTCTCCCACTTACATTATACAACACTTGAGCACTAGCCCCTTATGATCAACCCTTGCCTCTTCATTGCCTGAAAAGAAAAAAAAAAGTATTCTACTGTTTCCATCGCACGGTGAAAGGAAATAATAGTATACACTTGTGTAACTACATTAATTGTGGTTTGTTATACTAATGATCAGAAATATCTACTGATTTAGTTATTACAATAAAGTTATTTTAATGGCATGAAGCAGTTGCAACTGCATGCCTTTCAAAGGGAACTTAGACTAGCATTCAAATAGCCAAAGGCCAGCATTTGAAGCCTTATTCCAATAATTTCACCAAATATCCTCTAGTGTTTTCCAGGCTAAAAATTTAGATATCCATGGTACATGGCCAAAATTAAAAGCATTTAATGCACCCTCTAATCTTAATTTCCTGACTGGAAAAATAAGATATTTACAGACATATGCAAAAAAGTAAAGCAGTTCATAGGCAAAGATCATAATAGACGAACCAATCCTCCTGGTGCAAGAGACGCTAAATCACATCTCATAAACCAAAAAATAGGACATGCGTACCCTAGTTTGCAAAAGTTGCAATATTGAAGGAGATCAAAACTCAAATTAGAACAATGAGAGAAAACACAAGTTAATTACCATACCTTCTGGAGGCTGAGCTAGTTTCCGATTCTGAGGAGAAGTCATTTCTTTCTTCAGTTGAGTTAATATATCCTCCATCGTGTTTTCCCTTCGCCAATCGGACAGCATGGGAAAAAGTCTTGGATCAACCTGGTAATTTGGTATCACATGAGCTTATTTTACAGCATATCATGGCATAAAATATAATCCGAGAACACAATACTTACAATACCAGTTTCCTGATTAACACAGCTCATGTTTATCCGAGTTTGAAACCTTAAAGTTGGCGGTTTATCAGAATATTCCAGACCACAGAAAAGTTTCAACTGATAGATGCGCCCTTCATGAACAGTCTGGCATACATTTAATAAGAGTAAGAAATCAGTTCCCATCCTTTGTAGTGCATTCTTAACAATCACCAATGCCATCATCAAGATCTTAATCTCAAACATAGAATATAATTGCACAAAAAAGAAGCTATATTACAACTGAAACTTTCTATTTTTATTATTATTGTTAATACAATCTATTTGGACTATTGCCGGTGCTAGTAAAAAGGGCGCTGGTAATTCTGTGGTCAAGTCAAATGTTATATCTATAGTGTGTGTGTGTGTGTGTGTGTGTGTGTGTGTGTGTGTGTATAATCCTGAGCTAACTGCAGATGCCATTTACCAACATAATCTAACAAGTTAAAATGGCATCATTTAAGAATATATATAGATAGAGCTCGATTTGCAGGTAACATGTGATGTAGTGATGATATTAGAGTTTATAAGAAAGTGTTCATTAATTTAATCAGACAATAATGGGCAAAAGGCATTCCTGCCTGGTTTCCTCAGAATTCTACTTTTCACCCACATGTTTCAATTTTATCATATTGCACCGGTCTTTAATACTTTCAGATACTTTCTTAATTGCCCATTTTCACCCGACCCGGGAGTAAAACCACAAGTGATATTCGGTTGACAATTTAGGGGGAAAATAGTCGGAAAATAAGTGCTCCCTTGCCCCAAACACTTTCCCACTCACTATACATGTGACCTCAGGTCCCGAAATTCTGTTCAATCAAACAGCACAATTCATATTGATTACAGACGAGCTGAATTTGCCCTTGCTGTCTTTCCTTCTGAACTTTTGTCTTTTTGATTCTTGCAAACAGCTCAGAAGTGACATGCCTAGCACGATCATATTTGAGGGATGTTCCATCCATACATACTATTAAATAAATAAATAAATAAAACCAATTACCTGCAATTTTGATTCACATCCAAGTAGGTGAGAATTAGGACAAAAGAAAAGAGAATTGGAGATTCAACAACTTACTCCAATGCTACAGCCTAGAAATCTTCTCACGGGGTTGAGGGGATTCCACGATTTTCTCCTCGTCGCCATTATTAAACAATAGCACAACGGACTAATGGTGAGATTTTCCTTACAACTCTAATTTTTGTTCTATGTTTTCCCTTGCTCTTGACACACTAATCTTTCTAGTTGGCTTTGACTTCATATAGGACAGAGTCAAGTGAGTGAGAGGCACCTTTTAAGTGAGAAATGTCTTTAATTCCCTCCAGTGCCCCTGAACTGCCCACCATACAGCACATGGTTTAACTTGACAGGAATCTGTTGCTAGATTCTCCAGTCTCAGGTAAAATCAGGCAAATAGAAAAACTGAAATGAAAGTCTATGGTGCTATGAGACCAAATTAAAACATATGAATGCAAAGTGAAAATTTGGAGAAACATGGAAAGTGAAAAATGTCTTTTGGCCTACAATAACTCTTTAAAGACTATATTTTACAAGTCACCAATATGAATAATATAGTTCTTAACCTACTATTTCAAATCAAACACGAATTGCATCTCCACACCAACTCTTCCAACTCAAGCATGTGAATATGTAACTTTATACCTCACTCTCTAGTCTTGATATCTAGTTTCCAGACTGAGAATTTAAACGTCAATATTTTGATATTTATGTCTATGATCAAAGAGAAAACAAGTGAACATATTTTCAATACTAAAGAGATGGGACCAAGGCCTGTCACAATCTAAGAAATTCAGTTCATTTATACAGTTAAAAGCACACTGTAAATAGAGTGGAAAAGAAAACCAACATTAGGAGGACCGATTATAGTCCCAGTCCACGACTGCATGTATACATCATCACCGTCATCCATTCCATAGCTGACAGTTCCATCCCCAATTCCCTTTTCTCCTCTCTCAAGTTCTTCTAGTAATCTAAAGTTCCTTGGAACTGGAAATGAGCAAATTCTGTTAAGACACCATAACCATGTGATATAAAGATGCATTACAAAAATACCTACTCATACTGATGAAAAATTTAGTATATGTTGACAAATGAAGATTTCCATAGCATGCCTGTATGAGATGCGTAGTCATATTACGATTAAATGTAATAAAACAAATATATTTCAATCGTATACCAGCTTTGCAAACAGTCCAAAGGCATAAAGTTTGATACTACGGTCTACGAGAAAATTGCTAAGGAGAGCCAGAAAATTAGGAATGTCCCAACAATGACTGCAGTCTAACAAGTGAGCACTTCAGAATAAAAATGGGGGTGAGGGTGAAGATGACATTATAGATTTGAATTGAATCACTGTAGTTTTTATCTGGTCATTGAGCACATCAGTTAAAGGTATATAGGCAGGCACTTATTTGTTGACATCGTCGCATCGATATTATAAAAACAAGCCGCAAGTGTCTTTCATTGTGTCAACTCTGCCAAGGTAGTAGGATATTACAGCGGATACAGAAATGCCTTAAACATATAGGATCTATTGACCTGGTTGTCATTTTGTCCCATTACTGCACAAGCCACAGCCTCACAATGAAAACTTCTTAAAATGCTACAAAAGGGGCTGCCATTTATCTGTGTTCCGATTCTTCTCCTTTCTTTCTGTTTTTTGATAAGTTATTTATGCTCCTATCTTGAGGTTCTATATATTTTTTCTATAAGAAGTTCCATATGCAGCATTAAGAAAGGGAAGAAATGACAGACTTATATATACATGTTATGATTATTAAATTCGTGTGGAATATGTCATCTGGGTAATTATTGTATTGTTATTTAGACATGTTAGGGTCATTAAGTTTCCCCACAAAAATGAATAAAAAATTAAAAAATTGTATTCATTGTGCAAAGCATGAACATTGAAAACAAGTGTTTAAGTTTGTATGCTTTTGCAGTATAAAACAATCTTAGGGCCCCTTGGGTACACTGAAAAACAAATCCTAGGCTTATTTAACACTGATAGGTTAGCTATGTACGATTAAGTACTTCATCCCCTATTCCTCCTCATTTCCTCCCGGACACATTCTCCAGTCCTTTTTAATCTCTCTTGGTAAGCCTCAAAACCATCCCCCAACCCTCCATCATTCTTTACTTTCTGTTGCAATTTAATTGAATGGTTACTCTCGTTGACTTCTCTTTTTCACTCTCCTTAATTAGATAAGATTCTCCCACACAAACTTACATTTTTAGATGTTATATATATATATATATACGGTCCGTCTTTAAAGCGAACCTTAAAGAGCGAACCAAAGACGAACCGTCGTCTTTAGTGTCTATGGCGACGGTTCGATCCGTCGCCATAGCCATGTAGTCTTTGGCGGCCAGTCGAACTGTCGCCATAAGACGACAGTTGGTTCGTTTCTTTAAGGTTCGCTTTTAGAGCCTCTCTCTGTATATATATATATATATATATATATATATATATATATATATATATATATATATATATAACAAAACAACAAAAAAAACACTTGATATACACATATGAATGGTTTGCTGGGTTATGTTTACCTATCAAAAAAAGAGAGTAAAGCAGTCTAAACCCAATAACCCTAAAACCTTATGCAGAGGAAAGTGGCTTCCTTTTCTTTTTATTGTGTGATTCACATCTTATGCAATTACTTCAACTGAAATCATACTTTACAATAATGGCACTCAACCACAAATAATACACTGGTGATATTTACCAAAACTTTAGTTTCGGCTGGATAAAAAGAAACTCGCAGCTCATCCTTCACAGCTTCTGTAACAACTAACAACCTTGTAAATGAATAATTTATTACGATTTACAAACTTCAGGAATGGCCAACTACTTGAAGGCTGAACAATCTTCAAATTTAAACATAACTTCACAAGACAAATAAATCAAATTCCTAAAATCCTAATCTGGGCAAAAACCCTAACTTTGGTAAACCCAGAAACATCAAAGGGGTATTGTACCAATATTGAAATTAAATTACAGCTAAAAAGACAAATTGCAATGTAATAGACAAGGATATGTTGAGAAATTAAGATTTTGAAGCTTACCGACCACACTTGATCCTTCTGATCCCATTTCTTGCTGTATTCAGTGGAAAAGATAGGGTCTTTTTATATATATATTTTTTATGCTAGATGGTGTGTGTATGTGCGGGAGAGAGGAGAGGTGGGGAAGGGAGAAATGGTTCCTCCACCTTGGAAAAAGACCGCAGTCCAACGACTAATCACAAATCAAACTAATGATTAATGTTTCTTATAAATGTTTATTGATCTATTTGGATGATTAATAAATTTACATATAAAAATTAAATATTTAGAGAAAACTAAAAAAAAATCTGTAAATAACGGACAAAAAATAAATAATTTAAGTACAATTTTATGATCTCCATTATACTGTCTAATTTTAAACACAACAAAATTTAATATTTGAAGAATACAGTAATAATATTGGTATAAACTTGTTTGTTTTTTCAATTTCTGTATACAATAAATAATATTTTGAATAAATTATAAATACTTTCATGGTCTATCATTTTAAGATTAAATTTTTTTATTGTTTGGATTTGACTATCCTTTATTACATTTTTAATTAAATTTTATCCAATACACTAATTTTAACTTTATATATGTGTTAATAATGGCAACAAATGTTAATAATAATGACATCAATTTTACAAAAGATTAATATCATCGCAAGTATTTATACATTAAGACTGAATTTTTATCATTAAAATTGTCACAAAATGGCTTGTGTTTATCAAATGATGACAAGCCCTGGGCTATTTTTTTTATTTTTAGATAAATGAAACGACTAATTAAATGATAAATTGTGATTTTAAATGACACTTAATGAAAAATATATATTCCTTGTATTGAAGAAAATTAGAAAGAAAAAAAAAGAGTTTGGAAGAGAACCAAGACCTTTATTTTAGGGTGTAAAAGTTAGGAACCACACACAAGGGAGAGTCCGCTGAGTTGAAAATTTTGATATTGTATATTTTTAGGAAATTGATAAATTTATAAGATAAAAATATATTTTTACATGAAAATCGTCGTTATAGTAATATTAAAAATATTAATTTTTAGGCCCTACAACTAGTATAATAACATAGTCGACTTCAAAGTGACCTTTTTTATTTGAGAAAAAATTGGAATCCTTAAGGATTTAACGAAGAATACACATACAATAGAAATTCTGTTGGGACTGATTTTTTTTTTTTATTAATTTAAAGAGTTATTATTTAATCGATAAATTAATAGTTTATTAATTTAAATAATATTTTTCTATTCGATGAACATAAAATCATCTATATTTCGGAAAAGATGATTTTACTATCAAACTGAGAGTCACTTGAGCTTGAAATAGAGTAAATACAAAAGTAAATAAGATGATCAACACCAATATTATCCTATTGGATGAAGAGTTTTTTTTTTTTTTCGTAATCTATTAATCAATTTCTCAAGATATAAATATTGTTTCCCCGAATGCCAACATATACTCCTTCCGTCCCAAATTAATTGTTCAGTTTTGATTTTTTAAAGTTAAATTGACCATTTTTAAAATTAATCTTTTTACTATTTTTGCTAAAATATAGGTGAAAAGATTATAACCAAAAGAAAGTATATAAAATTTATTACTAATCCCAATTTTTATAATTTTAGAAATATATTTATATATGCTTAATTATTAATTCTAAAATAGTCAATTCGATTTGACTTAAAAGTCAAACCGAAAGAATTAATTTTATTGAAAAGTATGTATTAAAAATATTTTATTTTATTCCAATAACACATGATTCACAAGTGTTTTTTACTCTAAAATTCAATAAAAAATAATTTACAGAAAATGATATATACGTAACATTTTAGGCAAAAAAATCTATCTAATAAAATACAAATGATTTTGAATTTCCCGCTCACTCAATAAATTATCTGGGCCGTTCAAAATTTGAGATAAATCCCACCGTCCATACAGTGCCAGAGGCACGGGACCCAGCTAGTCTATCTAATAAAATAGAAATGATTTTGAATTTCTCCCTCACTCAATAAATCATCTGAGCCGTCTAAAGTTTGGAATAAATCTCATCGTTCATACAGTGCCGGAGTCACGGAACACAACTAGTCTATATAATAAAATACAATTTATTTTAAATTTTTCGCTCACCTTAATAAATTATTTGAATCGTTCAAAATTTGAAATAAATTTTACCGTCCACTACGCGAGGGAGGCAAGTTACATTTATGTATGTTACCAAACTCTTTATGGTTGAATGATAAAAAAAATTACTCAAAATCTTTAGGTGCACTCGCTAAACACGGCATTAGGTTGTTTTATGATTTTTAAAATGAGGAGAAGGGTCTACTGATTACTACTATATTGTTTGATCGATCACTCGTCACCAACCTTGTCTTTAGCCTTAAAGACTCTCCAAAATCTCCATGCACTACTCAACCGCCTCGATCTCTTCTTCCCGGTCTAGATACCGCCTCAACTCTCTCACTCCATACCCTACTACGATTACCAGTTCCATCGTTTCGTATCAATTGGAAAATCCTAAACATGTCTACCGCTGTCAACCACCAAGACTCCTCCTCCTACGATAGACTCAAAGAACTTAAACAATTCGACGACTCCAAGATCGGAGTCAAAGGCCTTGTCGATTCCGGAATCAATTCAATCCCCCGCTTCTTCCACCACCCGCCCGATACCCTTCCTAAACAAATATCCGATTCCCGCCCCCAATTTTCCGTACCCATCATCGACCTATCTGGCCCCCGGCCCACCGTCATCGACCAAATCCGGCGGGCATCCTCAACCCTCGGATTCTTCCAGATAACCAATCACTGCATTCCTGAGTCAAAAATAGACAGCCTGATTTCCTCCGTCAAATCATTCAACGAGCAGCCGACAGATGTCAAATCCCAGTATTACCACAGAGAAATGGGTCACGGCGCATCCTACTCCACCAACTTCGATTTGTACCGATCAAAGGCCGCCAGCTGGCGCGACACTGTGCAGATAATGCTGGCGCCTACCCCGCCGGACTGGAGTTACGTTCCCGAGGTGTGCAGGGCGGCGGTGATGGAGTGGGAGAGGGAGGTGGTAAAAATTGGGGACGAGTTGATGGGGTTGTTGGGTGAAGGATTGGGGTTGAGGAGAGAGAAATTGAAGGAAATGTCGTGTTTGGAAGGGAGGTTAATGGTGGCTCATTACTATCCCTACTGTCCACAGCCGGATTTAACGGTGGGGATAACGTCGCACACGGATCCCGTAGTGTTGACGGTGTTAGTGCAGAATGATATTGGAGGATTGCAAGTTAAACTTGGGGAAGGAGATTGGGTTGATGTTGAGCCTGTTCCTGGTGCTCTTGTTGTCAATATTGGTGATATTCTTCAGGTAATAATCCCTTTTAATAAAGCTCAAATTTAAATGTATATCTAGTGGATGCAATACCAAGTTAGTAAAACAAATCATTAAAATTGATCTTTTGTTGCTTAGCATAGTAGCATTACTGTATATTTGTATTAAATGTTTTGTTTTAGAGAATATTCCCGCTGGACTGTTGGTCTTAACTTCACCTTCCGTAGAATTGGGGAAAGACAGTTAATTAAATTTAAGGTGAAGATTTTTGGTTATGCTTTTGTTTGAAACACAGTTTTTTCTAAGTTTTTCTTTGGGCAGCAGTTGTTAGATATATCTCTAGACCATTGTTATTGAAGAAGGTGCTATTGATAAATTTCTATTATCTAGAGCGGTGTTAATCAAATCCTGGGTTTTACTATCTACATATTTTTACCAAGTCTCCAAAGATATGTTTATTTTGTAGAACTACTGCACAAAAATTCTCATTTGGTTATGTCAGATAGGAACTTCCTCCCTGAAGCTCAACTGCGGTAGAAAACAATATGTAAGCTCCACCGTGTTAATTATGATTTAGAAGAACGTTTTATTGGTCGAATGACTAACACAGTCCACAACTGAGTTTCTTTTTCTTTCTTTTGACCCCTATTTGCCTCTTAGTGAAGGGGATTTGAGCCTTTTCTATTCGAATCTTTTAACTTCATCCGTTCCACAATTAAAAATACATTTGTAAAATGACACTTGTAAGGAAAACTTTACATTTTCAAACTTATATCTTAATTAGCTAACAATGTAGTATGGTAGCATGATGGTACTAAATCAACTAAGAATAGAAGTAATGGCATCTTAGGAATTCCATGTCACTTCGTAGTCTAAAAATAAGAATGTATCTCTAATTTTGAAATGCACAAAAAAAGAAAATATGTCTTTATTTGGAATTGAGGGAGTAGTAGGGTAGGGCAGTATTGGTATGCTTGAAACTCTCATCTGCTTAACCTACAGAAACTTTTATATAACTATCAAATGGGCATGTAGTTGTAATTAATTAATTCATCACATTACTTTCTGTTTTCTTTTATTTTCGTATTGAGGTGATGTTCCTATGGAATCCAGTAACCAATTTTCTTGTTAATTCTTGTAGTCCTTTGTTTTTTTTATCGGCGACTCTTATCTATGGGGATATGACTCTTTCGCAGATAGTTTCAAATGATGAATACAAAAGTGTGGAGCATCGAGTGTTGGCCAACCCTTTTCATGAGCCACGGATCTCAGTTGCAGTTTTCTTCAACCCAGGAAATAGAGAAAACTTATATGGACCATTATCAGATATCATATCTGCAGAGAAACCACCTGTTTACCAGCAATTCCAATTTGCAGACTTCATGAAACGATTCTTAACCAAGGAGTTGGATGGCAAGACCTTAACAAATTGCTACAGACTCTGAACACAAGGCCCAACAATTTCATGTATAGTTCTTGTAACCTGTATTAAGTGTACTTTGTTCAAAAGGGTGAATAAAAAAATGATGTATTTTATAGTTCAAAATACTGACAGATCACAACTTTTTCTTGAAGGTGCTAAAAGAAGAAATATTAAGAATCTTATTTTTTAGATATTTTACAATATTCATTTATTTTCGTTCACCAAAGTAAGAAGCGAAAACAAAGAACCAAAACCTTTTGTGACTGCAACTCATTGGCATGTAGACCTTTCTCAATGTTGTCATCTGAAACCTGAATTAGAAAGCAGTAAACCCTAATTTAAATACTAAACCCATTACAAACTTTAATCCATATGTTTTTGGTAATGTTACATTTTTCAATCAATTTTTCGACCTTTGAATCCTTCAACCCCAAACCACTCGGCCATATCTTCATCATCAGTAGGCTCAATAAACTCTGAACGTCTCTGCATGATAGCAGACTTAAATTCATCAGCATTTTCCTTTGCCCTGGCAGCTTTCTTACTCCTTTCTTTCATTTCCTGTTTCCAGCTTGCTTGCTTCTGCACATTCCGAGACAGGCTGCTCTTACCTCCAGCTATGGGAAAATCAAGCAAACCGGGCTCATTCCATGAGTTTGAGCCATCCTGGTTTTCACTCTCGTCTTCTACAAAGTTCCACCTATTTGTTCCTGCACCTTCAGTTTGTCTCTCTCGTCCGAAATAAGGCCGGGAAAGACGGTAGTCTCCATTGTCGTTAATTGTCTGAGCAGAAGTGCCTCCAGAGTTTGATGATTTTGGTCGTCTATGATCACATTTCAAGCACACCGTGTTTCCTCTGAAATTGATGTAGTTGCACCTACAAATAATAAATTATAGTTCTAGTTAAAAGAAGTTATATAAGTTCGCTTAAAAGAAAAGAGAAACCATATCCGATTTGTTTAAGTAAATCAAGGAAACATTTTAATAGGAAACTCACGATTCACATTCCCACTCTCCAGGATTGATTTGGCGCCTTGAAGGCTTCTCTTTACATTGCAAACATCTTGTATTCTTTGCAAAGTTGAAGAAGTTGCATCTGTGAAAATGCAAGGAGCAATGAGAAAAAGAAAACACTAGGCGCATAAAAAAGAAAGCGATCAGTCTGGAACATTACGTGTCACATATCCAGTCTCCCTTCTTTAGTGGAAGATGATCCTGATCCTTCCCTAGCTCTCTTAGTCTTTCTTGGAATAATCCATCACACTGCAAGCACTTAATATTTCTGGCGAAGTTTAGAAATTTGCATCTGCCAAAATATAGAAGGTAAAACATATTTAAAGCATTTATGAAATTTGAAACCAGATAATAAGAAATGTTTTGAACAAACTGAAATATTATATCAAATTACTTGGGACATATCCAATCGCCTTGCTTTGTTGGAACATTGATTTGACTCTCTGCTTGGTGAAGTAAACTTCCTTGCGTAGATGACTTCCACTTGGAAGAAGTAACTTTTTGAGGATCATTGTCAAGTTCCTCTGTGCTAAACTCCACCATTTTTTTCAGCAATCTTCTAACCGATTCCTTAACCATTTTGTTCAGACATGATTTGTTCTCCACCGAACCAGTAATGGGATCAAGCCCATAAGTCAATATAAATCGCATGACGTCTACAGTCCTCCCCCATTCGTTGTCACGTGCCTTCACATATGCCCTCTCACAGTCTCCCCTTAAAATGCAGGAGCTGCAAACCTACTAGAGTTCCTTTATTATTAGATACAATGCATGATTTTTATTGCAACTATATATGGTGAGCTTTTCTTCTTTTTTTTCGTTATATTCGACTGAAATTTAACATTCTTGCCAAAAGACAAGAATGGATCCTAAGACCTCATGCACCCAAGCCTTATGAGTAGTTTTTTTTACCATTGAGACATGAGAGGCTTGGTAATGATGACCTTTTATGCAGTTAAACAAGTTCAATATGCCAGAAAAATGTAACCGAAGCACATACATTTCCTTCATCAATGCCCACATGAGCCCTTAGACGCTTCCCTGAGTTGACAACTTTCCTGTCTAAGCTTGGACATCCAGATCCTGCGATCACCTGAATATCTTTCCTCGAAAAGTACCTGCCAGCAAAGGCATAAAGCCATACATTCATAAAACTAGACTTTGAAATCCTCCACACAAAGAGTAATAAAAAAGGATCGTCTGAACTTACTGGTATATTTGCCTAATTAGAAGGTATCGAGGTGGCTGATTTTGTTATCCCAACATAACACATTCAGCAGAAGCAAGAATATATGTAACTACTGTTTATAAGCAGTCAGATTTGGACACAACTTTCAACTAACAAAGGAGCTGAACTGCCCTTACATATACATTTCTATTACAAGAAAGCATCTGTAGTGTATTGATAGACAAAGAGTACTTGAGACTATATTATGTTATATGATTATCAACATTTCTCTGCTCCTATTGGCACAAGGATTCCAATTGGTAGGATGAAAGAGAATAGTGGTTTCACCAAAAGCAGCTACTCAACTGATCCTAGAAAATAAACGATAATCCTAACATTACATTTAAACATAATACAATATCATAATTTATAAGGTGAAAAATCAAGGAGAACAATTCTTCGAAATTATAAGAAGGATTATTGTTTTACTCTTAGTTTTTGTCACAACAATTATGGAACAAACTACAACTTCCCACTAGATTCCAGTCTCGTACTGAGCCATGACTTGCTCTGTAAGAAAAAAGTCCCTGCTCAAACTAATCCCATTCCACCCTCTGGCCTTATATCCAAACAACAATCAATCTCATATGCAAAGTAGAAAACAAAGATAAATCTCTCACATAGTTCCACTATCAAACAGGTAGTGTACATGTTGTACAGTCAAAACAATCCAAACACGGAACCAT
Organism: Panax quinquefolius; assembly: GCA_020205615.1. NCBI lineage: Eukaryota > Viridiplantae > Streptophyta > Magnoliopsida > Apiales > Araliaceae > Panax > Panax quinquefolius. The sequence goes on along the minus strand of CM035171.1, from coordinate 126,408,944 downwards.
CCCACCCTCCAACCTAGCTTTTTACCAAACACCCATTTCCACTACATCCCACAAACATATCAAAACAAGTTAATTTCACATACAGATTTGACTATCAATAACTAAATAACGTCCAAATAATAAATGGAAACCTTATGAGATCAAACCGATGGCGCGCAAAATTGAGGCAAGCACTCCTAATTTGATTCGAATCCTTGCTACCCAATTCTTGGTTTCCAAAAGGGTTCCCAATTTCATCAAAGTACCCCTTTTTCAGTAATTGTCCCATTAATTCGACCCATTCAGGCCACGGGTGCGAATTTTGAACAGAAGAAAGCTCATTCGAGCTGCTCTGTCTGGCAGCTTGGGGATGTTCTACTGGTAACTGGGAGTTTCGTTCTACTGGGTTTGATGATTGGAGCTCTTCAACCTCGTCCAAGATAAAGTCAATTGCGGGATTGGAAATTAAGGCATTCCTAGGGTTGTGAAGTTGAGAGAAGGGTGTGTGGAATTTAGGACTTCTGGTTAGGGTTTTGAGGGTTTGCTTTCCATTATTTAATACGAAGAGCATAAACATTTGACGAGAAATTGGATGTTCACCACAATGAAGTAGTATTTGAAACAACCGAAAGTTCTCTCTTCTGGCGGGAAAGGTACCAAACACAGCCTTTACTATACCTACCTCGTCGAGTCGCACTACCTATGGGCTATTATCAACTAAAACAATTTATTTAATTTTTTCTTTCAATTCTTTTTACATAAAAATTATTAAGCCGCAATTGTTTATTTTTTTCTTCTAATTTCTACCCACGTCCACGCCCACGCCACACACACACTCAAGAATTGAACTATTGATCTCATAAAAATTATTAGGTAAGAATTATCGTTATGTCAAGAACCATACAGCTAAGCCGCAATTGTTTATTCATAAGATCCATCTAGAATCTATACTACCTATGTAATGCTTCAAAAAATAAAATAAATTATATATTAATGTGTTATATATGAACACCGGTACGAAGGTATCATAAATTTCTCCACTCTTCAATTTACAAAAATAAATAAATTAGCCTCCATATTTTCAATTATGGAGAGAGGGTATCTAATTTACAATAAGAAACTCTCCCCCCAAGATATTTTTAACGTTCTTTTGTTTAATTGTTCTTATTTTCTCTTTTTATGGAGTTTTTTTTACCTAATTTGTTTTTTTTTAATCTATAGGACATTTCTTCTTCGAGTTTGAGATTTTCACATTTACGGAACTTTTTTTCATGATCTATGGAGGAGATTTGACAGATCTATTTATATTTGGTGTAAGGTTATCACGACGGTCTCCTTTTCATTAATGTGTCGAAAAATTACACATAATTAAAAATTAGATTAATTATTTTTTCATATATTAAACTAAACATAAATCACACGAGCATAATTAAAATGACAAATGTTGTTAATCAAAAAAGAAAAAAAATATATTAAAAAATTCTTTTGCAAGATAGAGGTAGTAATAAATATTATTATGTTGTCTTTTATTTAACATTGTACAACAACAATGTCAACTATATACTAAAAAAATGTAATCAAAATCATAAACATCCCAAGTTTTGACATATACTCAAGAAAATTTAACATATAAAAATCATAATATGAAACTAAGAATTCAAATAATATTTTTGTTGTTAAACATCAAAAACTAAACTATCAACATACTTAATCAATATAATTAGAATAACTCCATAATAATTTAATTTAAATTTTTAATATTTGTATCACTTATCCAAAAATATGTGTTAATTAAACTAAATTAGTTTTTTATAAGTTACCAAAATTTTAATGGGATATTATTAATTACAAATAAAACTATAATTAAAATGTATTGTAATAAAAAAAGGATAATTAAACATATATATATTATTTAGGTATTAAAATTTGATAATATACAAGGGTAAATATGTAACTTTATCTATTTAGTGACCCCAAAAAAATTTAAGGCGTACTAATTGTTACTTAAAAAACTAGAGGGAATGTGAATGTTATTATGGTTATTTAGAGGAGGTGTCACTGTATTTTATTCTAAATTTTAAAATGAATTGTACATCAAACTTGTGACGCCCCCAAAATAGGTATACATCACCCATTCTGAAAATCACCAAATATACGGATGAAACAACTACAACTTATTAATACAATTGTCGCATGCAAAATACGACACAACACATAAATCAGAAAGTTTAAATACAAATATTGTCTTCTGTATAATATTCACACTCAAATAAGTTCTCATTACAATTATTGATTCACTATTTTACAAAATAGTGAGGACTACTAAAACAACTGTCTTGAACCATTACTCCACACCCCGACTAGTTCCCGCTATATTCTCGTCTCCTGAGAAGAAAAATGGAACAAAAAAGAAAAGGGTGAGCTCAACTAGCCCAGTAAATAATATTATGACTAAGATAATGTACAACAAATTATCCTTAGTCTTCAACAGGGAAAAATCTGATAGAATACAATAGACAACAAGTTTTAGATCAACAACTGCAGCGGAAACAACAATTCATTAGAAGAGTTAAGTAGAGAATGAAATCTACAATCATCTATGAATTTAAAAGTCCATCATCGATATTTTATCCCTGTAACATCAATCAATATACATCTTAAATCAAATATTCATCTTTGTACTACAGGCCAAATGTGACGACCCCAAAATAGGTCCATTCAACCCAACCCATTCTGAGTCGCCAAATACATGGTACAAAAATAAATACAACTTCAGTAATACAATTGTCGTGCAAAATACGACAACACATATACTGTGAGTTTGAATACAACTATTGTCTAATAGAGAGTATAAAAACTCAAAAGGAGTCCTCGTTACAATTATTGATACACTATTTTACAAAATAGTGAGGACTACTAAAACAACTATCCAGAACCATCACTCCAAACCCCGGCTAGTTCCTGCTATGTTCTCACCTCCTGAGAAGAAAAATGGAACAAAAAAAAAAAGGGTGAGCTCAACTAGCCCAGTAAGAAAATATTATGACTAAGATAATATACATCAAATTATCGTTAGTCTTCAACAGGGAATAATCTGATAAAATATAATAGACAACAAGTTTTAGATCAACAACTGCAGCGGAAACATCAATCCATTAGAAGAGTCAAGTAGAGAAAGAATTCTACTATCTTCTAAGATTTAAAATTCCATCATCAATATTTTATCCCTGTAACATCAATCAATATACATCTTGAATCAAATATTCATCTTTGCACTACATGCCAAAGATATTCATTTGTATCACCAAATTGGTCATGTTCATCTCAACACTGCTCATCTTTTGACTACGGGCCAAAGATATTCATTAGGTAATCATTCATCTTTGCACTACGGGCCAAAGATATTCATCGCTTAATCATTCATCTTTTACTACGGCCAAAGATATTCTCGTAATATCATCATTTAGGACCGAGGATGATGAAAATATCTTAAAAAAAACGAATCCAATGAGATAAAAGATCAAATATTAGGGATTCAAATTACAGTTTATCCAAGTTCAAAAATACTTCATAATAACCAATTTTGAAGCAGAATTCAAAATAAAGATCAAAATATAGATACAATCAAAGATAGTAACCATAATAGACACCTTGGATAAAAAGAAGAAAATTTTATTTTTCGGTGAATAGTCCCATTCGTGAATATAGTCGTATACGTGAATATGTAACCCCCGACACAAAAAGTTCCAAATTTGATAAAAAGTTCATACCAACATTTCTAAGATAATGATATTGAAGAAAATATCATTTTAAGAAGAATATAACACCCTTACCTCAAAATATCATTACTTTTCGATCGGAATATCTCAGATAAGGTCAAGGAAACTTGCACTGATGAATAGAAACTCACAAAGTATCTAAATACTCACAAAATACACTCAATAATCTAGGGAGAGAAAGAGAGAAAGCTTATGTTTCGTGTGATTTTCAATTCTAACTTAACCTCTATTTATAAGAAAATGTTAGCAGACTTGACCTCTGACCCGATGGTTTTACTCGCTATTATTCCCACCCACCACATTTGAAATAAAATTCAGCACATTTCTTCACCAACCACAAGTGTAATGACTCAATTCTAGAATTTTCCACCAAAATGCTAAATTGGATACTTCAATAATTTTTGAACCAACACCTCTTAAAATTCATAACAAATCATACGCTCATTTTTAACGGTTCAAAATTTGTGGACATATACTCAACTTATATATGTATAACATATCCAAAAATTACAACGATCCAACGGTCGAATTAAAAATTAAAACTCACGCAACATATCTCAAAAACACTAGTTTAATTTTTTAATACCTTCATTCCGACAAAAATACTGATAAAACACCTCAACATTAACTCTTTCATTTTTAACCACAATAAATATATCCAACATTTATATCCACATAAAATAAATATTTCCTTATCATATGAATCAATAATTAATTATTCACAAATAATATTACGTAATCACATTTATGATAACCAGTCGCTCCTGTGAGCAGGGGCTTTCAGATAAGGATTTCTCCTTCTTGGCGCCGCAAATTAAGTGACCAAACCTCTCCTTGATGAACTTTCTAGACATTGCCAATAATGCTATCTAATAATATTATTCAAATAATATGAATTATTGATCCGATAATAGAGATATCTTGTCAAAGCGACAATTATTGAACAACAATAATATAAAATATCAACGCAGATAATTATCAATCAATAAAATAAAATATTGAACAAAGAATTCATCGTGACAATTATTGAGTAGTGCCTTTTTACGTAAGGATCAATAATTCAACAATATCAATATGCAATACCGGTGAGCTCTTTGTGCAACCACGCCAGACATCGTATTTTAACCACCGGGTATTCCAAATGTTCTTTAATTCAGAATATACTACGCCGTTATTTATAACAACCCAAACTTTGTCGTTATTTATAACGGTAATAACTGCGCCGTCGTACGAATATTCCCCCGACAGAAAGAATATTCCATGACCAAACGAATATTTCTCGACAATTTAATATTTTATAACCACTTGCTTATTTTGCAAAATTTGCACATTTCACCCATAATCAAAGTATTATATCAAATTAATTGTAAAACCCCAACTTTTTGAATAAAGATGAATTTTCTATAAATATTATTTTGAATATTATGGAGTGAAATTGATATAATAGTTGTGGGTAATATTTATAAATTTTGCGCAAAGTACGCAAGTTGTTATATAATATTCGATTGGTCTGGGAATATTCGCTTTTTAACAGGGAATATTCGTATAACTAAGACAATCATTGGTGGACCCCACAATGTAATTTATTATTTGATTGAGAAAACGACAAAAATACTTTATGAAAATAACGGCGGAAGTTTTACTGCTAACTATTGAAATACCCGTGTTAAAAGTACAAAGAATACACGAGTCTGCACAAAGAAGACACCAGATTGATTATCGATGCTTACGTGAGGAGTCACTCGGTTTTGCTTATTTTATGGACCCTATTTGCCCATTTGCAAAATAATCGGTAGAAGTTATTTTTTAAGGGGGGCCCACAGGTGGGGCCCACTTGTGGAGGAAAGTCTTGGAGTGGGGGTTTTATGTTTGTCACGGGTTGAGGAAAGAAAAAGGATGGCAGGAATGAGGTATATAGATATATATGTTGTAACGCCCCCAAAATAGGTCCATTCCATCCAACCCATTCTGAGTCGCCAAATACATGGTACAGAAATAACTACAACTTTATTATTACAACATATAAACTGTGAGTTTAAATACGAGATATTGCCATCTGCATAATATCCACACGCAAATAAATCCCCATCATAATTATTGATACATTATTTTATAAAATGGTGAGGACTACTAAACAACTCTCTCTGAACCTTCATTCCATACCCCGACTAAGACTTTCGCTACATTCTCGCCTCCCGAGAAGAAAAATGGAACAACAAGGAAAAGGGTGAGCTCAACTAGCCCGAAGAAAGAATATTATGACCAAGATAATATACAACAAATTATCGTTAGTCTTCAACAGGGAAAAATCTAATAGAATACAATAGACAACAAATTTTAAATCAATATTCGCAATGAAATAATAATTCATTAGAAGAGTTAAGTAGAAATGCAAACTACTATCTTCTATATATGAATTTAAAAGTTCATCATCGATATTTTATCCTCAGTAACATCAATCAATATATATCTCGAATCAAATATTCATCTTTTGCTACTGAGCCAAAGATATTCATCACTTAATTCATGCTCATCTAAACACTGCTCATCTTTGCACTACGGGCCAAAGATATTAATCGATCGATATGTTCATCTCAACACTGCTCATCTTTGCACTACAGTGCCAAAGATATTCTTCAGAAATCATTTATCTTTTGCCTACAGTGCCAAAGATATTCCATAATATCATCATTTAAGACCAAGATGATGAAAATATTTTTAAAGAAACGAATCCAATGAAACAAAATGACAAGGATTAAGGATTAAGGATTCGTACTTTGTTTTATCCACATCCAAAATACCTCAAAAATAATCACAAAGTGGTGTAAAATTCAAGAATGATCAAAATATGGATACAATCAAAGCTAGTATCCGAATAGATATTTTAGACGAAAAGAAAAATTTTCATTTTTCTAATGAATAAGGTCAGATTCGTGAATAAAGGTGAGTATCGTGAATAAGAATCTCAGACACCAAAAGATAGAAATTCCACAAAAACATCTTCACGCTTCATGAATAGTACTCGTGAATAAGAACTCGTGAATAAGAACTCATGAATAAGAACTCGTGAATAAGAACTCATGAATAAGAACTTCGTGAATAAGAACTCATGAATAGTAACCCCGACACGAAAAAGTTCCAAATTTGATAAAAGTTCCAACCAATATTTCAAAGATAATGATATTGAAGAAATAATATCATTTGAGAAGAAAATAACATCCCTTACCTCGAAAAGACAAGATTTAAATAAAAACCTGGGATATAAAGCTATGACTTGAACTTGCCGTAGTATAGCAATACTCAAAGTATACTCAAAATACTCACAAGAATACGCCGATAATATAGAGGAGAAAACTTCAGCTTAAGTGTGATTTTCTATTCTAACCTAAGCACCTATTTATAGAAATTGCTTAGAACACCAAAAAAAGCAGAAAAATTTAATAAATTAATATATATATATATATATATATCAAATTCATACGCCAACCTTAGAATTCAGATCCTAGCATTTCCCACATGCCACCTTCTAGAAAAGTAAGAAAAAAACGTTTTTCATAAAATAAATAATTAAAACTTTCAAAATTAATTATTTGAACTTGAGCTTCAAAATTCATAATTAATAGCCCTTTCATCAGAAAATTCGAATCTCAAGTGAGTTTTTATAGGAAATTCAATTCTCTACAACTTTGCAGAAGAAAGTTTTTCCAATTCCAAACAGAAATCGATCAAATCCACAAACGGGCGATTTTACGTGCTATAATCAAATTTCACGATAAATGGGGTCCACCGACATGTTTAACATGTTTTAAACATTTATTGCAACAAAAATACTCTTCCTCCTCGTATACTCATATATCCCACATTCATTGTAAAATATCACCGTTAATATATTATTAAAATAATATATTTAAATGAATTATTTTATCGAAAAAGATAAAATTTCAATTTTCAACAATTGTCACTATAAAACTTTTCTCCATCTATATCCACATAAAATCAATATTTTTCTCATCATATGAATCAATAATTAATTATTCATAAATAATATTACTGTAATCACAATATTGACAACCGAGCGGTTCCTGAAAGAGGGGCTTTCCAATAAGAATTTCTTCTTCTTGCGCATGCAATTAGGTGACCAAACCTCTCCTTAGATGTAACTTTCTAGACATTGCCAATAATGTTATCTAATAATATTATTCGGATAATATTAATTATTGCTTCGATAATGAAAAAATCTTGTGTAATGACAATTATCAAACAACAAAGAATATAAAATATCAACACAAGGCAATTATTAACTCAATAAAATATCGAATAATGAATTATCAGTAACCATTATTGAGTAGTGCCTTCTTCTACGTAAGAATCAATAATTGGTGCAATACTGCGCTGTAATCGCTTTCAACGCGAGCGTATTAGTGTTTTTAACCACTCGGTATTCCAACATGATGATAATTCAGAATAACTACTCCGTTATTTTTAAACAACTTATATTTGTCGCTTTCTTCATCCAATCGCTTTCCGTTATGGGGCCCACACATTGTCGGCTACTGTCGCATTTAATATTCCCCCGACAAGCATTTAATATTCCACGACCAAACGAATATTCCCCGAATAATAATGAATATTTTATAACCACTTGCTTATTTTGAAATATTTGCGTATTTAACCCTTAACTATCCACATTAATCAAATCAACCCTTACTATTTCAAAATAATAAATAAAGAAAATTCCTTTTTATTTAAAAATTTGGGTCTTACATATGTAATAAAATAATAAGTGATATTATATATATATTGTTAAAATGGTCCGTTAATGGGGGTGGATGATTTTGGGGTATCAATATATATGTATTATATATATATATATATATATATATATATATATATATATATGAATTGATTTAGAAAGTTTGGCAGAAAGTACAATTATTATGATTATTATATTTATTTATATGTAATAAGTTTGAAAAACTTGGTAGCAGGTATCAATTAATTGATGGGGTTTTCACACGTGATTTTTGTCTGCACAGATTATATATATAATATATATATATATATAATTATATTTTATTTAAAAGATTTTGCTTTAAATATGGATCGTCCGATTAAAAGTAAATCAATCTGGACCGTTCATGAGTTAGTTACTATGCAGTCCATTTTTCTATAAATAGAAGCTCATTCCTTCAATATTTTCTTACGAATTCACTGAACTCTAGAGAGATAAGCTATAGAGAGAAAGAAGAAAGTATTCTCCTACTTCACTACTTATATATCCAGTACTCTTCTTCTTAAGGTAGGGAATATTATTTGTTGTATTCGTAAGGGATATTATTCTTTTGTATTTGAGAAGAGAACTTCTGTTATTCCATTTCTTTATTATTCTGTTGGAATAACCTGTATACGCGGAATACCCTATACGTGGCGACATTCTTCTATTATTCTGTCTTTATTATTCCGTTGGAACATCCTGTCTGTGCTATATGCCGGACCTGGTTCCGTTTCTATTATTCTGTCTTTATTATTCCGTTGGAACATCCTCATGCATCTTTATATGTGGGACCTGGTTCCGTTTTTATTATTCTGTCTTTATTATTCTGTTGGAACATCATGTCGGTGTGATTTTCACCTGACCTGGTTCCATTATTATTATTCTGTTGGAATAACCTGCCTATGCGAAGTACCGCATGCATGGTGATTTCTGTTGTTATTCCATTCTTTATTATACTCGGTTGGTTAAAGTTTTGACTTCTATACTCCATGAAATTAGTGGAATATCCTTGATATTTGCGGCTTCATCCAAAGATTTTTATGGAAATATTCTTCGAGCATTCTTGAATTTTACTCTACAAAGCAAGATTATCATGTTGATAATTTGGACGTTATTAGTTCTGAAATAACTTATATCTTGAACTTGTTTTATTGAATTCTTATATCATTGTCATCATCCTCATGTTTATATTATGTTGAAAGTCATCCATGGCTGTAGTGCATGTAGATGGACTTGGTATGATTATGACCGAGGATTATTCGATTGTAATCATGGCCGTAATGTTACAAATGATGTGGTAAAGTCCTCATTGCCCCGTAGTGCATTGATGGATAGTTGTTGGCATGATCATGACCATTGATGAATACACAAATATCCTCGCCCGTAGTGCATGTAATTTGTGGTCGCGACCGTAATGAATATCCTCGCCGTAGTGCGTGGATGATGTGGATTATTTATTAAAATTTGAGTCTCTCGGCGATAAAAGTGATGAAAAACTTTTAAATCATAAAAGATAGTAGATTCTATTCTCTACTGACTCTTTTAATGGATTGCTTGATCCATTGCAGCTTAAACTTGATGTCTATTATATTTTATCGGTTTAACATTGTTGGAGACTAATGATAATTTATTCTCGCATTATCTTAGTCATAATATTTCTTCTTTGGGCTAGTTGAGCTCACCCTTTTTCTTTCACTTGTTCTCTTGGAAAAATGAGAACATAGCGGGGACTAGTCGGGAAACGGAGTGACGGTCCAGAGGATAACATTAGGTGTCCTCACTATTCTGTGAAATAGTGTGTTAATAATTATAATGAGGACTACTTTTGAGTTTGTATAATCTTTAGTAGACAATAATTGTATTAAAACTCACAGTTATGTTTTGTCGTATTGTACACGACAGTTGTATTTAAAATTTATACCATGTATCTGACGACCCAAGATGGGTGATGTATACCTAATTTTGGGGGCGTCACATTAATACCTTATTATTCACAATAAAAAATAAAGGAAATTTGATTTTATTCATTAAAAAGTTGGGGTCTTACAACCTCCCCTCCTTATGAAATTTCGTCATCAAAATTGACGTACGTACCTGGTATATCGAAAAGGTGAGGATACCTCGCTTTCATTTCTGATTCCAACTCCAGTTCATTTCTTCAATAGCTTGGTTCCTCCACAAAACTTTAACTTGTGGTATAACCTTTGTTCGTAGGACATGCTTTTTTCTATCCAATATCTTGACAGGTACCTCCTCGTACGTTAAATCTTCGACTATCTCGTCTGGTTCTAACGCAATAATGTGGTTTGGGTCGTCCACATATTTACGTAACATCGATATGTGAAAAACATTATGAACACGCGGCATACTTAGCGTTAAGGCGAGTCTATAGGCCACAGTTCCTACTTGATCGAGGATTTCAAATAAATCGAAGTCTTGAGTTTTCTTCTCTTCATCGACTCTAACTTCTAGAATAATATATTCTTGCACCTTCTTCTTTATATTCATCAGCTCCAGTGTGTAGCTTGAGCGATTTTAACTTTATCGATTAAAGTCGATTCTACTCGTATATTCGTTATCTTCACGTGGGTTCCTAGAGTCTTTAACTATATCTTCATCATTTGTAAGTTATACGAAATGGGTTTTTGTGTTAACAACGTCGCACTCGTAAACGCATATGATCTTCTACTCAACGCGTCAGCTACCATGTTCGCTTTCCCACGATGGTATTGAATGGTACGATCGTAATCTTCAACAGCTCAAGCCAACGTCTTTGGCACATTATATGTTCGTTTTGGTTGAAGAAATATTTAAGGGTTTTAGAAATGGGTTTTGTACTGGGGTCAATACAAAATTCGATTTCACACTCTAAGGGTAGGCTAAGAAGTCCTTCGAGAATACGTCAGGAGATTTATTAACAATAAAAATATCATTTAAAAACTGTGACTCTCATCCAAGACTCGGATAGCACATGAAATGAAGGTTTCTACTAACGAAGTTTTAATCGATAAGTCAAAGTTTAACTTCTCTAGAGTTAAATTTAAACATTGAAATAAGCAAGTGGAGATAAAATAATGGGTAGAACCAGATTCTAATAAGGTATAGACTTCACAAGAATTTATAATTAACTAACCTGCGCTAACTTCGTTCGGGTTACTTCGCTTTCTTTAAGAAGTCACGAAAAACGCTTCTTCCCGAAACCACCGACTTTGTTTTGTCCGTATCCACCTTTTGTGCCACCGTCCCAACTGGACTTGATTTTGCTACAGGACAAAATCGAGCTATGTGCCTTTCTTTTCCACAATTAAAACATATCTTGGAAAGTCAGAGAATGCTTTGGACTTATATGTCCCTCCTCTCCGCATCTCTAGTAGCATCTAACCGGCGGTCATTCTCCTCCCTAGAATTTGTTCTTTGGTGTTAGTCTTGCTGTTGACGCGTCTTCCCATCATCGTTAAATCTTCTCTTCTTGAAATTCTCACTTGAATCATTTCTTCTATTATCTTGGCCATGATTACCACCGAAGTGGTTACCATTTCTGGCATGATAATTTCTTCCATGATGGTTATCATTGTTACGATGATCGTTGTCACCGCATGCGATTATTATCGTGTTGTTGCTCGTTATCCTTCTATTGGGTGGCTCATTATCGCGCTCCACTAATCGAGCCCTATTCACAACATCCTGAATATAAACAAAGTTTGTGAGAAATGAGGTATTGTCGTATTTCGGGTTTCAAACCTCGCAGAAACATTCGTGTCATTCGTTCCTCATTATCAACCAAATGGGATGCAAATCGGGATAACTCCGCAAACTTAGCTTCGTACTGCGACACGTTCATATTGTTTTGCTCTTGCTTGATGAACTCAACCTCCTTCATGTGACGAATAATTTCGGAAAAGTACTTGTCGTTGAACAATTCTTGGAACTTCTCCCAAGACATCTTCAATGCGGCAGATTGAGTACGCTTTACAGATTCCCACCAGTAATCTACCTCTCCTCGCAACATGAAGGTGGCAAAGGGAACCTTTTGCTCCATGGAACATCCCAAGACATCAAATATCTTGGTGATCTGCTTTATCCACGTCTCTGCCGTAAGTGGTTCTTGCTTTCCCAAAAACTCCCGTGGTCCCAGCTCTTGAATCGCTTAGCGATGATCGATCGATGAGTTGCCATTGTTTCCACCTGCATTTTGAATAGGAACCGCTTTCGCCTGATGTTGCATGAATTGCATAAAGCCTCTGAACATCCCATCGTTCACCATTTCATCGGTGTTATTGTTTACCTGAGGATTATTATCTTCCTGCTGCACCTTATCCTAGGTATTGATTAAAGGTGTCTCCATTGTCTCATTCACTCCATCGTTAATATTTCCTGATGCCATTCTTAAATACTGCCATAAAACAAGGGTTAATTAACAAATCACATATTATCCCTATACTCTGACCGACCAATTAAATACCAAATAAACTTAGGTAGGTCATACTAGTGAAGGAATTCCCCGTCTCTCCCCTCCTAGTTCTTGTCTCACATCTCAGCCGGGATCATACCCCTAAGCTCTGATACCAACTGTGACGACCCCAAAATAGGTCCATTCAACCCAACCCATTCTGAGTCGCCAAATACATGGTACAAAAATAAATACAACTTCAATAATACAATTGTCGTGCAAAATAAGACAACACATATACTATGAGTTTGAATACAACTATTGTCTAATAGAGAGTATAAAAACTCAAAAGGAGTCCTCGTTATAATTATTGATACACTGTTTTACAAAATAGTGAGGACTACTAAAATAACTATCTTGAACCATCACTCCAAACCCCGGCTAGTTCATGCTATGTTCTCACCTCCTGAGAAAAAAAATGGAACAAAAAGGAAAAGGGTGAGCTCAACTAGCCCAGTAAGAAAATATTATGACTAAGATAATATACAACAAATTATCGTTAGTCTTCAACAGGGAATAATCTGATAAAATATAATAGACAACAAGTTTTAGATCAACAACTGCAGCGGAAACAGCAATCCATTAGAAGAGTCAAGTAGAGAAAGAATTCTACTATCTTCTAAGACTTAAAAGTCCATCATCAATATTTTATCCATGTAACATCAATCAATATACATCTTGAATCAAATATTCATCTTTGCACTACTGAGCCAAAGATATTCATTTGTATCACCAAATGGTCATGTTCATCTCAACACTGCTCATCTTTTACTACGGGCCAAAAATATTCATTAGGTAATCATTCATCTTTGCACTACAGGCCAAAGATATTCATCAGTTAATCATTCATCTTTGCACTACAGGCCAAAGATATTCAGTAATATCATTGTTAACGCCAAGATCCTCTGCCACGTCCCAATCACGTAAGACGCCCTGATCCTGCACAGTAAACACGATAAACACCACAAGCTTGACGGCTATTCTGTCGGGGGATAGCTCAGGCGTGAGAGTCAGTATACGTGTTCACAATGTTAACAATGGAGGATGTAATGTCTAGTGTCTTGAGAGAGATAATAATTCTCGGTCGTGTGTATGTGATTATGAATGAGAATGTGTATGAGAACGTACCTCTTTGTGAAGACTTCCTTGCTAGGTTATACTCTCTTCGCCTTTGGATTCTGGTACCACCCACTCATCGTCGACCACATTTTGATCCGATGGGACTTCATTGATGCATGTAGTCTATCTACTACTTTTGGTCACTGTTCCTACCGCCGGCCGGTTATGATCCCATCCACATTAATGCATGGTAGGTGCTCTTAGTCAACCGTCATGCTTTTTCATCATTACAAGTCAAAGTAATAGATATTAAAATATCTGATGGGTTAGTCCAGTGAACCGACCCGATTCTATGAGGTTAAATAGCCCAATGACTTTCAAGGTTCAATAATAGAGGCCCAATGGACTAATTAAATGAGTAAGCCCAATTAACTCGGCCCAGGGAAGAGAAATATCATGACCCAACATTGCCCCCTAGTTTTTTGTTGAACGGAATGTTTAATAGAAAACTATAAATGGTCCATGATATTTTACTAAAAGCCCATAGTGAGAAGTAATCGAAATGTACCCGGTTACTATTCATGAGATGAAATGAGAGGAGAACGGAGGCCCAAATCAGAAAGGCCCTGCCTGATAAATATCTGGACCTGGAACCGGACGCTTCTCATTCAAATTCCAAATCATTAGTAACATTTAATGTCTTTGGCCTTGTACAATGTGGTAAATCGCCAAGATAAAGATAACTTTACCAAATTTGACAGTTCTACCTGCCAATTTGAAATTCGAGCGCCTTTTGAGTTTTCTTCTCCTCTGAATTATCTGTCCTCATCTGCAAACTGTCAAAAATGGCTTCCCAAGATTCTGAACAGAGTTCACCCATCCTAGTAACACCAATCAGCATCGTTCCACCAAACCCCAACCTCGCGAAGAAACCTCGACCTTGAATCCCAAAGGAACAGCAACCGACAAGAATCCTCCTCCAAAATCTCCAAAACCCCTCCAAGATATTACGAGAATACGTAACACTTCTCGCACGTCAACACTCCCTCCATAGTCACTGAAGCCGAGTTAAAGAGGATTCGATCTCGGTACCACATTCCGGATACTCACGCAGCTAGGGCTCCCAGGTCCGGTGAGAAAATGTACCAACGGCCAGAGGGTTGGACAGCCGTCCCTGTGACCCTGCTTGAGAAGGGGGTCCGTTTCCCTTTACACGTCTTCATAGTGACTATACTGGGGTTTCTAGGCGTGGGGTTTGCCCAATTGGTACCAAATTCTTATATTCACATTCTGGCCTTTGTTGCTTTCTGCCATGAGTTGGGCATTGAGCCTTCCCTCGACTTCTTCTTTACCGTGTACAAGATCATCCAGTCCAGAGAGAAGGGGTTCAAGGCCCTCAAAGAAACACTCTCCGTCGGGAAAAATTCGAGAGGCGTTAGTTGGTGAACACTCCTTCGAGCAATAGGGGAGGACACGAAGTGGTTCTTCGTCAAAGGTCCCGAAATCTCTTCTTTACTGAATCAAACAATCGGCCACTGACGAGAAGATCTCTGCTGACTTCGGAGATATTTCTGAAGAACGGGAAGTTGAGATGATGGAGTTATTCGATAATTTTCCCAAGGAAGAGTGGAAATACGGACTCCTTTCGAAGCAGGCATGATTATATGACCATAAATGTAAGTATCAGTCTATTTTATATATAAATATTTGAAAATGTTCTTATGACGTGGAATTTAACATAAGACTGTTTGTTTCGTGCAGTATCTTTGATCAGACCGAGTTCCTTAGAAATAAAGGAATTTAAAGATTTTTTATGCAGGAAGTCTTCTAAGTCGTTGAGAGTCTCGCCAATGGCTATCCCCGTCGAGCCAACCCAGGAAATACACACCGATGAATTCTGAACAGAAGAGCCAGAGGCTAATGAGATTTCTGTACCGGAAGAGACCCTCCGTCCTCGTCAGAAGAGAAGGTCATTAGAAACACGATCAACACCTACCCCCAAATTCTTCCGGGCCATCCTGAAATTGAGCCGATCACCCAACCAATCGCCCGACGAGGAGGTTTGCTCGATCGTCCCAATCGAAGAAGTGTCCTCCGAACCAAAAAATTAAAAACCAAAATAACCCCCCTGACCGCCGAAGAACTTAGGATGCCCCAGTCCTCATTCATCCCACCCTTCGTGCCGCTTGTAGAAATATAAATTGCCGAAGAAGGTGAGCAGGACGAAATTGTTCCAACGCTGTCAAGGAAGAGGAATCGTACACCTGACAGTCACCCAAGTTCTGCCTCTGCCCCATCTCCTCGAGAACCCATTCCAAATAAATCTCCTTCTCCCGAAACGGTATATGCGGACCCCACTCCTCCCGAACAGCCAACCCCTTCTCCCAAAAGACCGAGACCCTCCCCCGAACGGCCCGGTCCTTCAGGTCAGGGTTATCATGCTGAGGCTATGGGGTCCTCGACTCTGTGGCCTAGATTCAATGCAAATTTCCCATTCGATCTCTTCGGAGCTTTCATCCGGAATGCTGATGATCATCGGTTTAATGACCATACGGATGGAAATCTGCTTGACGAGGGGATGAGCTATCTGGCTAAGGTAAATAACAGTTCCTTTATTTTCTATTTCTTTGTCCATGTTTAGATATCTGAACACTGATTTGAACGCTGTTGAACATATGCAGGCCAATGCTGTCTTCGGACGTTTGCGTCCGAGGCACATAAATGGGGAGGACGAGGAGGATTTCATGAGACAGGAGATAAATATGCTGAAATCGACCCTGGCTCGAGAAAGGGCCGATCGCGAAGACGCTCTTCATACCATTGACGACCTTCAAAGAGACTTAGATCGAGCCAAGATGGACTTGAAGACGTCTGACGAGGAGCTAAGGGCCACAAGGGATGGGTTGGCTGCGTTCGAAGCCAATCAACAAGTTTTAACTGACATGAACGCTGGCCTGTGTAAGACCCCGAAATTTTTAAATAAAAAGGAATTTCCTTTATTTTGAAATAGTAAGGGTTGATTTGATTAATGTGGATAGTTAAGGGTTAAATACGCAAATATTTCAAAATAAGCAAGTGGTTATAAAATATTCATTGTTGTCGGGAATATTCGTTTGGTCGTGGAATATTCGATCTTTGTCGGAATATTCGTGATGCGACCAGCCTTAGCGACCGTGTGTGGGCCCCCATAACGAAAAAAGCGATTGGATGAAGAAAACGACAAATATAAGTTGTTTTTAAATAATCTACAGTAGTAGTTATTCTGAATTATCTTTGTTGGAATACCCGTGGTTAAAAACACACTAATACGCATTGTTGAACAATAGCACCAGATTGCACCAATTATTGATTCTTACGTGAAGAAGCACTACTTTCAATAATGGTTACGATAATTCTTATTCAATTATTTTATTGAGTTAATAATTCTTTGCGTTGATATTTTATATTCTTTGTTGTTTCAATAATTGTCATTACATAGTATTTTTCATTATCGAAGCAATAATTCATATTATCTGAATAATATTATTAGATAACATTATTGGCAATGTCTAGAAAGTTACATCTAAGGAGAGGTTTGGTCATCTAATTGCGGCGCCCAAGAAGAAGAAATTCTTATTGAAAGCCCCTCTTCTGAGGAACTGCCGGTTGTCAATATTGTGATTCTCGTAATATTATTTGTGAATAATTAATTATTGATTTATATGATGAGGAAAATATTGATTTTATGTGGATATAGATGGAGAAAATTTTAAAATGACAATTGTTGAAAATTAATATTTTATCTTTTTCTCGATAAAATAATTCATTTAAATATATTATTTTAATAATATATTAACGGTGATATTTTTACAATGAATGTGGGATATATGAGTATATGAGGAGGAAGAGTATTTTTGTGGCATTAAATGTTTAACACATGTTTTGTGTGTTAGTGGACACAATTATTGATAGAAATTTGATTATAGCACAATAAAATCGCCTGCTTGTGGATTTCATTTCGATTTTGTTTGGAATTTGGAAAAACTTTCTTCCGCAAAGTTGTAGAAATTGAATTTCCTATAACAACTCACGGATTTGAATTTTCTGATGAAAGGGCTATTTATTATGAATTATTGAAGTTCAAGTTCAAAATAATTGATTTTTGGGAGTTTAAATTATTTTTGTTAAGAAAAACGTTTTTTGTATTTTTTTGGACATCATTAACATGTGTGGCTGGTGTTTTGACCAAAAGGTGGGCTAAGGAAAATTTGTATAATTATATTAATATTATATTAAATTTTCTGCTTTTGTATTCTAAGCATTTTCCTATAAATAAGGGTCTTAGGTTAGAATTGAAAATCACACCGTAAACCGAAGTTTTCTCTATTTCTCTCGATATTTTGAGCGTATTCTTGTGAGTATTTTGAGTATACTTTGAGTATTGCTAGACGGTCAAGAAGTTCCTTCAAAGACTATACCCTATTCTAAATGTAAAATCTTGATCTTTTCGAGGTAAGGGATATTATTTTTTTGTAATGATATTATTTCTTCAATATCATTATCTTTGAAATGTTGATCTGAAGTTTTTATCAAATTTGGAACTTTTTCATGTCGGGTTACTATTCATGGGGTTACTATTCATGAGTTACTATTCACGAAGTTACTATTCATGAGTTCTTATTCACGAGTTACTATTCACAAGTACTATTCATGAAGCGTGAAGATGTTTTTGTGGAATTTCTATCTTTTGGTGTCGAGTTACTATTCACGATACTGACCTTATTCACGATATCTGACACTATTCATTCAGAAAAATAAAATTTATTCTTTTTGTCCAAAATATCTATTCGGATATTAGCTCGATTGTATCCATGTTTTGATCATTCTTGAATTTTACACCACTATGATTATTTTTGAGGTATTTTTGGACGTGGATAAAACCGAAAGTACGAATCCTTAATCCTTAATCCTTGTCATTTTGTTTCACCGGATTCGTTTTTTAAAAAATATTTTCATCATCCTCGGTCTTAAATGATGATATTATGGAATATCTTTGGCTCAGTAGTGCAAAGATGAATGATTTCTTAAGAATATCTTTGGCTGTAGTGCAAAGATGAATGATTTCTGAAGAATATCTTTGGCTTTAGTGTAGTGCAAAGATGAGCAGTGTTGAGATGAACATGACCGATTGATTAATATCTTTGGCTCAGTAGTGCAAAGATGAACAGTGTTGAGATGAACATGACCAATCGATGAATATCTTTGGCTGTAGTGCAAAAAGATGAATATTTGATTCCGATGTATATTGATTGATGTTACAGGATAAAATATTGATGATGGATTTGTTAAATTCATAGATTATAGTAGATTTCATTCTCTACGTAACTCTTCTATGAATTATTATTTCATTGCGAAATATTGATCTCAAACTTGTTGTCTATCAGATTCTATCGATTTTTCCTGTTGAAGACTAACGATAATTTGTTGTATATTATCTTAGTCATAATATTCTTTATCGGGCTAGTTGAGCTCACCCTTTTCCTTGTTGTTCCATTTTCTTCTCGGGAGGCGAGAATGTAAATGAGTACTAGTCGGGTATGGAATGAAGGTTCTAGAGAGAGTTGTTTAGTAGTCCTCACCATTTTTGTAAAATAATGAATCAATAATGTGATGAGGATTTATTTGAGTATAGATATTGTCTAGAAGATAATATTTGTATTCAAACTCACAGCTTTTCTTGTTGTAATAATAAAGTTGTAGTTGTTTACATACCATGTATTTGGCGACTTCGAACGGGTGTTGTGTATACCTATTTTGGGGGCGTCACCACAAATGGTATCGAGCTTAGGATATGATCTCTGGCGGAGATCGGAGAATAGAACTAGGAGGGAGAGACGAGTAAATCCTTCGCTAGTGTGTCCTACCTAAGCTTATTTGTTAGTTGGTCAAGATATAGGGATATTATGTGATATATTGATTTCCTTAATTAACCCTTATTTTATGACAAGATTTTGAGAATGTCGTGAGAATATTAACAATGGAGTAAATGAGACCGTGGAGATGCCTGTACTCACCAACGAGGAGAACGTCTGTAACAGTGGCAATGTTCCTCCCGTGAACAACACCACCGGCGCGCGATGATGAACGAGGGATGTTTAGAAGCTTTTTGCGCTTCATGCAAAATCGACGAGGAGACTTCGTGTTCAAAATACTGAGGAGGAAATGATAGCAATTCACGAATTGGTCACAACCAAGCGGCCTCAAAGAGTTGGGACCACCAGTGCAGGGAAAGCGGATCCGATTAAAGGCGAGACGTGGGTCAAACAAATTACCAAGATATTCGATGTCTTGGGATGCACGGAGAAACGAAAGTTCCATTCGCCACCTTTATGTTCCGTGGCGAAGGCGATTCATCGGTGGGAATCATGAAGCGTACCATCCATCCAAATTTTTCTCAAACATATGTCATGGAGACGTTTGAAAATGGTTCAATGACAAGTACTTCCACGAAAGTATTACGTCGTATGAAGGAAGTAGAGTTTATTAGACTAGAAAGCGAATAACATGACGGTGTCCCAAAGACGAGGCGAAGTTCGCGGAGTTATCCAGTGCTCGCACCTCATTTGGTGGAGAATGAGGAACGATGACGCTTGATGTTTACGAGAGGTTTGAAACCCGACATACGTCGATATCTCATTTCTCATAAATTTTCTCTCTATTCGGATGTTGTCAATGTGGGGCTCGGTTGTTAGAAGCGAGATAACGAGTACGTTCAACCGAGGACCATAACCGAGATCATACTGAAGATAGCGATCATCGTAATAACGATAACCAATGGAGAAAGAAGAATACGATGAAAGCGGTAACCACTCGGTGGTAATCGTGGCCATGAAAATAGAAGAAGCGAGTGGGAGGAGATTTTAAAAAGAGGAGATTCAACAACGACCATGTGAAGGCGTCGGCGCTTAAAGAACTAGTTTTAAGGAGGAGAACGACCACCGGTCGTATGTTACAAATCTTGGAAAGAGGGACATATCATTGGCGCCCACAACAGCTTTAAGGTATGCTATAGTTGTGGAAAGGAAGGACATATCGCCGAGATTATGCGGTAGCGAAACCTAGTTCAATGAGGGACGGTAACTCAAAAAGATCGTCCCTGAAAAGTCAAAGTCAACGATTCCGGAAGAGCGCTTGTCGTGGTCGGTCAAAATGCAAGGAACCCGAACGAAGTTAGCACGGGTTAATCAATTATAAATTCTTGCGAAGTATATACCTTACTAGATATCGGTTCTACCCATTCTTTTATCTCTCTTACTTGCGCTCAACGCTTAAACTTGACTCGGAGAAATTAGACTTTGACCTATCTCGTGGAAACTCCGTTAGAGAAACTTTCATCACATCCACTTTGTTATAAATCTTGTTTGATTCAGTTTGGCACTATCACATTACCGTTAACCTTATTTCTATAGAGATATTTGTTTTTGATGTGATTTTAAGGTTAACTACTCATCACGCCGAAAATTGATTTTTTTCGTAAGGTTGTTAGTTTTCATATTCCTAAGCAACCTTTGTTATTCAATTCAAGCAATCAAACCATTGTAGTCAAACATTTTCATATCAAGCCATGAAGTCATTCGTTTATTACGGATGTCAAATTTTCTTAGTCCATGTTATGGATTTGAATAAAGACACGCCGATTTGAATAATATTCTCATTGTTATTGATTTTTCCCACGTATTTTCTCAAGAATTTCTCGCTTACTCCCAAAGCTTCGATATTAAATTTTGTATCGACTTTGAACCCCAGACAAAACTCATTTCTAAAATCTCATATCGAATGGCTCTATTGAACTTCGTGAGTTAAAAATTCAACTATAAATTTGGTACTGAGCCTTTATCTTGTGACTTCCTTTGTGGAATTCACCTAAGCCGGACTCTCTGTAGGGACGCCATATTCGTATGCGATAAGTAAATCGATAGGTGTCATTGTGACGTCTTATCCAAGATTGGGATATGAGTCACGATTGAGAAAGCAACTCTAAGTCGATGAATCGAAATACGTAGCTTTCAGCTTAGTTGGTTATTATCGAGATTCGTTGAAGGATATTCTCGAATCGCTATTCCGTTAACTTAAATGACTCGAAAAGATACAAAATTCGTATGGAACGAGGAATGCGAGAAGATTTTCCAAGAGCTCAAGAGGCGACTCATTTCGCATTATTATTCTAACCATACCATCTTGGAAAATGAACGTGGTAGGTGACGCGTTGAGTAGAAGATCATATCGAACGAGCAAGTGCGATGATGTCAAGTATACGCGTAGAGCCAACTTTAATAGAAAAGTTAAGGTTGCTCGAGCCACCGAATCGGAGGCGATCTGCGTAAGAAAGTACAAGAAGGAGCTATTCCTAAGGCGAGAATTGATGAAGAAGGAATACTTGAGTCCACTCTGACTTTGTGTTCCTAACGACTGATTTGAAGAACAAGATTATGATGGAGGCACACAATACGCCATTTGCAATCCATCCTGGAAGTACTAAAATGTATCGTGATCTTCGACATACATTTTGGTGGAACAATATGAAGAGAGAGATTGCAAAGTTTATCTCGATGTGTTTAACTTGCCAACGTGTAAAGGCGGAGCATCTTGTACCTAAGGGTCCGTTGCAACCACTTGAGATTTTGAAATGGAAGTGGGAACACATTACCCTGAATTTCATTACTAATCTTCCCAGGGTTTCTCAAGGCATAGATGCGATTTGGGTTATTGTTGATAGATTAACCAAGTCTACTTATTTCTTACCGATACGAGAGACTTATTCCCTTGAACGACTTTCTCGTATGTACGTAAATGAGATTGTGAGATTGCATGGCATGCCAGTATCCATAGTTTTAGATCATGACCCAAGATTCACTTCATGATTTTGGGTTAGTTTGTAGAAAGCTATGGACACGAATTTACGATTCAGTTTGGCATACCATCCTCAAACGGATGGGCAATCGAAAGGACTACTCAAACTCTTGAAGATATATTAAAACTCGTGTCCCTAGATTTCAAAGGAAGTTGGGATAAGTACTTGCCATTGGTGGAATTCTCATACAACAATAGTTATTAAACAAATATAGGCATGGTTCCATTCAAGCATTATATGGACAAAATGTCGTTCTCCAATATGTTGGGATGAGGTGGGTGAAGCAACATTGTTGGGACCCGAGTTAGTACGTATGACTAATGATTCGACAACGATACAAACAGCAGACAAGATCGACAAAAAGAGTTATGCGAATCTTCATCGAAAGGGCGTGGAATTTAGTGTAGGGATCATGTATTGTTGCGAGTTGCTCCAGGAAGGGGAGTTACAAGATTTGGGAAGAGAGGAAA
Source organism: Panax quinquefolius (assembly GCA_020205615.1). Classification (NCBI taxonomy): domain Eukaryota; kingdom Viridiplantae; phylum Streptophyta; class Magnoliopsida; order Apiales; family Araliaceae; genus Panax; species Panax quinquefolius. The sequence continues at coordinate 126,385,543 of CM035171.1, read as the reverse complement.
GCTCAATCCACGATTTATCGGTCCATTTCAAATTCTTGACCGAGTAGAAATGTAGCCTATAGACTTGCAAGCACCTCCGAGTGTGTCTCGTGTTCATAATGTGTTTCACATATCCGTACTTCAGAAATATGTGAAAGACCAACCACGTTATTGAGTTAGAACCAGACGAGATAGCCAAGACTTAACGTATGAGGAGGTACCTATCAAGATTTTGGATAGGAAGGAGCATGTCCTACGCTAAGAAAGGTTATACCACAAGTTAAAGTTTTGTGGAGGAATCATGCTATAGAGGAAATGACCGGGAATTGGAAACGAAAATGAAAGCGAGTTATCCTCACCTTTTCAAAACACTGTAATGCGTCGTCAATTTCGAGGACGAAATTTCATAAGGAGGGAGGTTGTAAGACCCCAAATTTTTAAATAAAAAGGAATTTCCTTTATTTTGAAATAGTAAGGGTTGATTTGATTAATGTGGATAGTTAAAGGTTAAATACGCAAATATTTCAAAATAAGCAAGTGGTTATAAAATATTCATTGTTGTTTGGGAATATTCGTTTGGTCGTGGAATATTCAGATCGTTCGGGGAATATTCGTATTTACTAGTAAGACCAATGTGTGGGCCCCATAACTAAAAGCGATTGGATGAAGAAAACGACAAATATAAGTTGTTTTTAAATAATCTACGTAGTTATTACCATTATCTTGTTGAATACCCGGGTGGTTAAAACACACTAATACGCCATTTGTTGAACAAGAAGACACCAGTATTGCACCAATTATTGATTCTTACGTGAGAAGGCACTACTCAATAATGGTTACGATAATTCTTCGCTCAAAGATTTTATTGAGTTAATAATTGTTGCGTTGATATTTTATATTCTTTGTTGTTTCAATAATTGTCATTACATAGTATTTTTCATTATCGAAGCAATAATTCATATTATCTCGAATAATATTATTAGATAACATTATTGGCAATGTCTAGAAAGTTCTGCCAAGGAGAGGTTTGGTCATCTAATTGCAGCTACCAAAGAAGAAGAAATTCTTATTGAAAGCCCCTCTTTCCTGAACCCTGCACAGTTGTCAATATTGTGATTCGTAATATTATTTGTGAATAATTAATTATTGATTTATATGATGAGGAAAATATTGATTTTATGTGGATATAGATGGAGAAAATTTTAAAATGACAATTGTTGAAAATTAATATTTTATCTTTTTCTCGATAAAATAATTCATTTAAATATATTATTTTAATAATATATTAACGGTGATATTTTTACAATGAATGTGGGATATATGAGTATATGAGGAGGAAGAGTATTTTTGTGGCATTAAATGTTTAACACATGTTTTGTGTGTTGGTGGACACAATTATTGGCCAAAATTTGATTATAACAGTAAAATCGCCTGTTTGTGGATTTCTACGATTTTTGTTTGGAATTTGGAAAAACTTTCTTCTGCAAAGTTGTAGAGAATTGAATTTCCTATAACAACTCATGAGATTCGAATTTTCTGATGAAAGGGCTATTTATTATGAATTATTGAAGTTCAAGTTCAAAATAATTGATTTTGGGAGTTTAAATTATTTTTGTTAAGAAAAACGTTTTTGTATTTTTTTTTGACATCATTAACATGTGTGGTGGTGTTTTAACCAAAAAGGTGGGCTAAGGAAAATTTGTATAATTATATTAATATTATATTAAATTTTACGCTTTGGTGTTCTAAAGATTTTCCTATAAATAGGGTGCTTAGGTTAGAATTGAAAATCACACCGTAAACCAAGTTTTCTCTATTTCTCTCTCGATATTTTGAGCGTATTCTTGTGAGTATTTTGAGTATACTTTGAGTATTGCTAGACGGTCAAGTTCCTTTCAAAGACTATACCCTTAGATTCTAAAAAGTAATCTTGATCTTTCGAGGTAAGGGGATATTATTTTTTTGTAATGATATTATTTCTTCAATATCATTATCTTTGAAATGTTGATCTGAAGTTTTATCAAATTTGGAACTTTTTCATGTCGGGGTTACTATTCATGGTTTACTATTCATGAGTTACTATTCACGAAGTTACTATTCATGAGTTACTATTCACGAGTTACTATTCACAAGTACTATTCAATGAAGCGTGAAGATGTTTTTGTGGAATTTCTATCTTTTGGTGTCGAGAGTTACTATTCACGATATCGGACTTTATTCACGATATCGGCACTATTCACGTATACTGCACTATTCAATTTAGAAAAATAAAATTTATTCTTTTGTCCAAAATATCTATTCGGATATTAGCTCGATTGTATCCATGTTTTGATCATTCTTGAATTTTACACCACTATGATTATTTTTGAGGTATTTTTGGGCGTGGATAAAACCGAGTACTGAATCCTTAATCCTTAATCCTTGTCATTTTGTTTCACTGGATTCGCTTTTTTAAAAAATATTTTTCATCATCCTCGGTCTTAAATGATGATATTATGGAATATCTTTGGCACGTAGTGCAAAGATGAATGATTTCTTAAGAATATCTTTGGCCTCGTAGTGCAAAGATGAATGATTTCTGAAGAATATCTTTTGGCACAGAGTCTGAAGATGAACAGTGTTGAGATGAACATGGATCGATTGATTAATATCTTTGGCCAGTAGTGCAAAGATGAGCAGTGTTGAGATGAACACGACTGATCGATGAATATCTTTGGCTGTAGTGCAAAGATGAATATTTGATTCGGATGTATATTGATTGATGTTACGAGGATAAAATATTGATGATGGATCGTTAAATTCATAGATTATAGTAGATTTCATTCTCTACGTAACTCTTCTATGAATTATTATTTCACTGCGAATATTGATCCAAACTTGTTGTCTATCAGATTCTATCGATTTTTCCTCGTTGAAGACTAACGATAATTTGTTGTATATTATCTTAGTCATAATATTCTTTATCTTTGGGCTAGTTGAGCTCACCCTTTTCCTTGTTGTTCCATTTTCTTCTCGGGAGGCGAGAATGTAGCGAAAGTACTAGTCGGGGTATGGAATGAAGGTTCTAGAGAGAGTTGTTTAGTAGTCCTCACCATTTTGTAAAATAATGAATCAATAATGTGATGAGGATTTATTTGAGTATAGATATTGTCTAGAAGATAATATTTGTATTCAAACTCACGCTTTTTTTGTTGTAATAATAAAGTTGTAGTTGTTTACGTACCATGTATTTGGCGACTTTCGAAATGGGTGTTGTGTATACCTATTTTGGGGGCGTCACACCTTGAGAAAAAAACTGCTCCCAAGGCCATAAATGAGGAGTTCACTTGGCCAACCGAGGCTTGGCAATTCAACTCATGCGAAGCTCAAAGAAGGCCCGTGACGAGGAAGCAAAAGACATAAGGCCAAGCGCCCTGAAACTTCGTCGTAAAATAAAAGAGCTTAAGGGATTCGGGGTCCTCTTTCTCGATCAAGAGTCATGCAAAGCGATTCAAATGTATTACTGAGGGATTCGGATGAGATTAATGTCGAAATCATGAAGGTCTATTCGAGAGGGTATGAAGATCGCCGAAGCGAGGTAAAGAAAAAAGTTATCTCATTGCTCAATCGGATCCGGATCTTCTTAACTCGTGATTAAGGTGGTGCCTCAATGTCCTTCCCGCTATTCGACTATGTAAAAATTAACTGTTTATGTCTTTGGGTTTGTTTGAAACTTTTTGTATGGACTTTGACAACGTTTCTATGTTACTGTAATTAGTTAATGTTTATGGATGAATCGAATGAATGAATGTTTTATTTTATTGATGAATCTTCAACTGTCTTGATTATGACTTCTATTTTGGTTAATTTCTTGTCAGTAATTTGGTATCAATGAACTGAACTCAAACAGTGAATCATCTAAGGCATATAACAGTTAATTTATGAAATGGAGTGAACTGAATTTAATGGATAGAATTTAATGAACTGAACTCAACACTTGAACAAAATAAAGTAATGTATACTTATCGTTTTCGAAGTGTGAGATTGGTCATATGTCAAATGAATTCTGTAAGACCCCGAAATTTTTAAATAAAAAGGAATTTTCTCTATTTATTATTTTGAAATAGTAAGGGTTGATTTGATTAATGTGGATAGTTAAGGGTTAAATACGCAAATATTTCAAAATAAGCAAGTGGTTATAAAATATTCATTATCGTCGGGAATATTCGTTTGGTCGTGGAATATTAAATCTTTTCGGGAATATTAAATGCGACGGCTATGACCATGTATGGGCCCTATAACGAAAGCGATTGGATGAAGAAAACGACAAATATAAGTTGTTTATAAATAATTGGCGTAGTTGTTACTCAAGTATCATCTTGTTGGAATACCCGGTGGGTTAAAACACACTAATCTGCGTTGTTGAACGAGAAGACACCTGCATGCAATTATTGATTCTTACGTAAGAAGGCACTACTCAATAATGGTTACGATAATTACCGCTCAAGATTTTATTGAGTTAATAATTCTTTGCGTTGATATTTTATATTCTTTGTTGTTTCAATAATTGTCATTACACGATATTTTCATTATCGAAGCAATAATTCATATTATCCTGAATAATATTATTAGATAACATTATTGGCAATGTCTAGAAAGTTACGTCTAAGGAGAGGTTTGGTCACCTAATCATGCGCCAAGAAGAAGAAATTCTTATTGAAAGCCCCTCTTTCCTGAACCGCACGGTTGTCAATAATGTGATTCTGTAATATTATTTGTGAATAATTAATTATTGATTCATATGATGAGAAAATATTGATTTTATATGGATATAGATGGAGAAAATTTTAATGTGACAATTGTTGAAAATTAATATTTTATCTTTTTCTCGATAAAATAATTCATTTAAATATATTATTTTAATAATATATTAACGGTGATATTTTTACAATGAATATGGGATATATGAGTATATGAGGAGAAGAAGAGTATTTTTGTTGCAATAAATGTTTAAAACATGTTAAACATGCTCAATTGGACCCCATTTATTGATCGAAATTTGATTATAAATTTTAAAATCGCTTGCTTTGTAGATTTCGGTCAATTTCTATTTGGAATTTGGAAATACTTTCTTACGCAAAGTTGTAGAGAATTGAATTTCCTATAAAAAATCGCGAGATTTGAATTTTCTGATGAAAGGGCTATTTATTATGAATTATTGAAGTTCCTTGATTAATTGATTATCATTTTTTGGAGTTTTAAGTAACTTTTGCATGAAAAACGTTTTTGTCACTTATGGGACATGTGTTAGTGGTTGATTTCAGTGATGGTGTGCGTGAGGAAGATGTGGAAAAATAATATTATTAATATATTAAATTTTCTGCTTTTTTGGTGTTCTAAGAATTTCACTATAAATAGGGTCTTGGGTTAGAATTGAAAATCACACCGAAACTCAAGTTTTTCTCTATATTATCGAACGCATTCTTGTGAGTATTTTGAGTATACTTTGAGTATTGCTAGACGGTCAAGAAGTTCCTTCAAAGACTATATACCCGATATTCTACAATTGAAATCTTGATCTTTTGAGGTAAGGGATATTATTTTTTTCGTAATGATATTATTTCTTCAATATCATTATCTTTGAAATGTTGATCCGAAGTTTTTATCAAATTTGGAACTTTTTCATGTCTGGGTTACTATTCATGGGTTACTATTCATGAGTTACTATTCACGAAGTTACTATTCATGAGTTCTTATTCACGAGTTACTATTCATGAGTACTATTCATGAAGCGTGAAGATGTTTTTGTGGAATTTCTATCTTTTGGTGTCGAGTTACTATTCACGATATCTGAAGACTATTCACGATACTTCCGACTATTCACGATACTGATCTTATTCAATTTAAAAATAAAATTTCTTCTTTTCGTCCAAAACATCTATTCTCGATACTAACTCGATTGTATCCATGTTTTGATCATTCTTGAATTTTACACCACTATGATTATTTTGAGGTATTTTTGGGCGTGGATAAAACCAAGTACGAATCCTTAATCCTTAATCCTTGTCATTTTGTTTCACCTTGAATTCGTTTCTTTAAAAAATATTTTTCATCATCCTCGGTCTTAAATGATGATATTATGGAATATCTTTGGCCCAGAGTGCAAAGATGAATGATTTCTTAAGAATATCTTTGGCCCAGAGTGCAAAGATGAATGATTTCTGAATAATATCTTTGGCCGTAGTGCAAAGATGAACAGTGTTTAAATGAACATGACCAATCGATGAATATCTTTGGCTTTGTAGTAGTAAAAGATGAATATTTGATTCCAGATGTATATTGATTGATGTTACAGGATAAAAGATAGACGATGAACTTTTAAATTCATACATAGAAGATAGTAGTTTGCATTCTCTACTTAACTCTTCTAATGAATTATTATTTCATTGCGAATATTGATTTAAAATTTGTTGTCTATTGTATTCTATTATATTTTTCCTCGTTGAAGACTAACGATAATTTGTTGTATATTATCTTAGTCATAATATTCTTCTTCGAGCTAGTTGAGCTCACCCTTTTCCTTTTTGTTCCATTTTTCTCGGAGGCGAGAATATAAATGAGTACGAAGTCTGGGTATGGAATGAAGGTTCTAGAAAGGATTGTTTAGTAGTCCTCACCATTTTGTAAAATAATGTATCAATAAATGTGATGAGGATTTATTTGAGTATAGATATTGTCTAGAAGATAATATTTGTATTTAAACTCACAGCTTTCTTGTTGTGATAATAAAGTTGTAGTTGTTTACGTACCATGTATTAACAACTCGAATGGGTGATGTATACCTATTTTGGGGGGCGTCACAAATTCGTACCGATCCTCTTTTTACCATCAAAATCTTGTTTACCACTCGGGGTAGAACAAGTATATAAGACCAAGATATAAGGATCAAGATATAAGGATCAATTGTGACCATTGACTTACCACCCTTGGTAAAATCAATATAGGAACATAGGATTTGTCTACCATCTTTGAGCAACAAATAAATGGGCTACCATCGAATGGCGTGAGTCCTACCATACCTCCTTACACCATTGTGACCTTAGGACAAATAGGACCAGGATCAATAGTGACTATTGACTTACCACCCTTGGTAAAATCAATATAGGATCATAGGATTTGTCTACCACGCCGGGTAACAAATGAAAATTCGCCATCGAATGGCCAAATGAGTCCTACCATACCTCCTTACACCATTGTGACCTTAGGACAAACAGAATGGATCAATTGTGAAAAAAGTGACTTTTTATTGATAATGAACAATCATGTATACAGACTTTTCGATAAATTGACTTAATCTCTATTGAAAATATTTCCGAGGCCCCGCTGCACGCCAAGTGTTAAATGATCTCGGAACCATCTAATGCCTTTAATCGATAAGTGTCCGGCTTTGATACTTGATCACCTCATACCTGTCCTTCCCGCCGGCATTAACTTTCCTGTGTTTTTGAGGCGTAGATGCTTCCGGCTTCTCTAAGGATCTAAGTCTCCTACTTCGAATCTACTGAAGTTTGACCCCTTTGTTGTAATACTTAGCTACTCTTCGTTGATAAGCAACCAATTTGAGCAAAGCTACCTCTCTGACTTCTTCTAGCAGATCCAGGTTAGCTTTCACTCCTTCGTCATCGTAGATCTCTTTGAACCGACCGACCAAGACTTGGAGATTCGATTTCGACCGGACTAAGGCATCGCATTACCATAGACAATCGAAAGGGTGAATCCTCCGGTGGTCCTCTGTAGTTCGGTAAGCCCACAAAGACGTGACGAGCGCTTCTTGGCCATCTTCCTTTAGCTTCATCCACTGCGTTTGATTCCGCTTCGGAAGTCATTCCGTTGGTCACCTCGACTTGCCCATTCGATCGTGGGTGAGCCACCAAGTCTTTTATCTTTGAATCCCCACTCCTTTAAAAATCCTTCAAATTTTGATCCCATTTAATGGCGTCCCGTTGTCCGATATCAACACTCTAGGAATCCCGGGCGAAACTTCTGATGCACTTTTTATGAACTTCAAGCATTCTTGTTCCGTTGTGGTTTCGCTCTACCCACTTAGTCATGTAATCAATAGCAACTATGACAAAGCTGGCCTGACCTTTAGCTTTAGGCAACGGACCCAATATATCCACCCCCCAGACAGCGAAGGGTATAGGAGATAAAATCGAATATAGCTCTTTTGGTGGTTGATGTGGGATCGGACTATTGAGTTGGCATTTTTCACATCTCTTGACATACTCTGTAGCTTCCTTGAAAATTGTAGGCCAATAGTATCCCTGTCGAAGTACTTTATAAGCCAAAGACTTGGCAGCCATATGATCACAGCAGATACCCTCGTGAACCTCCCGAAGAGCATACTCGGCCTCGGATGGAACGAGACATTTCAGCAATGGTGAGGAAAATGCCAATCGATAAAGATCCCCATCAATAAGAATAAAATTGGCACTCTTGTACTTGATCTTTTTTGCCAACATCTGATCTGAAGGAAGGACGCCATCCGCCAAATACTCGATGTAGGAGTCATCCAAATAGCTTAGATCACTCGATACACATCACCGCTTCGTCTTTGAACACTCACCGCTACAAAACTTCCAAATAAACCGATCCGCTGAAAACATCTCGCATCCGTAGTGGGGCCGACTTCGACGAAAGCACATCTAATAAAATTGTCGTTACGCTTATGCCTTGAAACTCATACTGAAGCAAAATATCAAGTAGTCTTTTAATTCGCCAGATACTTGATCATCCGGTCTCACGAGCTTCATAATCTCCCGACAAATTGCTTAACGACCAACCGAGAATCACTATAAATGATCGACCGGACTTCTGACTCTCGCCAATTGGACACTGCTAACATCGCTTCATACTCAAGGCCGTTGTTCGTCGCTTTAAACCCGAATCGATGGCTCATTAACCTTGAATCCTCCGGACTCGTCCAAAATAATTCCTCGCCTACTAATACCATCATAGAGGATCCATCTGCATACAACGCCCAAACATTCGACCTCATTTGAAAGATCGCAATCGCTTTCGTTCAGACGTTTGACCTCTGGCAACTCAAAGATCTCGCTTCGGTGAACGAACATTCCACCATAAAATCGCCAAGGCTTGACCTTGATATCGGTTCTGGGATGGTATTCAATGAAAAATTGGGACAACTCCATGGTCCATGCCGCTAGTCTGCTTGAAACCTCGGCTTGCCCATCACCTTCTTTAATGGGTCGATCCAGTAGACGACCAGAGCCGAGAGCTTGAAAATATTACCAAGCTTTCTACTAGCAATTATTAAAGCAAAGGCAAATTTCTCAATATTCGGGTACCTGGTTTCAGCATCTCGTAGGACGTGGCTGACATAATAGACCGGATGCTGCTTCCCACTGATCTCCCGAACCAACACTGCTCCAACTGCCAACGAACTTGCTGCAAGGTATAAATATAAGGTCTCACAAGGCGAAGCTTCACCAATAAAGGAGCGAGAAGATGATATGTCTTTATGCCTTGGAAGGTGTCTTCACATTCAAAGTCCATCGAACGCCTTCGCATTCTTCTACCCTTCAATGTGTCAAAGAAAGGAAGGCATCTCTCTGCAGATTGGCGGCGAACCTCCTTAAAGCATGATCCTACCAATGACGTTGGACGTCTTTGAACGACTGAGGAGTCTTCATATCAAGAATGGCCTGGATCTTCTCCGGGTTGGCCTCGATTGTGACGCCCCCAAAATAGGTCCATTCCATCCAACCCATTCTGAGTCGCCAAATACATGGTACAGAAATAACTACAACTTTATTAATACATTTGTCGTGCAAAATATGACAACATATATACTGTGAGTTTAAATACAATTATTGTCTTCTAGACAATATACATACCCAAATAAATCCCCATCATAATTATTGATACATTATTTTACAAAAATGGTGAGGACTACTAAACAACTCTTTCTAGAACCTTCATTCCATACCCCGACTAGTATTCGCTACATTCTCGCCTCCCGAGAAGAAAAATGGAACAAAAGGAAAAGGGTGAGCTCAACTAGCCCAAAGAAGAATATTATGACTAAGATAATATACAACAAATTATCGTTAGTCTCCAATAGGAAAAATCTAATAGAATACAATAGACAACCAGGTTTTAAATCAATCTTCGCAATGAAATAATAATTCATTAGAAGAGTTAAGTAGAGAATGCAAACTACTATCTTCTATATATGAATTTAAAAGTTCATCGTCGATATTTTATCCCCGTAACATCAATCAATATATATCTCGAATCAAATATCCATCTTTGCACTACAAAGCCAAAGATATTCATCACCGGTCATGTTCATCTAAACACTGCTTATCTTTGCACTACGCCAAAGATATTAATCGACTCATTATGTTCATCTCAACACTGCTCATCTTTGCACTACGGCCAAAGATATTCATCAAGAAATCATTCATCTTTGCACTACAGTGCCAAAGATATTCAAGAATATCATCATTTAGACCGATGATGATGAAAAATATTTTAAAGAAAAAAGCGAATCTAGTGAAATAAAAGAACAAATATTAAGGATTCAGATTTTAAACCATGCGACGCCCCAAAATTAGGTATACGCCACCCATCTTGGGTCGCCACTTACATGGTACATAAATTCAAATACAACTTACTAACCTAACTGTCGTGGTACAATACGACATAAACCGTGAGTTTGAATACAAATATTGTCTACTAGATATTATACAAACTCAAAAGGAGTCCTCATTACAACTATTATCACACTATTTCACGTAATAGTGAGGATTACTAATGCTATCCTCCGGACCATTACTTTGTTCCCCGACTCGTCCAAATATGTTCTCATTTCACAAGAGAACAAAGGAAAGAAAGGGGTGAGCTCAACTAGCCCAAGAAGAAATATTATGACTAAGATAATGCAGAATAAATTATCATTAGCCTTCAACAAAGTTAAAACCGATAAAATACAATAGACATAAACGGTTTAATCTGCGGTGAATAAGCAATCCATTAAAAGAGTCAAGTAGAGAATAAAGTCTACTATCTTTTAGGTTTTAAAAGGTTTTCATCAATTTTTTATCGCACGAGACTCAACAATAAATAAACCACCACATCTAATTATCCCCGCACGGTCCAAGGATTTTCATCAAATTATCAATGGTCATGACTATACCGAATCACCCCGTCATAATCATACCAAAAACTATCCATCACCGCATTACGGTGCCACCGAGGACTTTTGTCACATCATTTATATCAAGTCATGATTATACCGAATGATCCTCGGTCATAATCATACTAAGTTCATCTATACACGTAAGCCCAAAGATAACATAATATAACATGAGGATGATGACAATGACATAGTAATTCAATAAAACAAGTTCAAGAATTATTTAATCCATGAATTATTAACGTCCAAATTGTCAACATAATAATCGCTTTCAGAGAGTAAAATTCAATAATGATCGTAAGAATATTTCCATGAAAAGATATCTTTGGATGAAACGCAAATATCAAGGATATTCTACTAATTTCATGGAGTATAGAAGTCAAAGTTTTAACCAATGGGGTATAATAAAGAATGGAATAACAAAAGAAATCACCACGCATGCGGATTTCTGCATAGACAAAGTTATTCCAATGTAATAATAATAACGGAACCAGTCGGTGAAATTCACAAAAGCATGGATGTTCCAATGAATAATAAAGATGGAACCAGATCCTGTAAAACACACGATAGGATATTCCAACAGAATGATAAAGATTTTAACCGGTCCGTGTAAAACACATGCATGTGATGTTCCAATGTAATAATAATAAAGATTTTAACCAGTCCTGGTAAAAACACACGCATGTGATGTTCCAATGAATAATAGAAGAATGTCACCAAGTATAGGGTAAATCATGCATATAAAAGTTATTCCAATGTAATAATAAGCAATGGAATAACATAAGGATTTCACCAAGTATAGGGTATGCCAAGCGTATACGAGTTTATGTATAGGGTATGCCACTTTTACAAAGTTATTCCAATGTAATAATAGTGAATGGAATAATGAAGTTCTCTTCAAGAAGAAAAGAATAACACCCTTACCGTAAAAAGAACTCGAATATAGAAGTAGTGAAGTAGCAGAATACTCTTCTTCTTTCTATAACTTTCTCTATAGCTTCTCTCTATAATTTCTCTCTGTAGAGTTTCAATGAATTCGTAAGAAAATAATGAAGGAATGAGCTTCTTTATTTATAAAAAATGGAATGCATAGTAATTAATCCATGAAACGGTCCAGATTGATTTACTTTAATCATTTCATTCCATATTTAAAGAAAAATCTTTTAAATAAAATATAATATATTCTATTTATATAAAAACATTTTACTATGCAAACACTATGCAATACTATGCAAAACACTATGCAAAATACTATGCAACACTATGCATAATAAAATATAATATATTCTATTTATAGAATAACTTTAATAAAGTATTCTATTTTATATAAAAGATGTTTCGGTTTTATTACGTTAATAATACTTAATAAAACAAAAACGTCATTATCGCTTATAATAATTCATATTATTAATTGACAATAATGGAATCAAACCGAGTGACTTCTCACATAGGCATCAATAATCAATACCGTGCGCTACTATGCAACCACACGTACACATCGTATTTTTACTACCGAGTAGTTCAACAAAGATCAACCCAGTAAACTTCCGCCGTTATTTTAATAAAATATTTTTGTCGCTTTCTCAATCCTACAATAATTACATTATAGGGTCCACCAATGATTGAGTAGTTGTATTGAATATTCCCTGCTAAACCGAATATTCCCCGACCAATCGAATATAATATAACCACTTGCATACTTTGCAAAATTTTGTAAATACTACCCACAACTATAATATTATCTCAAATTCACACCATAATATTAAAAAATTATTTCGACCAAATTTAAATCTTTATTAATAAAATCTGGGGTCTCACAATCTCCCCTCCTTATGGAATTTCGCCCTCGAAATTAGGGTAATGACTGGTATGATAAAGAGATGAGGATACCTTGAATACCTTTATCGTTTAAAAATATTAAATTCATCTTTGAAATCACCAAAGCTATTCATTAACAATTCATCTTTACCACTACGTGCTAAAGATATACAACCAGTAAAACCAATAATGCTAAGACGCAGACTTAATAGTATCATCGACCACGAATTATTATCCATGCACCAATGGCCAAGGATATTCGTGTTTTTCAATTACTGATTATGATTATACCGAACAATCCTCAGGTCATAATCATACCAAGTCCATCTATGCACGTAAGCCACGTATGACTTTGAACGCATCCATGAATTAATATTTCATTCTTTGAGACTCACCAATAATTAATCCACATCATCGAATCATCCCCGCACTACGTGCCAAGGATATTCATTAAGTATCACGACCACAAATTATCCATGCACTACTACCAAGATAATTGTGTTTTCAATTACTGATTATGATTATACCGAACAATCCTCGGTCATAATCATACCAAGTCCATCTATGCACGTAAGCCACGTATGACTTTGAACACATCCATGAATTAATATTTCATTCTTTGAGACTCACCAATAATTAATCCACATCATCGAATCATCCCCGCACTACAAAAGCCAAGGATATTCATTAAGATCACGACCACAAATTATCCATGACTACTACCAAAGATAATTGTGTTTTCAATTACTGGTTATGATTATGCCGAACAATCCTCGGTCATAATCATACCAAGTCCATCTATGCACGTAAACCACGTATGACTTTCAACATAATATAAACATACGGGATAATGATATAAAGAATCAATCAAATGAGATAAATGATAAATATTAAACATTTATAATATAATTTATCCAGATTCAAGAATATCCCCATGTTATCAATCATTTAATAATCTCATAATCTAATAACATTAATATTATAACAATATTTTAATCACTTCTTAAATTTATAAATAATTTATCTTAATTGTTTACACTTTACCATATAATGCATTTAATCATTCAAAAATGTCATACTCATAAGATATCATCACCAATTATCAAATCCTCATCAAAAAAATATGCATATACTCTATATAGTGATTCTCTAGCCATAAAATCCTATTTTCAACTTTCATACTTCACATAACATATTTAATTCATATGTTCAGTAACTAAACTATTTTCATGAAAATACCAAATCAGCCCCAAAAATATTTCTTTTCTGGGATTTAGCATAATATAGTCCCATAATGAAAATATATTTTTCTCGAATTTTAAAATTCATTTACTATTTTTTAAAATCAATTTCCACTTAATTCCTTAAGAAATTAGCTACCTCAATTTTAACTCCAAAAATTCCCAAATCTTGGCAGGACCTTACACATGTTAACGTGAGCTTCCAGTTTAAATTTCATGGTCATCGGAGTTATAGAACTCCGGTTATAGCGTTTTTCGTCGGAAAAACCTAAATATTGAAATAGTCATAACTTGCTCATTTTAAGTCAGAATGAGCTCATTTTTGGACAGGAGGTACTTTATACCATATAATTTCATGTCCCAAAAGGCCAGAATTTTTCTCATAATTTAAGTGGCCGAAACAGTCCCTTAAAGTTTCTGGGCAGTAGCATTTTCGAAATTTACAGCTTTTACCTCCTTTGCTAAAATCAGTCCACACAAAAATCTACAACACCTTTTCCAGTAATTCCACTTGGATTAGTTAGGTAACTCATAGATCTAACTCTAGGACTTGACCACATTCAAAAATTCAAAATATAATAGGAGATATGGTCAATTGAATTTTATGTTACGCTTTTCACCAAAATCGATTTTCAACTCTTTGTGATTTCTATGAAACTTTCATGTTTTCACATAATAACCAACATAACTCATCATAAAACTTACTAATACCTCATATACCCATGATTTTCATTAGTCCTATACTTTTATTATGACTTTCATCATAAACCACGTAAATCTGCTTCATTTTAGTTGAAGAATTTTTTGAGGGTTTAAGAAATGGGTTTTGTCTCGGGGTCAATACAAAATTCGATTTCACGCCTAGGGTAGGCTAAGAAGTCTTCAAGAATACGCCAAGAAATTTATTAATGATAGAAATATCATTCAAAATCATTACTCTCGTCCAAGACTTGGATAAGTACATCACATTGATACCAACTGTGACTTCTATCCCTTAACCTAGATAAGACTCTCACAATGATACCTATAAACTTGCCATCTTCATTCACGATGTCGCCCTCTGAAAGCTTGGCTTCGCATTCCACACAAGGAAGTTAACAACGAAAGGTTCGGGCTCTTTACTTATGGCTTGATATAACAAAGATTAACTTTAGGGTTTGGTTACTTTGAATTAGATATAACAAAGTTGGTTAGAATATGAAAGCTAACAACCTTACAAAAAAGAATAATAAGTAGTTAATCAATCGCTTTCAAAAATTACCTCAAAGGCAAGAATTTTTAAAGATATAAGATCGTGAAAGTGTTTATTTGAAACAACAAGATTAATAAACAGTGGAGGTAACGAAGGTTTCTCCCAACGAAGTTTCAATAGATAAATCAAAGTCTAATTTTTTTTTCAGAGTCAAATTTAAACATTGAACACAACTAGGTAGAATAAAAGAGTGGGTAGAACTTGTATTGAATAAAGTATAGACTTCGCAATAATTAATTTACCCGTAATAACTTCGTTCGGGTTTCTCGACAAACGCTCTCGCTTAAATTACCGAGTTTGACTTTACTATAGGGTACATTCCACCCTTAAGTGCTTCTTCACATTCCTGATCCATGATTTGAATCATTATTCTCCGATCCATATCGAATTCGGGTTGACCGCTATGCACAGGGTAATTCCGAATTCGATGTTGGGTTCTCCCAATTGCTGTCCAAAAAGCAAAGTCCATTTCATCTATTTTGGCTTTATTGGATCGGACGTCTTTTTCTACACTATCAACGCGTTGTGCACCTTTTACCCATGCATCGCCTATTCTCCTTCGCTCGCTTGTTTCTTCTTTTAGCTGATCTTTGATTTTTAAATTCTCAGATTCCAACTTTAATATCTTACACCCTGCCAAAGCGTGATTTTGTTCGAGCATCACATATCGGGTAACCCAATTTTGAATTGTTGTATCCCTTTGTTACACGTAATCGCTTGCTTAGTTCTTCAACCTGTTCTTCTAGCTCACGAACACGATTTTGTAATTCTAAGTTTTGATCATAAATTTCTTCTAACCAATTCTCCTCAGGTTCCTCTTCTTCCTCTTCTTCCTCACTTTCAGCTGCTACCTCTGCAACTAGCTCGGGTGCAACAATTAGTTCTTCATTTACTACGTGGATATCTCTAATTTGTTCCTCGTCTGACACTGCATTAACCTGATTAGTGATTAAAGGTGTCACAACGGTCACATTCACTCCATTGTGAATATTTTCAGCTGCCATTTCCAAACACTGCCACAACACAAGGGTTAATTAATATATCAAATATTATCCCTATACTCTGACCGACCAATTAAATACCAAATAAACTTAGGTAGGTCATACTAGCGAAGGAATTTCCCGTCTCTCCCCTCCTAGTTCTTATCTCACATCTTAGCCAGGGATCATATCCCTAAGCTCTGATACCAACTGTGACGCCCCCAAAATTAGGTATACGTCACCCATCTTGGGTCGCCACTTACATGGTACATAAATTCAAATACAACTTACTAACCTAACTGTAGGTATGCAATACGACATAAACCGTGAGTTTGAATACAAATATTGTCTACTAGATATTATACAAACTCAAAAGGAGTCCTCATTACAACTATTATCACACTATTTCACGTAATAGTGAGGATTACTAATGCTATCCTCCGGACCATTACTTTGTTCCCCCGACTCGTCTCAACCTATGTTCTCATTTCACAAGAGAACAAAGGAAAGAAAGGTGAGCTCAACTAGCCCAAAGAAGAAATATTATGACTAAGATAATGCGTAAATAAATTATCATTAGCCTTCAACAGTGTTAAACCGATAAAATACAATAGACAACCAGCTTTAATCTGCAGTGGAATAAGCAATCCATTAAAAGAGTCAAGTAGAGAATAAAGTCTACTATCTTTTAGGTTTTAAAAGGTTTTCATCAATTTTTATCATTTGAGACTCAAATTTTAATAAATAAACCACCACATCTAATTATCCTCGCATACCGCGGCCAAGGATTTTCATCAAATTATCAATGGTCATGACTATACCGAATCACCCCCGGTCATAATCATACCAAAAACTATCCATCAACGCATTACAGAACATTACCGAGGACTTTTGTCACATCATTTATATCAAGTCATGATTATACCGAATGATCCCTGGTCATAATCATACTAAGTTCATCTATGCACGTAAGCCCAAAGATAACATAATATAACATGAGGATGATGACAATGACATAGTAATTCAATAAAACAAGTTCAAGAATTATTTAATCCATGAATTATTAACGTCCAAATTGTCAACATAATACTGTTTCGTAGAGTAAAATTCAATAATGATCGTAAGAATATTTCCATGAAAAGATCTTTGGATGAAACGCAAATATCAAGGATATTCTACTAATTTCATGGAGTATAGAAGTCAAAGTTTTAACCAACCGGGTATAATAAAGAATGGAATAACAAAAGAAATCACCATGCATGCGGTGCTTGGCATGATGGAGTTATTCCAATGTAATAATAATAACGGAACCAGTCGTGTGAAATTCACAATCGGGATGTTCCAACAGAATAATAAAGATGGAACTGATCCGGTGTAAAACACATGTATAGGATATTCCAATGTAATGATAAAGATTTTAACCAGTCCGTGTAAAACACATGCATACATGTTCCAATGAATAATAATAAAGATTTTAACCAGTCCTGTAAAACACACGCATGTGGATGTTCCAATGAATAATAGAAGAATGTCACCAAGTATAGGGTAAACCACAGCGTATCGAGTTATTCCAATGTAATAATAAGCAATGGAATAACATAAGGATTTCACCAAGTATAGGGTATGCCACAGATACAAGGTTATGTATAGGGTATGCCACTTTTACAAAGTTATTCCAATGTAATAATAGTGAATGGAATAATGTAAGTTCTCTTCAAGAAGAAAGAATAACACCCCTTACCGTAAAAGAACTGAATATAGAAGTAGTGAAGTAGCGGTAATACTCTTCTTCTTTCTATAACTTTCTCTCTATAAACTTCTCTATAATTTCTCTCTCTGAGTAGTTTCAATGAATTAAATGAAAATAATGAAGGAATGAGCTTCTATTTATAGAAAAATGGAATGCATAAGTAACTAATCCATGAACGGTCCAGTATTGATTTACTTTAATCATTTCATCCATATTTAAAGAAAAATCTTTTAAATAAAATATAATATATTCTATTTATATAAAAACATTTTACTATGCAATACTATGCAAAACACTATGCAAAATACTATGCAACACTATGCATAATAAAATATAATATATTCTATTTATAGAATAACTTTAATAAAGTATTCTATTTTATATAAAAGATGTTTGGTTTTATTACGTTAATAATACGAATAAAACAAAACGTCATTATCGCTTATAATAATTCATATTATTAATTGACAATAATGGAATCAAACCGAGTGACTTCTCACATAGGCATCAATAATCAATACCGCAGTGCTACTATGCAACCACACGTATTCATTGTACTTTTACTAATGAGTAGTTCAACAAGATCAACCAGTAAAACTTCCGCCGTTATTTTAATAAAATATTTTTGTCGCTTTCTCAATCCGACAATAATTACATTGTAGGGTCCACCAATGATTGAGCCATTGCATTTAATATTCCCTATTCTAAACCGAATATTCCCCACCAATCGAATATAATATAACCACTTGCATACTTTTTGCAAAATTTTGTAAATACTACCCACAACTATAATATTATCTCAAATTCACACCATAATATTAAAAAATTATTTCACCAAATTTAAATCTTTATTAATAAAATCTGGGGTCTCACATAAACAATCCAAGTTCAAAAATACTTCATAAGTAATCGAGTGGAGTAAAATTCAAGAATGATCAAAACATGGATACAATCAAAGCTAGTATCCGAATAGATATTTTGGACAAAAGAAGAAATTTTATTTTTGGTGAATAGTCTTAGATACGTGAATAGTAATTACGACACCAAAAGATAGAAATTTCACAAAAAACATCTTCACGCTTACGTGAATAGTAACTCGTGAATAAGAATCTCATGAATAGTAACTCGTGAATAAGAACTCATGAATAGTAAATCGTGAATAAGTAACCCCCCTACATGAAAAGTTCCAAATTTGATAAAATTTCCAACCAATATTTCGGCGTAATGATATTGAAGAAATAATATCATTTTCGAATAAAATAACATCCTTACCTCGAAACAAGATTTCTAGTTGAAACACCGGATATAGGATATGACTTGAACTTGCACCATATAGCAATACTCAAAGTATACTCAAAATACTCACAAGAATACGCCGATAATATAGAGAGAAAACTTGAGTTTAATTGTGATTTTCAATTCTAACCTAAGCACCATATTTATAGGAAAATGCTTAGAACACCAAAGTAGAAAATTTAATAAATTAATATTATTATTATTTTCACAATTTCCTACGCACCAAGAATCAATTCACTATTAAAACACATGCAAGAACCACACTCAAATCACCAAAAATGTTTTTCATATTAAAAATATTTTAAACTTCCAAAATCAATTATTATTTGAAGCTTGAACTTCAATAATTCATAATAAATAGCCCTTTTATCGAAAAAATTGAATCTCGAGAATTTTTATAGGAAATTCAATTCACACAACTTTGCGAAAGAAAATTTTTTCTAAATTCCAAACAAAAATTGACCAAAATCCATAAACAGACGATTTTACAGTTTATAATCAAATTTCTATTAATAATTATGTCCACCAACACACAAAATATGTGTTAAACATTTAATGCCACAAAAATACTCTTCATCCTCATATACTCATATATCCCACATAAAATCAATATTTTCCTCATCATATAAATCAATAATTAATTATTCACAAATAATATTACAGAATCACGATCTTGTGGCGGCGGTAGTTCCGGAAAGAGGGGGCTTTCCAATAAGGATCTCTCCTTACTGGCGCGCAATTAGGTGACCAAACCTCTCCTTAGATAGAACTTTCTAGACATTGCCAATAATGTTATCCAATAATATTATTCAGATAATATGAATTATTGCTCCGATAATAGAAAATACTGTGTAATGACAATTTATTGAAACAACATTAATATAAAATATCAATGCAGCAATTATTGAATCAATAAAATAAAATACTGAACAGTAATTACTATAACAATTATTGAGTAGTGCCTTCTTACGTAAGAATCAATAATTGGTGCAATCTGGTGCTTCTTGTTCAACAACGCTGCGTATTAGTGTGTTTTAACCATCGGGTATTCCAACAGATATTACTTGGTAACAACTTCTGCCGTTATTTATAAACAACTTATATTTGTCGTTTTCTTCATCCAATCGCTTTCCGTTATGGGGCCCACAAAAATCGCTACTGCCGTCGTCACGAATATTCCCGACAGCATCGAATATTCCACGACCAAACGAATATTCCCCAAGCAATAATGAATATTTTATAACCACTTGCTTATTCGAAATATTTGCGTATTTTACCCATAACTATCCACATTAATCGAATCAACCCTTACTATTTTAAAATAATAAATAGAGGAAAATAAATTTCATTTATTAATAATTTGGGGTCTTACATACCATCCCCAAACCAGATTTTACAATCGAGAGAGGATTATTCAAACTCTTGAAGATCTATTAAGACTACGTGTCCTGACTTCAAGGGCGGTTAGGATAAGTATTTACCATTGGTGGAATTCTCCTACAACAACAGCTTATCGTGCAAGATATAGGTGTGGCTCCATTTGAAGCATTATATGGACGAAAGTGTCGCTTCTCAATATGTTGGGATGAGGTGGGTGAAGCAACATTGTTGGGACCCGAAAGTTAAGATGCGTATGACTCACCGAAAAGATCCAAATGATTCGACAACGATATACAAATGGCACAAGATAGACAAAAGAGTTATGCGGATCTTCATCGAAAGGATGTGGAATTTAGTATAGGGGATCATGTATTATTGCGAGTTGCTCCATGGAAGGGAGTTACAAGATTTGGAAAGAGAGAAAAGCTCAATCCACGATTTATCGGTCCATTTCAAATTCTCGACCGAGTAGTAGAAAATGTAGCCTATAGACTCGCGTTACCTCGAGTATGTCTCGTGTTCATAATGTGTTTCATATCCCATATTTCGTAAATATGTGAAAGACCCGAACCACGTTATAGAGTTAGAACCGAAAGAGATAAAAGAAGACTTAACGTATGAGGAGGTACTGTCAAGATCTTGGATAGGAAGGAACATGTCCCACGCTAAGAAAGGTCATACCACAAGTTAAAGTTTTGTGGAGGAATCATGCTATAGAGGAAATGACCTGGGAATTGGAAACGGAAATGAAAGCGAGGTATCCTCACCTTTTCGAAACACCAGGTACGTACGTCAATTTCGAGGACGAAATCTCATAAGGAGGGGAGGTTGTAAAACCCCAAATTATTAATAAATGAAATTTATTTTTCTCTATTTATTATTTTGAAATAGTAAGGGTTGATTTGATTAATGTGGATAGTTATGGGTAAAATACGCAAATATTTTAAAATAAGCAAGTGGTTATAAAATATTCATTGTTGTCGGGGAATATTCGTTTGGTCGTGGAATATTCTTTATTGCATGGGGAATATTCGTGCGACGGCAGCGATCTTTTGTGGGCCCCATAACGAAAGCGATTAGATGAAGAAAACGACAAATATAAGTTGTTTAAAAATAACTACAGAGTAGTTATTACTGATTAATCTTGTTAAAATACTCTGTGGTTAAAACACAAGAAGCACTGCGGTATTGCACCACCACTTATTGATTCTTACGTAAGAAGGCACTACTCAATAATGGTTACGATAATTATCGCTCAAAGATTTTATATATTTAATAATTCTTTGCGTTGATATTTTATATTATTGTTGTTTCATAATTGTCATTACACAAGATTTTTCATTATCGAAGCAATAATTCATATTATCCTAATAATATTATTAGATAACATTATTGGCAATGTCTAGAAAGTTCTGCTTAAGGAGAGGTTTGGTCACCTAATCAAGGCCAAGAAGTGAGAAATTCTTATTGAAAGCCCCTCTTTCCCTGAACCGCTACACGTTGTCAATATTGTGATTCTCAGTAATATTATTTATGAATAATTAATTATTGATTCATATGATGAGGAAAATATTGATTTTATGTGGATATAGATGGAGAAAATTTTTAATGTGACAATTGTTGAAAATTGAAATTTTATCTTTTTCCGATAAAATAATTCATTTAAATATATTATTATATTTTAATAATATAATAATGGTGATATTTTTACAACGAATGTGGGATATATGAGTATCTGAGGAGGAAGAGTATTTTGTTTGCAATAAATGTTTAAAACATATTAAACATGTTGGTGGACCCCATTTATTGATTGAAATTTGATTATAAATTTCGTAAAATTGCCCGTTTGTGGATTTCGGTCAATTTTTGTTTGGAATTTGGAAAAACTTCCTTCTGCAAAGTTGTAGATAATGGAATTTCCTATGGAAAGTCGCGTGTTTTGAATTTTTCTGATAAAAGAGCTATTTATTATGAATTATTGAAGTTCCGAAGCTCCGAAATAATGATTTTTGGAAGTTTTAATTATTTTATAAAAGAAAAACGTTTTTTAGATGTGTGAGCCTTATTTTACATGTGTTAGGTTGCTGATTTTAGATTCTCAAAGGTTGGCGTAGACAAATTTTTATAAATATATTATTATATTAAATTTTCTACTTTGGTGTTCTAAGCATTTTCCTATAAATAGGGTGCTTAGGTTAGAATTAAAATCACACCGTAAATCAAGTTTTCTCTCTATATTATCGAATCGTATTCTTGTGAGTATTTTGAGTATATTTTGAGTATTGCTATACGATGCAAGTTCAAGTCATAGCTTTATATATCCTGTTTCAACTAAATCTTGTCTTTTGGAGGTAAGGGATATTTTTTTTCGTAATGATATTATTTCTTCAATATCATTATCTTGAAATATTGATCTGAAGTTTTATCAAATTTGGAACTTTTGGTGTCTGAGTTACTATTCACGATATCTGACTATTCACGATATCTGATCTTATTCACGAATACGGCACTATTCATCAAAAAATGAAAATTTTCCTTTTCGCTCTAAAATATCTATTGTGGATACTAGCTTTGATTGTATCCATGTTTTGATCATTCTTGAGTTTTACACCACTATGATTATTTTTTGAGGTATTTTTGGACATGGATATAACAAAATACTTAATCCTTAATCCTTAATCCTTGTCGTTTTGTTTCACCGGGATTCGCTTTTTAAAAATATTTTCATCATCCTCGGTCTTAAATGATGATATTATTGAATATCTTTGGCATGTAGTGCAAAAGATGAATGATTTCGATGAATATCTTTGGCCCAGTAGTGCAAAGATGAACAGTGTTGTAGATGAACATGACCAATCGATGAATATCTTTGGCACAGAGTGCAAGAGATGAATATTTGATTCCGGATATATATATTGATTGATATTACGGGGATAAAAGATAGACAATGAACTTTTAAATTCATACATAGAAGATAGTAGTTTGCATTCTCTACTTAACTCTTCTAATGAATTATTATTTCATTGCGAATATTGATTTAAAAACTTGTTGTTTATCAGATTCTATTAGATTTTTCCTATTGAAGACTAACGATAATTTGTTGTATATTATCTTAGTCATAATATTCTTTATTGGGCTAGTTGAGCTCACCCTTTTCCTTGTTGTTCCATTTTTCTTCTCGTGAGGCGAGAATGTAGCGAGTACTAGTTGGGTATGGAATGAAGGTTCTGAGAGAGTTGTTTAGTAGTCCTCACCATTTTATAAAATAATGTATCAATAATTATGATGGGGATTTATTTGCGTGTGGATATTGTCTCAGATGGCAATATCTCGTATTTAAACTCACAGCTTTATATGTTGTAATAATAAAGTTGTAGTTGTTTCGTATGCCATGTATTGACAACTCGTAATGGGTGATGTATACCTATTTTGGGGCGCCACATTTTTCATCATTATAAGTCAAAGTAATAGATATTAAAATATCTGATGGGTTAGTCCAGTGAACTGACCCGATTCCATGAGGTTAAATAGCCCAATGACTTTCAAGGTTCAATAATAGAGGCCCAATAGACTAATTAAATGAGTAAGCCCAATTAACTCGGCCCAGGGAAGAGAAATATCATGACCCAACAATCATCATTTAGGACTAAGGATGATGAAACATATCTTAAAAAAAACGAATCCAGTGAGATAAAAGATCAAATATTAGGGATTCATATTACAGTTTATCCAAGTTCAAAAATACTTCATAATAACCAATTTTGAAGCAGAATTCAAAATAAAGATCAAAACATGGATACAATCAAAGATAGTAACCATAATAGACACCTTGGATAAAAAGAAGAAAATTTTATTTTTCTATGAATAGTGCCGTGATTCGTGAATAGTGTCGATAATCGTGAATAAATAGTCCGTATCATGAATAAGAACTCCCGACACAAAAAAGTTCCAAATTTGATAAAAAGTTCATACCAACATTTTCATTTGATAATGATATTGAAGAAAATATCATTTTAAGAAGAATATAACACCCTTTACCTCAAAATATCGCATTTTTGATCTAATATCTATATAAGGTCAAGGAAACTTGCACCGATGAATAAAAACTCACAAAGTATCTAAATACTCACAAAATACACTCAATAATCTAGAGAGAGAAAGAGAAAGCTTATGTTTCGTGTGATTTTAATTCTAACTTAGCCCTCTATTTATAGGAAAATGTTAGCAGACTCGACTCAAGAACCTGATGGCTTTACCTGCTACTATTCCCACCCACCACATTTGAAATAAAATTCAGCACATTTCTTCACCAACCACAAGTGGGGCCCACTCAATTCTAGAATTTTCCACCAAAATGCTAAATTTGGATACTTGAATAATTTACAAACAATCCCTCTTAAAATTCATAACAAATCATAGGTTCATTTATAACGGTTCAAAATTTGTGGACATATACTCAACTTATATATGTATAACATATCCAAAAATTACAACGATCCAACGGTCGGATTAAAAATTATAACTCACGCAATATATCTCAAAAACACTAGTTTAATTTTTTAATACCTTCATTCCGACAAAAATACTGATAAAACACCTCAACATTAACTCTTTCACTTTTAACCACAATAAATATATCCAACATTTATATCCACATAACATAAATATTTCCTTATTATATGAATTAATAATTAATTATTCACAAATAATATTACAGAATCACATTTATGACAACCAGGCTGTTCCCAGGAAAGAGGAGGCTTTCCGATAAGAATTTCTCCTTACTGGCGCGCAATTAGGTGACCAAACCTCTCCTTGATAGAACTTTTTAGACATTGCCAATAATGCTATCTAATAATATTATTCAAATAATATGAATTATTAATCGATAATAGAATCTCATGCGGTGACAATTATTGAACAACAATAATATAAAATATCAACGCAAAATTATTGAATCAATAAAATAAAATATTGAATAAAGAATTCATCGTGACAATTATTGAGTAATGCCTTTCTTACGTAAGGATCAATAATTCAACAATACTGCAAATACCGTGAGCTCTTCGTGGCAACCACGCCAGACATCGTATTTTAACCACCGGATATTCCAACAGATCTTAATTATGAATAACTACGCCGTTATTTATAACAACCCTAACTTTGTCGTTTCTTCATCCGACAGTTATCCGTTATGGGGCTCACAAATGGTTGCTCCATTGTACAAATATTCCCTGACAGAAAGAATATTCCACGACCAAACGAATATTCCTCGACAATTTAATATTTTATAACCACTTGCTTATTTTGCAAAATTTGCACATTTTGTGATGCCCCCAAAATTAGGTATACATCACCCATCTTGGGTAGTCAGATACATGGTACAGAATTTAAATACAACTTACTAATATAACTGTCGTGTACAATACGACATAAACTGTGAGTTTGAATACAAATATTGTCTACTAGATATTATACAAACTCAAAAGGAGTCCTCATTACAATTATTATCACACTATTTCACAGATTAGTGAGGACTACTAATGCTATCCTCTCGGACCATTACTCCGCTCCCCGACTCGTCCCCTATGTGTTCTCATTTCAAGAGAAACGTGAAAGAAAGGGTGAGCTCAACTAGCCCAAGAAGAAATATTATGACTAAGATAATGCGTAATAAATTATCAATAGCCTTCAACAAAGGTGTTAAACCGATAAAATATAATAAACATCAAGTTTAATCTGCTTGCGAACAAGCAATCCATTAAAAGAGTCAAGTAGAAAATAAAATCTACTATCTTTTATGATTTAAAAGGTGTTTCATCACCGCTTAAAGTTTGAGACTCACTTTAATAAATAATCCACATCATCGAATCACCCCCGCACTACTGCCCAAGGATATTCTTTAGTATCACGACCATAATTATTCATGCACTACTACGGCCAAGAATAGTTGTGTATTCATTAATGGTCATGATCATGCCAACAATCGTCCATCAATGCACTACTGACCAATCGAGGATTTTTACCACATCATTTGTAACATTACGGTCATGATTACACCGAATAATCCCTGGTCATAATCATACCAAGTCCATCCATGCTCTACAGGCCACAAATGACTTTAAAAAAAATATAAACATGAGGATGATGACAATGATATAAGAATTCAATAAAACAAGTTCAAGAATTATTTTATCCAGGAATTATTAACGTCCGCATTGTCAACGTGATACTTGTTTTGTAGAGTAAAATTCAAGAATGATCGGAAGAATATTTCCATGAAAAATCTTTGGATGAAACGCAAATATCAAGGATATTCCACTAATTTCATGGAGTATAGAAGTCAAAGTTTTAACCAATTTGGGTATAATAATGAATGGAATAACAAAAGAAATCACCATAAATGCGGTACTTGATGTAGGCGGAGTTATTCCAATGTAATAATAATAATCGGAACGTGTCGTGTGAAATTCACACAAGCGGATGTTCCAACATAATAATAAAGATGGAACCGGATCCGGTGTAAAACACACGATAGGATATTCCAAATGTAATAATAGAAGAATGTCACCAAGTATAGGGTAAATCATGATATCTGAGTTATTCCAATGTAATAATAAGCAATGGAATAACATAAGGATTTCACCAAGTATAGGGTATGCCACAGATACAAGGTTATGTATAGGGTATGCCACTTTTACAAAGTTATTCCAATGTAATAATAATGAATGGAATAATGTAAGTTCTCTTCATGAATAAGAATAATAACACCCACTACGGATACAACAAATAATATTCCCTACCTTAAGAACTGAATATCGGCAAAGTGAAGTAGCGTAATACTTTTCTTCTTTCTCTTTATAGTTTCTCTCTGTAGTTTCAAAGAATTCGTAAGAAAATAATGAAGAATGAGCTTCTATTTATAGGAAAATAGAATGCATAGTAATTAATCCATGAATCGGTCCAGATTGATTTACTTTAATCGACGGTCCATATTTAAAGCAAAATCTTTTAAATAAAATATAATATATTCTATTTATATAAAATATTTTACTATGCAACACTATGCAAAATACTATGCAAAACACTATGCAACACTATGCATAATAAAATATAATATATTTTATTTATAAAATAACTTTAATAAAATATTCTGCTTTATATAAAAGATGTTTCATTTTATTACGTTAATAATACTGAATAAAATAAAACGTCATTATTAGCTATAATAATTCATATTATTAATCGACAATAATGGAATCAAACCGAGTGACTTCTTACATAAGCATCAATAATCAATACTGGTGCTACTATGCAACCACACGTATTATTCGTATTTTTACTACCGAGTAGTTCAACAATGATCAACCAGTAAAACTTCCGCCGTTATTTCAATAAAATATTTTTGTCGCTTTTCTCAATCAAATAATAATTTACATTATGGGTCCACCAATGATTGAGTAGTTGTATTTAATATTCCCCGCTAAACCGAATATTCCCAGACCAATCGAATATAATATAACCACTTGCATACTTTACAAAATTTATAAATATTACCTACAACTATAACATTATATCAAATTATTCCATAATATTCAAAAATAATATTTATAGAAAATTCATCTTTATTTATAAAAGCTGGGGTCTTACACATTTCACCTATAACCAAAGTATTATATCAAATTAATACCTTATTATTCACAATAAAAAATAAAGGAAATTTGATTTTATTCATTAAAAAGTTGGGGTCTTACACCAAAGATATTCACAGTTGGTCATGTTCATCTAAACACATGTTCATCTTTGCACTACGGGCCAAAGATATTCATCATAAAATCATTAATCTTTGTACTACGGGCCAAAGATATTCAGTTATATAATCATTTAGGACTGAGGATGATGAAAAATATTTTAAAGAAAACGAATCCAGTGAAACAAAAGAATAAATATCAATAATTCGTACTTTAAACAATCCAAGTTCAAAAATATTTCATAAATAACCAGAGTGGAGTAAAATTCAAGAATGAAGACCAAAACATAGATCCAATCAAAGATAGGAACTATAACAAACAATCTTGGACACATAAAAGAAAATTTAATTTTTCTGTGAATAGTGTCGTATTCGTGATTAGTGTCGTATACGTGAATAGTAACTCCGACACTAAAAGATAAAAATTTCATAAAAAACATCATCATGCTTCGTGAATAGTACTCGTGAATAGTAACTCGTGAATAGTAACTCATGAATAGTAACTCATGAATAGTAATCCCGACATGAAAAGTTTCAAATTTGATAAAAAGTTCCCACCAATATTTCGGCATAATGATATTGAATAAATAATGTCATTTTTGAATAAAATAACATCCCTTACCTTAAAAGGATAGTACTTCTGACTGGAATACTGGATATAGTGCTGAAAGAACTTGCACCGTATAACAATACTCAAAGTACTAAAATACTCACAAAATACGCTCGATATTATAGAGAGAGAAGGGAGAGAAATCTTTAGTTTCTGGTGTGATTTTCAATTCTAACATAAGCACCCTATTTATAGGAAATTTCTTAGAACACCAAAGTAGAAAATTTAATATAATAATAATATAATTACAAAATTTTAAGCCCATGTTAGACCAACTGAAATCAGCCCATTTTATCACATGTTGAGCCCACTAAATTGCAAAAAAACAGTAAGACCCCAACTTATTATTAATGAAATTTAATTTTCTCTATTTATTATTTTGAAATAGTAAGGGTTGATTTGATTAATGTGGATAGTTAAGGGTAAAATACGCAAATACTTCAAAATAAGCAAGTGGTTATAAAATATTCATTGTTGTCGGGGAATATTCGTTTGGTCGTGGAATATTCGTGCTTGTCGTCAGAATATTTGTGCGACGGCCAAGACCATGTGTGGGCCCATAACGAAAAGCGATTGGATGAAGAAAAAAGCGACAAATATAAGTTGTTTAAAAATAACAACAGAAGTTATTCTGAATTAATCTTGTTAAAATACTCGGTTGGTTAAAACACACGAAGACACCAGTATTGCACCAATTATTGATTCTTACGTAAGAAGGCACTACTCAATAATGGTTACGATAATTATTGCTCAATATTTTATTGATTTAATAATTTCTGCGTTGATATTTTATATATTGTGTTGTTTCAATAATTGTCATTACACAAGATTTTTCATTATCGAAGCAATAATTCATATTATCCGAATAATATTATTAGATAACATTATTGGCAATGTCTAGAAAGTTACATCTAAGGAGAGGTTTGGTCACCTAATTGCGGCCAAGAAGGAGAAATTCTTATTGAAAGCTCCTCTTTCCTGAACCGCCTGGTTGTCGATATTGTGATTACGTAATATTATTTGTGAATAATTAATTATTGATTCATATGATGAGGAAAATATTGATTTTATGTGGATATAGATGGAGAAAATTTTAATGTGACAATTGTTGAAAATTGAAATTTTATCTTTTTACGATAAAATAATTCATTTAAATATATTATTATATTTTAATAATATAATAATGGTGATATTTTATAAAGAATGTGGGATATATGAGTATACGAGGAGGAAGAGTATTTTTGTTGTAATAAATGTTTAAAACATGTTAAACATGTCAATTGGACCCCATTTATTGACCGAAATTTGATTATAGCACAGTAAAATCGCTTGGTTGTGGATTTACATCATTTTCTATTTGAAATTTGGAAAACTTTCTTCTGCAAAGTTGTAGAGAATTGAATTTTCTATAAAACTCGCAAAGATTCAAATTTTCCGATGAAAGGGCTATTTATTATGAATTATTGAAGTTCAAACTCAAAATAATTGATTTTGGAAGTTTAAAATATTTAAAATTAGAAAACATTTTTTTCTTACTTTTCTAGAATGTGGCATGTGTTTGATGGTCAAATCAGATTCTAGGCATGCGTAGAAAATTTATATAATTATATTATTAATTTATTAAATTTTCGCTTTGGTGTTAAAGCAATTTCCTATAAATAGGTCTTTAGGTTAGAATTGAAAATCACACCGAAAATCAAGTTTTCTCTCTATATTATCGAGCGTATTCTTGTGAGTATTTTGAGTATACTTTGAGTATTGTTAGGCGGTGCAAAGTTCCTTCAAAGACTATATCCTAGATTCCAAATTGAAGTACTAATCTTTCGAGGTAAGGGATGTTATTTTCTTCTCAAATTATATTTTTCTTCAATATCATTATCTTTGAAATATTGGTTGAAACTTTTTATCAAATTTGGAACTTTTTCATGTTCGGGGTTACTATTCATGATTTACTATTCATGAGTTACTAGCTTTGATTGTATCCATGTTTTGATCATTCTTTAATTTTACACCACTATGATTATTTTTGAGGTATTTTTGAATATGGATAAAACAAAGTACTAAATCCTTAATCCTTAATCCTTGTCATTTTGTTTCACCGGATTCGCTTTCTTTAAAATATTTTCATCATCCTCGATCTTAAATGATGATATTATTGAATATCTTTGGCTGTAGTGCAAAGATGAATGATTTCTCAAGAATATCTTTGGTAGTAGTGCAAAGATGAACAGTGTTTAGATGAACATGACTAATCGATGAATATCTTTGGCCTGTAGTGCAAAGATGAATATTTGATTCCGGATGTATATTGATTGATGTTACGGGATAAAAGATGAGCGATGAACTTTTAAATTCATACATAGAAGATAGTAGTTTGCATTCTCTACTTAACTCTTCTAATGAATTATTATTTCAACTGCGAATATTGATTTAAAATTTGTTGTCTATTGTATTCTATTAGATTTGTCCTGTTGAAGACTAACGGTAATTTGTTGTATATTATCTTAGTGTAATATTCTTCTTTACTGGGGCTAGTTGAGCTCACCCTTTTCCTTTTGTTCCATTTTTCTTCTCGGGAGGCGAGAATATAAATGATGCAGTGGGTATGGAATGAAGGTTTTAGAAAAAATTGTTTAGTAGTCCTCACCATTTTGTAAAATAATGTATCAATAAATGTGATGAGGATTTATTTGAGTATAGATATTGTCAGAAGATAATATTTGTATTCAAACTCACGCTTTCTGATTGTAATAATAAAGTTGTAGTTGTTTACGTACCATGTATTGACAACTCGTAATAGGTGATGTATACCTATTTTGGGGTGTCACAGATTAGTATCGAGCTTAGGGATATGATCTCCGGTGGAGATCGGGGAATAGAACTAGGAGGGAGAGGCGAGTAAATCCTTCGCTTGTGTGTGTCCTACCTAAGCTTATTTTTTAGTTGGTCAAGATATAAGGATATTATGTGATATATTGATTTCCTTAATTAACCCTTGTTTTATGACGATGATTTGAGAATGTCGAATGAGAATATTAACAATGGAAATGAGACCGCGTAGACGCTTTGTACTCACCAACGAGGAGAAACGTGCACAGTCGGTGGCAATGTTCCTCCCATGAACAACACCACCGAAAGCGAGATGATGAGCGAGGGGATGTTTAGAAGCTTTTTGCGAGTTCATGCAAAAATCGGGGCGAGGAGACTCGTGTTCAAAATACGGGAGGAAATGATAGCAATTCACGGGTTGTCACATGCAAGCGCTTCAAAGAGTTGGGACCACCGAATTTAAGGGAAAGCGGATCCGATCATGGCGGAAACATGGGTCAAGCAAATTACCAAGATATTCGATGTCTTGGGATGCACGAAAAAACGAAGGTTCCATTCGCCACCTTTATGTTCTCGTGGCGAGGCGACTCTTCGGTGGGGAGTGCGTGAAGCGTACTCCATCCAACCGCAGACTCGGCAAGATGTCTTGGGAGACATTTGAAAATTATTTAATGACAAATACTTTCCGAAAGTGTTCGTCATATGAAGGAAGTGGAGTTCATCGATTAGAACAAAACAATATGACGGTGTCTCGATGACGAGACAAAGTTTGCGAGAGTTATCCGAGTTTGCACCTCATTTGGTGGAGAATGAGGAACGTATGACGCGGATGTTTTGAGAGGTTTGAAACCCAAGATACGACAATATCTCATTTCTCATAAATTTTCTCTATTCGGATGTTGTAAGCAGAGGCTCAATTATTAGGCGAGATAACGAGTACGGTCCAACTGAGGACCATAACCGAGGATCGTACCGGAGATAGCGATCAACGAATGTAATAATGATAACCAAAGGAGAAAGAAACAGACGGACAAAAATGGTAACCACTCTGGGTGGTAATCATAGCCATGAAAATAGAAGAAGCGAGTCGGGAGGAGATTTTAAAAGAGGAGATTTAACAACGACCATATGAAGAAGCGAGCGGTCTTGGCGTGGCAAGAATCGGTTCTAAGGAGGAGAACGACCACCGGTCATATGCTACAAATGCGAAAAAGAGGGTCATATCACCAAACCCGCCCACAACAGATTCAAGGTATGCTATAATTGTGGAAAGGAAGGACATATCGCCGAGATTATCGATAGAAAACCTAGTTCAATGGGGATTTGTGACTCAAAAAGACTTTCCGTAAAAGTCAAAGTCAACGATTCCGGAAGAAGCGTTTGTTGTGACCGTCATAATCGAGAACCCAAACGAGGTGATCACGGGTAAGCTATTTATAAATTCTTGAAGTTTATACCTTACTTGATACCGGGTCTTTACCCATTCATTTATCTCTCCGCATGTGCTCAACGTTTAAACTTGACTCGGAGAAATTAGACTTTGACCTATCTGTGGAAACTCCGTTAGGGAGAAACTTTCATCACATCCATCGCTTATAAATCTTGTTTGATTCAAGTTGGCACCATCACCTTACCCGTTGACCTTATCTCTTTAAAGATACTTGCTTTTGATGTGATTTTAGGATTGATTGGTTAACTACTCATCATGCCAAAATTGATTGTTTTCGTAAGGTTGTTAGTTTTCATATTCCTAACCAACCTTGTTGTGCAATTCAAGCAACTAAACCATTAAAATCAATCAACGTCATATCTAATCATAAAGCTATTCGTTTATTGAAAAAGCGGATGTCAAGCTTTCTTAGCCCATGTTATGAATTTGAATAAAGACACGTCAAATTTGAATAATATTCCCGTTGTTATTGACTTTCCCGACGTATTTCGAAAGAACTTCCTTGCCTACCCCGAACATGAAGTTGAATTCTTTATTGATCTTGAACTCGCACAAAGCCCATTTCTAAAACCCCATATCGAATGGCTCTATTGAACTTCGAGGTTAAAAATTCAACTATAAATTTGGTACTGAGCCTTTATCTGGTGACTTCCTTTGTTTGACCGATTCTGATGTAAGACCCAAAATTTTTAAATAAAAGGAATTTTCTTTATTTATTATTTTGAAATAGTAAGGGTTGATTTGATTAATGTGGATAGTTAAGGGTTAAATACGCAAATATTTCAAAATAAAGCAAGTGGTTATAAAATATTCATTATTATTGCTTGAAATATTCGTTTGGTCGTGGAATATTAAATCTTTGTCGGGGAATATTCGTATGACGGTATGACCATGTGTGGCCCCATAACCAAAGAAAGCGATTGGATGAAGAAAACGACAAATATAAGTTGTTTAAAAATAACTGAGTAGTTATTACCGATTAATCTTTGTTGGAATACCCGATGGTTAAAACACACTAATCTGCCGTTGTTGAAAGCGATTACTGCGGTATTGCACCAATTATTGATTCTTACGTGAAGAAGGCACTACTCAATAATGGTTACGATAATTCGCTCAAATATTTTATTGAGTTAATAATTGCTTTGTGTTGATATTTTATATTCTTTGTTGTTTCAATAATTGTCATTACACAAGATTTTTTTTCATTATCGAAGCAATAATTCATATTATCTGAATAATATTATTAGATAACATTATTGGCAATGTCTAGAAAGTTCGCATCAAGGAGAGGTTTGGTCACCTAATTGCGCGCCAGTAGAAGAAGAAATTCTTATTGGAAAGCCCCTTTCTCTGAACCTGCACTTTGTCATTAATCGATATTCTGATTACATAATATTATTTATGAATAATTAATTATTGATTCATATGATGAGAAAAATATTGATTTTATGTGGATATAGATGGAGAAAATTTTTATAGTGACAATTGTTGAAAATTGAAATTTTATCTTTTACGATAAAATAATTCATTTAAATATATTATTTTAATAATATATTAACGGTGATATTTTTACAATGAATGTGGGATATATGAGTATACGAGGAGGAAGAGTATTTTTGTTGCAATAAGTGTTTAAAACATGTTAAACATGTCGGTGGACCCCATTTATTATCGAAATTTGATTATAGCTTTGTAAATCGCCCATTTGTGGATTTCTGGATTGATTTACATTTGGAATTTGGAAAAACTTTCTTACGCAAAGTTGTGAGAATTGAATTTCCTATAAAACTCTCTTTAGATTCGAATTTTCTGATGAAAGGGCTATTAATTATGAATTTTGAAGCTTTGAAGTTACAAATAATTAATTTTGAAAGTTTTAATTATTTATTTTATGAAAAACATTTTTTTCTTACTTTTCTAGAAGGTGGCATGTGGAAATGCTAGGATCTGAATTCTAAGGTTGGCGTATGAATTTGATATATATATATATATATTAATTTATTAAATTTTCTGCTTTTGTTCTAAAGCAATTTCCTATAAATAGGTGCTTAGGTTAGAATTGAAAATCACACCGAAATCAAGTTTTCTCTCTATATTATCGAGCGTATTTTTGTGAGTATTTTGAGTATACTTTGAGTATTGCTATACTGTCTGCAAGTTCAAGTCATAGCTTATATCCTGTGTTTCAACTAGAAATCTTTGTCTTTCGAGGTAAGGATGTTATTTTCTTCTCAAATGATATTATTTCTTCAATATCATTATCTTTGAAATATTGTTGGAACTTTTTATCAAATTTGAACTTTTTCATGCTCTGGTTACTATTCATGAGTTACTATTCACGAAGTTCTTATTCATGAGTTACAATTCACGATTCTTATTCATGAGTTACTTATTCACGAGTTACTATTCACGAATACTATTCATGAAGCGTGAAGATGTTTTTTGTGGAATTTCTATCTTTTGGTGTCGAGTTACTATTCACGATACTCAAGACTATTTCACGAATCATTTACACTATTCAATTTAAAAATGAAAATTTTTCTTTTCGCCTAAAATATCTATTCGGATACTAGCTTTGATTGTATCCATATTTTGATCATTCTTGAATTTTACACCACCGTGATTATTTTTGAGGTATTTTTGGATGTGGATAAAACAAAATACTGAATCCTTAATCCTTAATCCTTGTCATTTTGTTTCATTGGATTCGCTTTCTTTAAAAATATTTTTCATCATCTTCGATCTTAAATGATGATATTATGGAATATCTTTGGCTTCAGTGGTGCAGATGAATGATTTCTGAAGAATATCTTTGGCTGTAGTGCAAAGATGAACAGTGTTGAGATGAACATGACCGATTAATTAATATCTTTGGCCCGTAGTGCAAAGATGAGCAGTGTTTAGATGAACATGACTAATGATGAATATCTTCGGCCCAGAGTGCAAAGATGAATATTTGATTCTAGATATATATTGATTGATGTTACTGAGGATAAAATATCGACGATGAACTTTTAAATTCATATATAGAAGATAGTAGTTTGCATTCTCTACTTAACTCTTCTAATGAATTATTATTTTCACCATGAATATTGATTTAAAATTTGTTGTCTATTGTATTCTATTAGATTTTTCCTGTTGAAGACTAACGATAATTTGTTGTATATTATCTTAGTCATAATATTCTTTATTGGGCTAGTTGAGCTCACCCTTTTCCTTGTTGTTCCATTTTTCTTCTCGGGAGGCGAGAATGTAGCGAGTACTAGTCGGGGTATGGAATGAAGGTTCTAGAGAGTTGTTTAGTAGTCCTCACCATTTTGTAAAATAATGTATCAATAATTATGATGGGGATTTATTTGCGTGTGGATATTGTTTAGATGGCAATATCTCGTATTTAAACTCACGCTTTATATGTTGTAATAATAAAGTTGTAGTTATTTACATGCATCATGTATTTGGCGACTCGTAATGGGTTGGATGGAATGGACCTATTTTGGGGGCGTCCACGGTTGGTATCGTAGCTTAGGGATATGATCTCCATGAGATCGGGAATAGAACTAGGAGGGGAGAGACGAGTAAATCCTTCGCTAGTGTGTCCTACCTAAGCTTATTTGTTAGTTAATCAAGATATAGGGATATTATGTGATATATTGATTTCGTTAATTAACCCTTATTTTATGACATATTTGAGAATGTCGAATTGAGAATATTAACAAAGGGATTAAATGAGACCGTGGAGATGCCTCAGATTTTACCAACGAGGAGAACGTGCAAAATGGGCAATGTACCTCCCGTGAACAACACCACCGAGCAAATGATGAACGAGGGATGTTTAGAAGCTTTTTCATAGCTTCATGCAAAAATCGAATTTAGAGAGACTCGTGTTCAAAATACAGGAGGAAATGATAGCAATTCACGGGTTGTCACAAAATGCAAGCATTCAAAGAGTTGGGACCACCGTAATTTAAGGGAAAGCCGATCCGATCACATGAAAACATGGGTCAAGCAAATTACCAAGATATTTGATGTCTTGGGATGCACGGAGAAACAGAAGGTTCCATTCGCCACCTTTATGTTCCAGTGGCGAGATGACTCTTCGGTGGAGTCTCGTAAGCGCACTCCATCCAAATTACTTTCAAGCATGTCTTGGGAGACATTTCGAAACTATTTAATGACAAATACTTTCCCGAAACTGCTCATCGTATGAAGGAAGTGGAGTTTATTAGATCGAGCGAGAATAACACGACGGTGTCTCAATGACGAGGAAAAGTTTGCGAGTTATCGGTGTTTGCACCTCATTTGGTGGAGAATGAGGAACGATGACGCGATGTTTCTTAGAGGTTTGAAACCCGGATACGCCAAGATCTCATTTCTCATAAATTTTCTCTATTCGGGATGTTGTAAAATGTGGCTCAATTATTAGGCGAGATAACGAGTACGGTCCAACCGAGGGACCATAACCAGGATCATACCAAGATAAGAATCATCGTAATAACAATAACCAAATGGAGAAAGAAGAATACTTGACAAAGGCGGTAACCACTCGTGGTAATCATGGCCATGAAAATAGAAGAAGCGAGTCGGAGGATTTTAAAAAGAGGAGATTCAACAATGACCATTTGAAGACGCTGGTACCAACCAAGCAGCTCAAAGAGTTGGGACCACAGCATTCGGGGAAAGCGGATCCGATTAAGGCGAGACGTGGGTCAAACAAATTACCAAGATATTCGATGTCTTGGGATGCACGGAGAAACAGAAGGTTCCATTCGCCACCTTTATGTTCCGTGGCGAGGCAGATTCTTGTGGGAATCATGAAGCGTACCCATCCAAATTGCACTCAAAGATGTCATGGAGACGTTTTCAGAAAAAGCAGTTCAATGACAAGTACTTCCACGAAAGTATTCGCTATATGAAGGAAGTGGAGTTTATTAGGATGGAGCAGAATAACACGACGGTGTCCCGATCGAGGCGAAGTTCGCAGAGTTATCCAGTTTGCACCTCATTTGGTGGAGAATGAGGAACGATAACGCGGATGTTTCGAGAGGTTCAAACCCAGATACGCCAAGATCTCATTTCTCATAAATTTTCTCTATTCGGATGTTGTCAACATGCGCAGCTTGTTAGAAGCGAGATAACGAGTACGCTCAACCGAGGGACCATAACCGAGGATCATACCAAGATAGCGAACCATCGAATAACAATAACCAAATGGAGAAAGAAGAATACTGACAAAGGCGGTAACCACTCTGGTGGTAATCATAGCCATGAAAATAGAATAAAAGCCCAGTCTGAGGGATTTTAAAAAGGAGATTCAACAATGACCATTTGAAGACGCCGCCAAGAATGAATCCCGGTTCCAAGGAGGAGGAGAACGACCACCCATTATATCTACAAATGCGGAAAAGAGGGACATATCGGTCCAAACCGAACACAACAGCTCAAGGTATGCTATAATTGTGGAAAGGAAGGACATATCACTCGAGATTATACAATGGCGAAACCTAGTTCAATGGGGGATTGGTGACTCAAAAGATCGTCCCGTAAAAGTCAAAGTCAACGATTCCGGAAGAAGCGTTTGTTGTGGATCGGTCATAATGCGAGGAACCCAAACGAGGTGATCACGTGTAAAGCTATTTATAAATTCTTGCGAAGTTTATACCTTACTTGATACCGGTGCTACCCATTCATTTATCTCTCCGCCTTGTGCTCAACGCTTAAACTCGACTCAGAGAAATTGAGCTTTGACCTATCTCTGGAAACTCCGTTAGAGAAACTTTCATCACATCCAATCGCTTATAAATCTTGTTTGATTCAAGTTGGCCCCATTACCTTACTGTTGACCTTATCTCTTTAAAGATACTTGCTTTTGATGTGATTTTAGGGATTGATTGGTTAACTACTCATCATGCCAAAATTGATTGTTTTCGTAAGGTTGTTAGTTTTCATATTCCTAACCAACCCGTTGTATTTAATTCAAGCAACTAAACCATTAAAATCGATCACCGCCATATCTAATCATAAAGCTATTCGCTTATTAAAAAACGGATGTCAAATGTTATGGATTTGAATAAAGACACGCCAAATTTGAATAATATTCCTGTTGTTATTGACTTTCCCGACGATTTCTGAAGAACTTCCGGTCTACCCCGTAACGTGAAGTTGAATTCTTTATTGATCTTAAACCCGTACAAAAGCCCATTTCTAAAACCCCATATCGAATGGCTCTATTGAACTTGAGTTAGTTAAAAATTCAACTATAGAATTTGGTACCGAGCCTTTATCCGGTGACTTCCTTTGTGGAATGCACCAAAGCCGCATCTCGTAGGGACACCATATTCGCATGCGATAAGAAATCGATAGTGTCATTGTAACTTCTTATCCAAGGTTGGGATATGAGTCACGATTGAGAACAACCTAAGTCGGTAATCGAAATACGTAGCTTTCAGGCTTATTTGGTTATTATCGAGAGATTCGTTGAAGGATATTCTCAAATCGCTATTCCATTAACGCAAATTGACTCGTAGAGATACAAAATTCGAATGGAGCAAAGAATGTGGGAAGAGCTTCAAGAACTCAAGAGAGACTCATTTCAAAGACATGTTCTAACCATGCCATCCCGGAAAAACGAACGTGGTAGCCGACGTGTTGAGTAGAAAGATCATATACAAGTACGAGTACGATATTGTCAAAGACTCATTTCGTATAATTTACAAATAATAGAGATGGAGATGAAAACTCTAGTTACCCACGTGATGATATACGAGTATAATCGACTTTAATCGATAAAGTTAAAGCTGTTCAAGCTACACACCCGGAGCTGATGCGTATGAAGAAGAAAGTACAAGAAGGAGCTATTCCGGAAGCGAGAATTGATGAAGAAGGAATACTTCGAATCCACTCTAGACTTTGTGTTCCTAACAACTCTGATTTGAAGTACAAGATTATGATGGAGGCACACAATACGCCATTTGCAATCCATCTTGGAAGTACTAAAATGTATCGTGATCTTCGACATACATTTTGGTGGAACAATATGAAGAGAGAGATTGCAAAGTTTATCTCGATGTGTTTAACTTGCTAACGTGTAAAGGCGAGCATCTTGTACCTAAGGGTCCGTTGCAACCACTTGAGATTCCTGGAATGGAAGTGGGAACACATTACTATGGATTTCAAGTACGGTCTTCCTACGGTTTCTCAAGGCATCAATGCTATTTGGGTTATTGTTGATAGATTAACCAAGTCCGCTCATTTCTTGCCAATCACGGAGACTTATTCCTCAACGCCTTGCTAGTATATACGCGTGAATGAGATTGTGAGGTTGCATGGCATGCCCAGTATCCATAGTTTCGGATCGTGACCCAAGATTCACTTCAAGATTTTGGGTTAGCTTGCAAAAAGCTATGGGCACGGATTTCTGATTTAGTTAGTTCTAGCATACCATCCCCAAACCAGACGACAATCGAGAGGACTATTCAAACTCTTGAAGATTTATTAAGACTACGTGTCCTGAGACTTCAAGGGCGCTTGGGATAAGTATTTACCATTGGTGGAATTCTCCTACAACAATGCTTATCGAGCAAGTATAGGTGTGGCTCCATTCAAGCATTATATGGACGAAAATGTCGCTTCTCCAATATGTTGGGATGAGGTGGGTGAAGCAACATTGTTGGGACCCGAGTTAAGTACGTATGACTCACCGAAAAGATCCAAATGATTCGATAACGTATACAAACGGCAAAAAGATCGACAAAAGAGTTATGCGGATCTTCATCGAAAGGACGTGGAATTTAAATGTAGGGATCATATATTGTTGCGAGTTGCTCCATGGAAGGGAGTTACAAGATTTGGGAAGAGGAAAGCTCAATCCACGATTTATCGGTCCATTTCAAATTCTTGACCGAGTAGGAAATGTAGCCTATAGACTTACAAGTTACCTCCGAGTATGTCTCGTGTTCATAATGTGTTTCACATATCCGTATTTCGTAAATATGTGAAAGACCCGAACCACGTTATTGAAGTTAGAACCGACGAGATAGTAAGACTTAACGTATGAGGAGGTACCACAAGATCTTGGATAGGAAGGAGCATGTCCTACGCCAAGAAAGGTCATACCACAAGTTAAATTTTGTGGAGGAATCATGCTTATAGAGGAAATGACCGGGAATTGGAAAACTAAATGAAAGCGAGGTATCCTCACCTTTTCAAACACCAGTATCGTACGCCAATTTCGAGGACGAAATTTCATAAGGAGGGAGGTTGTAAGACCCTAAATTTTTAAATAAAAAGGAATTTCCTTTATTTATTATTTTGAAATAGTAAGGGTTGATTTGATTAATGTGGATAGTTAAGGGTTAAATACGCAAATATTTCAAAATAAGCAAGTGGTTATAAAATATTCATTATTATTTGAAATATTCGTTTGGTCGTGGAATATTCGTATCGCTTGGGAATATTCGCATGCATTTGCCAATGGCCCATGTGTGGGCCCCATAACGAAAGCGATTGGATGAAGAAAACGACAAATATAAGTTGTTTAAAAATAACTAGAGTAGTTACATCGTGACGACCCCAAAATAGGTCCATTCCATCCAACCCATTCTCGAGTCGCCAAATACATGGTACGTATGTAAACAACTACAACTTTATTATCACAACAATAAAATCAGAGTTTAAATACAAATATTATCTTCTGACAATATTTATACTCAAATAAATCCTCATCACATTTATTGATACATTATTTTACAATAATGGTGAGGACTACTAAACAACTCTCTCTAGAACCTTCATTCCATACCCCGACTAAAGATTTCGCTACATTCTCGCCTCCTCGAGAAGAAAAATGGAACAACATGGAAAAGGGTGAGCTCAACTAGCCCAAGAAAGAATATTATGACTAAGATAATATACAACAAATTATCGTTAGTATCCAACAGGAAAAAATCTGATAGAATACAATAGACAACAAGTTTCAGATCAATATTCGCAATGAAATAATAATTCATGTAAGAGTTACGTAGAGAATGAAATCTACTATAATCTATGAATTTAATAAATCCATCATCAATATTTTATCCCCGTAACATCAATCAATATTCATCTCAAATC
Organism: Panax quinquefolius; assembly: GCA_020205615.1. Taxonomy (NCBI): domain Eukaryota; kingdom Viridiplantae; phylum Streptophyta; class Magnoliopsida; order Apiales; family Araliaceae; genus Panax; species Panax quinquefolius. Next base: position 126,342,900 of record CM035171.1, on the reverse strand, counting down.
AAATATTCATCTTTGCACTCATGTGCCAAAGATATTCATCAATCTATCACATGTTCATCTCAACACTGCTCATCTTTGCACTAAAGGCCAAAGATATTCATCACCGGTCATGTTCATTTAAACACCGCTCATCTTCGCACTACGTGCCAAAGATATTCTTCAGAAATCATTCATCTTTGCACTACAGCCAAAGATATTCAATAATATCATCCATCTTTTACATTGACTACGTGCCAAAAAGATATTCAATAATATCATCATTTAAGACCGAGGATGATGAAAAATATTTTTAAAGAAACGAATCCAAAGAAACAAAAGAACAAGTATTATGGATTCGTACTTAAACAATCCGAGTTCACAAATACTTTATAAATAATCATAATCAAGTAAAATTCAAGAATGATCAAAACATGGATACAATCAAAGCTAGTATCCGTAATAGATATTTTGGACGAAAAGAAGAATTTTCATTTTTCTATGAATAATGCCGATTCGTGAATAGTGGTCAGATACGTGAATAAAGGCCGATACGTGAATAGTAACTCTGACACCCAAAGATAGAAATTCTACAAAAAACATCTTCACGCCTTCATTTAATAGTACTTTTGAATAAGAATCGTGAATAGTAACTCATGAATAGTAACTCGTGAATAAGAACTCATGAATAGTAACCCCTGATATGAAAAAGTTCCAAATTTGATAAAAAGTACCAACCAATATTTCAAAGATAATGATATCAAGAATTAATATCATTTGAGAAGAAAATAACATCCCTTACCTCAAAGAATCAAGATTTCGGAAGGAAAGGCTCAAGTGATGTCGAATGAAACTTGTATCGAACAAAGAACTCTCAAAGTATCTAAATACTCACAAAATACGCTCAATAATATAGAGAGAGAAAGAGGAAAACTTTGTTTCGTGTGATTTTCAATTCTAACTTAGCCCTCTATTTATAGAAAAATGTTAGCTTGCCAAGCGCATTTCTCCTACTTTGATGGCTTTACTCGCTACTATTGCCACCCACCACATTTGAAATAAAATTCAGCACATTTTTTCACCAACCACAAGTGGGGTCCACTCAATTCTAGAATTTTCCACCAAAATCAATTATAACCCTACTTTCCTAATCAAACACCTCTTAAAATTTATAACAAATCATTCGCTCATTTTAACGGCTCAAAATTTGTGGACATATACTCAACTTATATATGTATAACATATCCAAAATTACAACGATCCAACTATTTGGATTAAATATTATAACTCACACAATAAAGCTATAATAACACCGATTTGATCTTTTAATACCTCCAATCCGACAAAATACAAATAAAACATCTCAAAGATTAATTCCTTCATTAATAACCACATAAATAAATCCATCATTTATATTCATATAAAATAAATATTTCCTTATCATATGAATCAATAATTAATTATTCACAAATAATATTACGTAATCACATTTATGACAACCAGCCGCTCCTGTGAAAGAGGGGGCTTTTCGATAAGGATTTCTCCTCATCGCGCGCGCAATTAGGTGACCAAACCTCTCCTTAGATGTAACTTTCTCGATATTGCCAATAATGTTATCTAATAATATTATTCAAATAATATGAATTATTGATCCGATAATGGAAATATCATGTGCGTTGGACAATTATCAAAGCAAAGAATAATATAAAATACCAACGCAAAGAATTATCGAATCAATAAAATAAACTATCAACAAGAATTACTGTAATAATTATTGAGTAAAGGCTTTTACGTAAGGATCAATAATTCAACAATATCGCGCAATACCGTGTGCACTCTTCAACCACGCATATTATCGATTTTAACCAACCGTATTCCAACATCTTAATTGTAGAATAACTACGCCTGCTATTTATAACCACCCAAACTTTGTCGCTTTCTCATCCAATCGCTTTCCATTATGGGGCCCACACTCGCTACTGTCATGTTAATATTCCCACAAAGATTTAATATTCCACGACCAAACGAATATTCTTCCGACAAGATTTAATATTCCACGACCAAACGAATATTCCCCACAAAATGAATATTTTATAACCACTTGCTTATTTTGAAATATTTATGATTTAACCCTTTACTATCCACATTAATCAAATCAACCCTTACTATTTCAAAATAATAAATAAAGGAAATTCCTTTTATTTAAAAAAATTTTGGGGTCTTACAACCTCCCTCCTTATGAAATTTCGTCTCTAAATCGACGACGACGACTGTGTTTCAAAAGGTAAAGATACCTCGCTTTCATTTTCGCTTTCCAACTCCTGTGTCATTTCCTCAATAAATGGTTTCTCCACAAAACTTTAACTTATGGTATAACCTCTGTGACATATAGTCATGTTCTTTCCTCTACAAAATCTTGACAGTACCTCCTCGTCACGTTAAGTCTTCTTCTATCTCGTCCGGTTCTAACTCAATGACGTGTTTTGGGTCGTCCACATATTTACGTAACATCGATACGTGAAAACGCGCTATGAACACGCCATATACTTGGTGGTAAAACGAGTCTATATGCCACAGCTTCCTATTCGATCGAGAATTTCAAATGGATTAATAAATCGAAGGTTTGAGCTTTCCTCACCTCACCGATTCTCGCTTTTAAAATAACAACTTCGCACCTCCTTCTTCAAATTCATCACCCTGCGTGTAGCTTGAATAAATTTTAACTTTATCGATTAAAGTCGATTATACTCAGATATCATCACGTACTCAGATATCATCACGTGGGTACCTAGAGTTTTCATCTCCATCTCTATTATTTGTATATTATACTGAAATTAGTCTTTGATATCGTACTCAGATTGTATACGATCTTCTACTCAACACGCCACCTACCACGCTCGCTTTTCCAGATGGCATGGTCGTAACATGTCTTAAATGAGTCTCCTCTTGAGTTCTTCAAGCTCTTCCCACATTCCTCGCTCCATTCGAATTTTGTATCTCTACGAGTCACCATGATAATGAAATAGCGATTCGAGAATATCCTTCAACGAATCTCCGATAATAACCAACTAAGCTTCAGAAAGCTACGATTTCGATTCTTCGACTTAGGTTGCTTCTCAATCGCGACTCATATCCCAATCTTGGATAAAGACGTCACAATGACACCTATCGATTTACTATCGCATCGAATATGACGCCCCTACAGAGAGTCTCGGCTTAGGAATTCCACAAAGGAAGTCACAAGATAAAGGCTCAGTACCAAATTTATAGTTGAATTTTTAACTCCTCAAGTTCAATAGAGCCATTCGATATGAGATTTTAGAAATGAGTTTTGTACCGGGTTCAAATTCGATACAAAATTTAATATCGAACTTTTGGGAGTAAGCCAAGAAATTCTTCAGAAATACGTCAGAAAAATCAATAACAACAAGAATATTATTCAAATCTGACGTGTCTTTATTCAAATCCATAACATGGACTAAGAAAACTTGACATCCGTAATAAACAAATGACTTCATGGCTTGATATGAAAATGTTTGATTACAATGGTTTGATTGCTTGAATTGAATAACAAAGTTGCTTAGGAATATGAAAACTAACAACCTTACAAAAGCAATCAATTTGGCATGATGATTAGTTAACCTTAAAATCACATCAAAAGCAAATATCTCTATGTAAATAAGGTTAACAGGTAATGTGATAGTGCCAACCTCAATCAAACAAGATTTCTAAACAACAGATGTAATGAAAGTTTCTCCTAACTGATTCTCCATAAATAGGTCAAAGTCTAATTTCTCCGTAGTCAAGTTCAAACGCTGAGCGCAAGCAAGAGAGAGATAAAAGAATGGGTAGAACCCCAGATTCAGTAAGGTATAAACTTCGCAAGAATTTATAATTAACTAACCCGTCTAACTTCGTTCGTTCTTCCTCGCATTATGACCGGCCACGACAAACGCCTTCCGTGAATCGTTGACTTTGACTTTTCTCGACATCCTTTTGAGTCACCATTCCCGCACCGGATCGGGTTTCGATATCGCATAATCTCGAGCGATATGTCCTTCTTTTCCACAATTATAGCATACCTTAAACTGCTAGGTGGACAGCTTGGACCGATATGTCCTCTTCCCCGTGATTTATAACATACGACCGGTGGTCGCTTCTCCTCTTAGAACCAATTGTCACGCCGACGCGCTGCTTCACACGGTCGTTGTTAAATCTCCTTTTTAAAATCTCCTCCCGATTCGCTTTCTTCTATTTTCATGGCCACGATTACCACCAGAGTGGTTACCGCTTTTGTCCGTATTCTTCTTTCTCCACCGGGTTATCGTTATTCGATGATCGCTATCTTCAGATGATCCTCGTTATGGTCCCCGGTTGAACGTATCTCGTTATCTCGCCTAACAATCGAGCCCCGCTGACAACATCTCCTAATAGAGAGAAAATTTATGAGAAATGAGATATCGACGTATGCCGGGTTTCAAACCTCTCGTAAACATCCGCTACATAATGCGTTCTCATTCTCCACCAAATGAGGTGCAACTCGATAACTCCGCCAACTTCGCCTCGTCTCGACACCGCCATGTTATTCTTCGCTTCTAGTCTAATAAACTCCACTTCCTTCATACGACGAATACTTTCGTGGAAGTACTTGTCATATCAATCGCTTCAAACGCTCTCCATGACATACCGAAAGTGCACCGATGGGTACGCTTCACGATTCCCACCAAGAATCACCTTCGCCACTTTAACATAAAGGTGGCGAATGGAACCTTCTGCTCTCGCGCATCCCAAGACATCGAATATCTTGGTAATTTGTTTGACCCATGTTTCCGCCATGATGATCGGATCTCGCTTTCCTGCACTTCGTGGTCCCAACTTTTGAATCGCTTGCTTTGTGACCACCCGTGAATTGCTATCATCTCCTCCTCAGATTTTGAACACGAGTCTCCTCGCTCGATTTTGCATGAATCGCAAAAGCTTTTAAACATCCCTCGCTCATCATCTCGCCAAAGGTGTTATTCACAGAGGTACATTGCCACTGCTGCACGCTCTCCTCGTTGTTAAGCACAGCATCTCCACGGTCTCATTTACACCACTATTAATATTCTCAATTCGACATTCTCAAATACCGCCATAAAACAAGGGTTAATTAAGGAAATCAATCACATAATATCCCTATATACTCGACCAACTAACAAATAAGCTTAGGTAGACACACTAAGAAAGGATTTACTCGCCTCTCCCTCCTAGTTCTATTCCCCGATCTCCGCCAGAGATCATATCCCTAAGCTCGATACTAACCGTGACGACCCCAAAATAGGTCCATTCCATCCAACCCATTCTCGAGTCGCCAAATACATGGTACGTAAACAACTACAACTTTATTATCACAACAATAAAATCTGTGAGTTTAAATACAAATATTATCTTCTGATAATATTTATACTCAAATAAATCCTCATCACATTTATTGATACATTATTTTACAATAATGGTGAGGACTACTAAACAACTCTCTCTAGAACCTTCATTCCATACCCCCGACTAGACTCGCTACATTCTCGCCTCCCGAGAAGAAAAAATGGAACAACATGGAAAAGGGTGAGCTCAACTAGCCCAAAGAAAGAATATTATGACTAAGATAATATACAACAAATTATCGTTAGTATCCAACAGGAAAAATCTGATAGAATACAATGACAACAAGTTTCGCATCAATATTCGCAGTGGAAATAATAATTCATAGTAAGAGTTACGTAGAGAATGAAATCTACTATAATCTATGAATTTAATACCCATCATCAATATTTTATCCTCAGAACATCAATCAATATTCATCTCAAATCAAATATTCATCTTTGCACTACAGCCAAAGATATTCATCAATCTATTCATGTTTCATCTCAACACTGCTCATCTTTGCACTAAAGGCCAAAGATATTCATCACCGGTCATGTTCATTTAAACACCGCTCATCTTTGCACTCAAAGGCCAAAGATATTCTTCAGAAATCATTCATCTTTTCACTACTACAGCCAAAGATATTCAATAATATCATCCATCTTTGCACTACAAAAGCCAAAGATATTCAATAATATCATCATTTAAGACCGAGGATGATGAAAAATATTTTTAAAGAAAACGAATCCAAAGAAACAAAAGAACAAGTATTATGGATTCGTATTTTTAAACAATCCGAAGTTCACAAATACTTTATAAATAATCATAATCAAGTAAAATTCAAGAATGATCAAAACATGGATACAATCAAAGCTAGTATCCGCAATAGATATTTTGGACGAAAAAGAAGAATTTTTATTTTTCTTGAATAGTGCCGTATTCGTGAATAAAGGTCAGATACGTGAATAAAGGCCGATACGTGAATAAGAATCTCCACACCAAAGATAGAAATTCCACAAAAAACATCTTCACGCTTCATGAATAGTAACTCGTGAATAAGAACTCATGAATAAGAACTCATAATAGTAACCCACATGAAAAAGTTCCAAATTTGATAAAAAGTACCAACCAATATTTCAAAGATAATGATATCAAGAATTAATATCATTTGAGAAGAAAATAACATCCTTACCTCCTCAAAGAATCAAGATTTCTAAGGAAAGGCTCAAGTGATGTTGAATGAAACTTTCTTTGAATAAAGAACTCTCAAAGTATCTAAATACTCACAAAATACGCCAATAATATAGAGAGAGAAAGAGAGAAAACTTTGTTTCGGTGTGATTTTCAATTCTAACTTAGCCTCTATTTATAGGAAAATGTTAGCCCGCCAAGGCATTTCGACTTGCCACCGATGGCTTTACTCGCTACTATTGCCACCCACCACATTTGAAATAAAATTCAAAGACATTTTTTCACCAACCACAAGTGGGGTCCCACTCAATTCTAGAATTTTCCACCAAAATCAATTATAACCCTACTTTCCTAATCAAACACCTCTTAAAATTTATAACAAATCATTCGCTCATTTTTAATTCGCTCAAAATTTGTGGACATATACTCAACTTATATATGTATAACATATCCAAAAATTACAACGATCCAACTATCGGATTAAATATTATAACTCACACAATAAAGCTATAATAACAATCCGATTTGATCTTTTAATACCTCCAATCCGGCAAAATACAAATAAAACATCTCAAAGATTAATTCCTTCATTAATAACCACATAAATAAATCCATCATTTATATTCATATAAAATAAATATTTCCTTATCATATGAATCAATAATTAATTATTCACAAATAATATTACGTAATCACATTTATGACAACCAAAGTGTTCCTCAGAAAGAGGGGCTTTCAGATAAGGATTTCTCCTTCATGCCAAGCAATTAGGTGACCAAACCTCTCCTTAGATGTAACTTTCTCGACATTGCCACTAATGTTATCTAATAATATTATTCAAATAATAAGAATTATTGATCCGATAATGGGAAATATTGTGCGATGACAATTATCAAACAAAGAATAATATAAAATACCAACGCAAAGAATTATCGAATCAATAAAATAAACTATTGAATGAATTCACCGTAATAATTATTGAGTAGTGCCTTCACGTAAGGATCAATAATTCAACAATACTGCAATACTACCGTAAAGCATCGCGCAAACCACGCGTATTATCGTATTTTAACCAACCGGGTATTCCAACAATCTTAATTGGTAATAACTACGCCAAGTATTTATAACCACCCAAACTTTGTCGCTTTCCTCATCCAATCGCTTTCCGTTATGGGCCCACATATTGCTCATTGCCAGTCGCTCGAATATTCCCCGACAAAGATCTGAATATTCCACGACCAAACGAATATTCCCCGAAGATGCAGAATATTCCAATTTACCAAACGAATATTCCAAACAAAAATGAATATTTTATAACCACTTGCTTATTTTGAAATATTTACGTATTTAACCCTTTACTATCCACATTAATCAAATCAACCCTTACTATTTCAAAATAATAAATAAAGGAAATTCCTTTTTATTTAAAAAAAATTTTGGGGTCTTATAGTTACCAATTATCATTATTGAATACCCAAAGGGTTAAAACACACTAATACTGGTTGTTGAAAGCAACAGAATACCCAGTATTGCACCAATTATTGATTCTTACGTAAGAAGGCACTACTCAATAATGGTTACAAAAGAATTATCGCTCAAAGATTTTATCGAGTTAATAATTGTTGTGGTGATATTTTATATTATTGTTGTTTCAATAATTGTCATTACACAAAGATTTTTCATTATCGAAGCAATAATTCATATTATCTAATAATATTATTAGATAACATTATTGGCAATGTCTAGAAAGTTCTGCCTAAGGAGAGGTTTGGTCACCTAATCAAGGCAAGAAGAAGAAATTCTTATCGAAAGTTCCTCTTCCCTGAACCGCCGTCACAATATCAGGATTCTGTAATATTATTTATGAATAATTAATTATTGATTCATATGATGAGAAAAATATTGATTTTATGTGGATATAGATGGAGAAAATTTTATAGTGACAATTGTTGAAAATTGAAATTTTATCTTTTTCTCGATAAAATAATTCATTTAAATATATTATTTTAATAATATATTAATGGTGATATTTTTACAATGAATGTGGGATATATGAGTATACGAGGAGGAAGAGTATTTTGTTGCAATAAATGTTTAAAACATGTTAAACATGTCGGTGGACCCCATTTATCGATCGAAATTTGATTATAAATGTGTAAAATCGCCTTGCTTGTGGATTTCTGGCCAATTTCTCGTATGGAATTTGGAAAAACTTTCTTCCGCAGTTGTAGAGAATTGAATTTCCTATAAAAACACGCGAGATTCAATTTTCTGATGAAAGGGCTATTAATTATGAATTTTTGTAGCTCAAGTTCAAAATAATTAATTTTGAAAGTTTTAATTATTTATTTTATGAAAAACGTTTTTTTTCTTACTTTTCTAGAAGGTGGCATGTGGGAAATGCTAGGATCTGAATTCTAAGGTTGGCGTGATGAATTTGATATATATATATATATATATATATATATATAATTTATTAAATTTTCTGCTTTTGTGTTCTAAGCAATTTCCTATAAATAGGGTGCTTGGGGTTAGAATTGAAAATCACACCGTAAAATCAAGTTTTCTCTCTATATTATCGAGTTTATTCTTGAGAGTATTTTGAGTATACTTTGAGTATTGCTATACTATGCAAGTTCATATATATAGCCTTATATCCTGTTTTTAACTAAAATCTTTTGTCTTTCGAGGTAAGGGATGTTATTTTCTTCTCAAATGATATTATTTCTTCAATATCATTATTGTAAGACCCCACTTTTATAAATAAAGATGAATTTTTCTATAAATATTATTTTTGAATATTATGGGATAAATTTGATATAATGTTATAGTTGTGGGTAATATTTATAAATTTTGCAAAGTATGCAAGTTGTTATAAAATATTCGTTTGGTCGGGAATATTCTTTTGTTAGGGAATATTCGTGCATAATGGCTCAATCATTGGTGGACCCCAATAAATGTAATTATTGTCGGATTGAGAAAACGACAAAAATATTTTATAAAAATAACTACGGAGGTGTTACCGTTAAAACTGTTGAACTACCCTATGGTAAAAAATACGATGAATGCCGTAGTTGCGTAGTAGCTTGCGGTATTGATTATTGATGCTTACGTGAGAAGTCACTCACCTTATGCTCAATTATTACTTTCAATAATTTCACGCATCATATCTCTTATATTATTGATTCAATTATTGTCACAAAGATCATCATCAGATAATATGTTATAGTATTAAATCAATAATTGAGACGACAAGTTATAAATGATTAATAATTGTTGAAAGATTAAATATGTGTTGATGAAAAAAAAAATGATTTGTGGTAAGTTTGATTATTTTATGGGGGCTCGTATGTCATCATCTAAGAGTCTCTTCACAATAGTATTTACCTTCGTCAATAGTAATTACCTTCGTCGATAGTAATTACCCTTGTGAATAGTATTTACCTTCGCGATAGTAATTACCTTCAATCAATAGTAATTACCCTTGTGAATAGTATTTACCTTCACAATAGTATTTACCTTCGTTAATAGTAATTATCTTTACCAGACGTCGAACCACTTGTCGTTTCACATTACAAAAGCGCCGAACCACTTGTCGCTTCACATTACAAAGGCCAAACCGATTAAATTGAAGCCACTTGCCTTTTCACACTAAGAAAAGTAAGCTAGAAATCTTCTATAAATAGAGGCTAGGGCTTCATTATTTTCACGAATTCATTCAAGCTATAGAGAGAAAAGTATAGAGAGAATAAGAGAGAAGAAGAAGAGTATTTTGTTACTACACTTCTGCGTTATTCAATCTCCTACCAAATGTAAGGGTGTTATTATTATTTCTTATTCATGAAGAGAACTCGTTGTTATTCCATTGCTTATTATTCTGGCTGGAATAACTCAGTATAAGTGGTTTACCCTATACTTGGTGACATTCTTCTATTATTCATTGGAACATCCTGTTTACGTGTTTTACACCCGACCGTTCCGCTTTTTTATTATTATTCATTGGAACATCCTCGTCAGTGTGTTTTACACCGACTCGTTCCGCTCTTTTATTATTCATGCTGAACATCCATGCGTGTGTTTTACCGGACTTCGGGTTCCGCTCTTTATTATTCTCGCTGGAATATCCTATCTCGTGTGTTTACACCGGATCCGGTTCCATCTTTATTATTCTGTTGGAACATCCCGCTTGGTGTGAATTTCACCGACCGGTTCCGTTATTTATTATTCGTTGGAATAACTCGTCTGCATGCGATCTATCGCATGCACGGTGATTTCTTTTGTTATTCCATTCTTTATTATACCCAAATGGTTAAAACTTTGACTTCTATACTCCATGAAATTAGTAGAATATCCTCGATATTTGCGTTTCATCCAAAGATCTTTTCATGGAAATATTCTTTTGATCATTCTTGAATTTTACTCTACAAAACAATGATCATGTTGATAATTTGGACGTTAATAATTCTTGAACTTGTTTTATTGAATTCTTATATCATTGTCATCATCCTCATGTTTATATTTTTTTGAAAGTCATCCGTGGCTGTAGAAGGCATAGATGGACTTGGTATGATTACTGACCGAGAGACTCTTCGTAATCATGGCCCAGTAATGTTACAAATGATGTGATAAAAATCCTCGATGGTAGTAGTGCATTGATGGACGATTGTTGGCATGATCATGACCATTAATGAATACACGAATATTCTCGGCCCGTAGTGCATGAATAATTGTGGTCGTGATACTAAAGAATATCCTCGGCCGTAGTGCGGGGTGATTCGATGATGTGAAATATTTATTAAAGTTGAGTCTCACTATAAACAAAGATGATGAAAACCTTTTAAAACCTAAAAGATAGTAGACTTTATTTTCTTCTCGACTCTTTTAAATGGATTGCATAATCCGCCGCAGCTTAAACCGTTGTTTATCAGTATTTTATCGCTTAACATTATCAAGACTATTGATAATTTATTCTCGCATTATCTTAGTCATAATATTTCTTCTTGGGCTAGTTGAGCTCACCCTTTCTTTCACCGTTTCTTTCTTGAAATGATAATATAGGCGGGACGAGCCTGGGAAACGAGTGATGGTCTCAAGATAAGATTAGTAGTCCTCACTATTCTGTAAAATAGTGTGATAATAATCGTAATGAGGACTTTTTGTTTGAGTTTGTATAATATCTAGTAGATTTATATTTGTATTTAAACTCACGCTTTATGTCGTATTGTATACTTACGCTTATGTTAATAAGTTGTATTTAAATTACGCACTATGTAAGTGTCGACCCAAGATGGGTGATGTATACCTAATTTTGGGGGCGCCACAATTGGTATCGAGCTTAGTGGATATGATCCTCGCTAAGATGTGAGAATAGTACTAGGAGGGAGAGACGGGGGAATACCTTCTTAGTATGACCTACCTAAGTTTATGTGATATTTTATTGGTTGGTCGGAAGATAGGATAATTTGTTACATGTCAATTAACCTTTTGTTTTGTGGCGAAGATCTCAAAAATGACATCCGAGAATGTTGAGAATAAGAATGGAGCGCAGTGATTGTTGATTCACCACATATCAATAATCGTGATAATGTGCATCGTGAAGGCTACAATCCTCATGCAAACAACAACACCGACCAAATAACGAATGATCAAATGTTCGGAGGCTTTATGCGAATTTATGCAACAAGCAGGAGAGAAATAATTCTCGCCCAAAACGTAGGTGGAAACACGGAAAACTCTCAAGGCCACCGCTAAACAATTTAAGGAGTCTGGGACCACCGTTGTAAGACCCCGAATTTTATGAAATAAAAGTATTCAATTTTCCTATTTAGTAAATGGTTAAATTGATAAAAGGTTAAAGTTAAGGGTGATATATGAATTTTTTTTCAAATAAGCAAGTGGTATAAAATACTTATCATTGTTTCTGGGAATATTCGTTTGGTCGTGGAATATTCTTTCCGCTTGGGAATATTCGCATTTACAGGCGTAAATCCATTTAGGGCCCCATAATGTAATAACCGCTTGGATGAAGAAAATGACAAGTTTGAGTTTTTATAAATAACGGCGTAATTGTTATCGTTAACAATCGTTGGAATACCCGTGGTTAAAATACGAGTAATACGCTGTTGTTACACAAGAAAGACACCAGATTACAAAGATTTTTGAATTATTGAATCTTACGTAGAAGGCACTACTCAATAATTGTTACAATAAATTATCGCTCAATATTTTATTTTATTGATTCAATAATTGCTACATTGATATTTTATATTATTATTGTTTCAATAATTGTCACCGCATAATATTTCCCATTATCGATCAATAATTCATATTATTCAATAATATTATTAGATAGCATTATTATCGGCAATGTCTAGAAAGTTCTCATCAAGGAGAGGTTTGGTCACCTAATTGCGCGCCAATATAGGAGAAATCCTTATTGAAAGCCCCTCTTTCCTGGGAACTACCGTCATTATAATTGTGATTCTCGTAATATTATTTGTGAATAATTAATTATTGATTCATATGATAAGAAAATATTTATTTGATGTGGATATAAATGATGGATTTATTTATGTATTTATAAGTGAAGGAATTAAAGATGAGGTGTTTTATCAAGATTTGTTTAAATGGAGAACAAAATATGGGATTTTCGTAAAAATAGTTTATTACTTGATTTTGTAAAATCCATAACTCTTTGTGTATAATGAGTTAAGAGATGAGCCATATATCAAAAGAAAGCCCTAGAAGTAAGCTAACTCAGGAAATTTGAATCACCCAAAAATTCTTTGTAGATATTTCGTGGTGAAATTTTGAATGAAATCGGTCCAAAGGACTAATAGTCCGAAAAATCGTTGTTCTTCACTATATTATGTGAGTTATAAATTTTGATCCGGCCGTTGGATCGTTGTAATTTTGGATATGTTATACATATATAAGTTGAGTATATGTCCACAAATTTTGAACCGTTAAAAATGAACGTATGATTTGTTATGAATTTTAAGAGGTAACTCGATTTTAAAATTAGGTTTTGGTGGAAAATTCTAGAATTGAGTGGGCCCCACTTATGGTTGGTGAAAAAATGTGCTGAATTTTATTTCAAATGTGGTGGTGGCAATAGTAGCGTGTAAAAAGCCATCAGTGCTTGCAGTGTCAAGTCCGCTTTCTGCGCTAACATTTTCCTATAAATAGAGGGTTTAGAATTAGAATTGAAAATCACACCGTAAATAAGTTTTCTCTTTCTCTCTCTATATTATCGAAATGTATTCTTGTGAGTATTTTGAGTATACTTTGAGTATTGTTAGATTTGCAAGTTCGTTTCAAGAGTTATTCCAATCAAGTAAATCCGATTCTTTGAGGTAAGGATTGTAAGGGATAGTAAGGGATATTATTTTTTTCGTAATGATATTATTTCTTCAATATCATTATCTTTGAAATGTCGATCTGAAGTTTTTATCAAATTTGGAACTTTTTCATGTCGGGGTTACTATTCACGAGTTACTATTCATGAGTTACTATTCACGAGTTACTATTCATGAGTTACTATTCACGAAGTTACTATTCATGAGTTACTATTCACGAGTTACTATTCACGGGTACTATTCACAATAAAATTGGTTTCTTTTTCGACCAAATTATCGTTGATTTATGAATCTTACTCTTGAAATTAAAACCATGTTTTGATTATATTGTTTTATATAACATTCTTATAACCCTAATGATGATATTTCTTTTGACTTGAGTGTAAAGATGGGTAGATTATTGGTATGATCGTGACCATAGGTTCTCTTTGGCCAAGAGTGCAAAAGTTGAATTGTTGGTTTGGTATGATCATGACCATTGAATTTACAATTGAATATTTTTAGCTTAAGTGCAAAGGTGAATTGATCAACATGGTTATAATTATTGTTATATAACTTCCGAAATGATTATGTATTTATTTGAGATATGAATATCTTTGGCCGTAGTGCAAAAGATGGCTTGTTGATGAATATCTTTAGCTTCAGAGTGCAAAGATGAATTATTGATGAATATCTTTGGCTCAGTAATGCAAAGATGACTGTTGTTGAATATCTTTGGCACCAGAGAGTAAAAGATGAATTATCGATGAATATCTTTGGCTCGTAATGCAAAGATGACTGTTATTGAATATCTTTAGCCAGTAGGCAAAGATGAATTATTGATGAATATCTTTGGCTCGTAATGCAAAGATGACTGTTTGTTGAATATCTTTAGCTCAGAAGTGTAAAGATGAATCGTTGATGAATATCTTTGACCCAGCAAAGATGAATTTATTAGTATGATTATGAATGAAACCGCGTGATTTGGTATAACCATGATCTTTGATGTTTCGTAAAGACAAGTGATGAAAATTATCTTTGTCTCGGATGAGAAAGGAATTTAGAACTACAATTACGATTATGAGTTATACACGTGATTGTGGGCAGAATTGTTGATTGATGTTACGTGGATAAAACATTGTTGGTGGATTTTAACATGGAGAAGACAATAGACTTTATAGTCTATTCGACTCTTCTAATGGATCGCTTCATTCACGCAAACTATGGTTGAAAAGTTTTATCATCTACCATATGTTCTAAATCTCCGATTTATTCTCGATGAAGACTATTGATAATTTATTTATCTTTAGTCATGATATTTTTATCGAAGCTAGTTGTGCTCACCCTTTTTGTTTCACAATTCCTTTCGTGTAATAAAAGTGTAGCCGGGTCGAGCGGGGGATAATGAGGAATAGAGTGGTGGTCTATAGATGTTGAGGGTGAGGTGAATTTAACTTGAAGGGTGTTTTGTCACTATCATACAAGATGTCTAATGACATACAACCCTCGTGTTATCATAAGACATGGTCAGTGCTCATCCACTTGCGAGTATATTTACAAGCACTACTTATATAATCTTGGTGTTTGTTTGGAGTATAATACCCAATTAGAGACAAAGGAGATAATGATATGTCAAGAGAAGACTCACCATCGGGAAGAATACGATAGTAATCTTCTTGTTTTTCTTTAGGGTCTATCAATCAACCAAGGATAATTCGTGGGTCATATGATATCTACCATAACCTAAAAGCATGGCCTCCCATGTACGAAGGTTTCTCTTGAGCACTTCCCAAAGATTCTAATTTCTAAAACAGCTTTTTGACTATACCTTTATGTAAGGTGTCATTGTGACGTACACACTGATTGGTATATATTTGTATCCAAACTCACAAAGATATGTGTTGTTGTATTTTGCACGACAATTGTTGTAATAAAGTTGTAGTTGTTTTTCGTACCATGTATTTAACGACTCGAAATGGGTTGGATGGAATGGACCTATTTTGGGGTTGTTACATTTGGTATCGAGCTATAAGAAAGAGCCCCGAGCCTCTCACCGGTGACTTCTGTTGATGGGGAATGCACCGGGCTGCATCCGTAGGGGCCTTGTCATTGCGGCAAACCGATAGTACCACGTGAGGTCTTGTCCCACTATTGGGACACGAAGTTACATTTGGTATCGTAGCTTAGGATATGATTTCAAGTGAGATCGGGATTAGAACTAGGAGGGAGAGATGAGTAAATCCTTCGCTAAAGGTGTCCTACCTAAGCTTATTTGTTGGTCGTCACCATAATATCGGATATTATGTGATATGTTAATTTGTTAAATTAACCCTTGTTTTGAAGTCGTATTCTAGAATAATATCCTAAATACGTGAGATGAGCAATGGAGAAATCATGATGACAGGGAGATAGAATCAAATGAAAACAAGGTATTCTCAACTCTTTGAAATACTGTGCACGTAAATTTCGGGACGAAATTTCATAAGAGGGGAGATTGTAAGACCCTCGAATTTTATGAAATAAAAGTATTCAATTTTCCTATTTAGTAAATGGTTAAATTGATAAAAGGTTAAAGTTA
Organism: Panax quinquefolius; assembly: GCA_020205615.1. NCBI lineage: Eukaryota > Viridiplantae > Streptophyta > Magnoliopsida > Apiales > Araliaceae > Panax > Panax quinquefolius. The sequence goes on along the minus strand of CM035171.1, from coordinate 126,326,418 downwards.
AGGGTGATATATGAATTTTTTTCAAAATAAGCAAGTTGGCTATAAAATACTTTATCATTGTTTGGGAATATTCGTTTGGTCGTGGAATATTCTTTCTCGCTTGGGAATATTCGTGCGACTTGCGTAACCATTTGTGGGCCCCATAATGTAATAACCGCTTGATGAAGAAAATGACAAGTTTGAGTTTTTATAAATAATCTGCGTAATTGTTATCGTTAACATCGCTGAATACCGTGGTTAAAATACGAGAATACGCGTTGTTACACAAAGAAAGATTACCAGATATTACACAAGATTTTTTTTCAATTATTGAATCTTACGTAGAGAAGCACTACTCAATAATTGTTACAATAAATTACTGCTCAATATTTTATTTTATTGATTCAATAATTGCTACATTGATATTTTATATTATCATTGTTTCAATAATTGTCACCGCATAATATTTCCCATTATCGATCAATAATTCATATTATTGAATAATATTATTAGATAGCATTATTGGCAATGTCTAGAAAGTTCTCATCAAGGAGAGGTTTGGTCACCTAATTGCGCCGCCAATAAGGAGAAATCCTTATCGAAAGCCCCTTCTTTCCTGAGGAACTACCGGTTGTCATAAATTGTGATTCTCGTAATATTATTTGTGAATAATTAATTATTGATTCATATGATAAGAAAATATTTATTTGATGTGGATATAAATGATGGATTTATTTATGTATTTATAAGTGAAGGAATTAAAGATGAGGTGTTTTATCAAGATTTGTCGAAATGGAGAACAAAATATGGGATTTTCGTAAAAAATAGTTTATTACTTGATTTTGTAAAATCCATAACTCTTGTGTATAATGAGTTAAGAGATGAGCCATATATCAAAAGAAAGCCCTAGAAGTAAGCTAATCAGGAAATTTGAATCACCCAAAATTCTTTGTAGATATTTCGTGGTGAAATTTTGAATGAAATCGGTCCGAAGGACTAATAGTCCAAAAAATCGTTGTTCTTCACTATATTGCGTGAGTTATAAATTTTGATCCGCCGTTGCTGATCGTTGTAATTTTTGGATATGTTATACATATATAAGTTGAGTATATGTCCACAAATTTTGAACCGTTAAAATGAACGATGATTTGTTATGAATTTTAAGAGGTAAATCGATACTAAATTAGGTTTTGGTGGAAAATTCTAGAATTGAGTGGGCCCCACTTATGGTTGGTGAAAAAATGTGCTGAATTTTATTTCAAATGTGGTGGGTGGCAATAGTAGCGGTAAAAAGCCATCGTGTGGCAAAAAGTCAAGTCTGCTTTGGCAGGCTAACATTTTCCTATAAATAGAGGCTTAAGTTAAATTGAAAATCACACCGTAAATAAGTTTTCTCTTTCTCTCTATATTATCGAGCGTATTCTTGTGAGTATTTTGAGTATACTTTGAGTATTGTTAGATTCAAAAGTTCGTTTCAAATGTTATTCCAAATCAAGTAATCGATTCTTTGAGGTAAAGGGATTGTAAGGGATAGTAAGGGATATTATTTTTTTTTTTCTCGAATGATATTATTTCTTCAATATCATTATCTTTGAAATGTTGATCTGAAGTTTTTATCAAATTTGGAACTTTTTCATGTACTATTCACGGTTACTTATTCACGAAGTTACTATTCACGAAGTTACTATTCACGAGTTACTATTCACGAAGTTACTTATTCATGAGTTACTATTCACGAAGTTACTTATTCATGAGTTACTATTCACGAGTTACTATTCACGACTAGTACTATTCACAATAAAATTGGTTTCTTTTTCGACCAAATTATCGTTGATTTATGAATCTTACTCTTGAAATTAAAACCATGTTTTGATTATATTGTTTTATATAACATTCTTATAACCCTAATGATGATATTTCTCTTTGACTTGAGTGTAAAGATGGGTAGATTATTGGTATGATCGTGACCATAGGTTCTCTTTGGCCAGTAGTGCAAAAGTTGAATTGTTGACTGGTATGATCATGACCATTGAATTTACAATTGAATATTTTTAGCTTAAAAGTGCAAAGGTGAATTGATCAACATGGTTATAATTATTGTTATATAACTTCTGAAATGATTATGTATTTATTTGAGATATGAATATCTTTGGCCCGTAGTGCAAAGATGGCTTGTTGATGAATATCTTTAGCCTGTAGTGCAAAGATGAATTATTGATGAATATCTTTGGCTCGTAATGCAAAGATGACCTGTTGTTGAATATCTTTACTTTGAGTAAAGATGAATTATTGATGAATATCTTTGGCTCGTAATGCAAAGATGACCTGTTGTTGAATATCTTTAGCCTGTAGTGCAAAGATGAATTATTGATGAATATCTTTGGCTCGTAATGCAAAGATGACCTGTTGTTGAATATCTTTAGCCTGTAGTGTAAAGATGAACTGTTGATGAATATCTTTGACCCGTGGTGCAAAGATGAATTTATTAGTATGATTATGAACAGGAACTGTGATTTGGTATAACCATGATCTTTGATGTTTCAGGTAAAGACAAGTGATGAAAATTATCTTTGTCTTGGATGAGAAAAGAATTTAGAACTACAATTACGACATGAAGTTATACACGTGATTGTGGGCGATGAATTGTTGATTGATGTTACAGAGGATAAAACATTGTTGGTGGATTTTTAACATGGAGAAGACAATAGACTTTATATACTATTTCGACTCTTCTAATGGATTGCTCATTCCGCTGCAACTATGGTTGAAAAGTTTTATCATCTACCATATGTTCTAAATCTCTGATTTATTACTGATGAAGACTATTGATAATTTATTTATCTTTAGTCATGATATTTTTTACTGAGCTAGTTGTGCTCACCCTTTTGTTTCACAATTCCTTTCAGGTAATAAAAGTGTAGCCGGGGTCGAGCGGGGATAATGAGGGAATAGAGTGGTGGTCTATAGATGTTGAGGGTGAGGTGAATTTAACTTGGAAGGGTGTTTTGTCACTATCATACAAGATGTCTAATGACATACAACCTCGTGTTATCATAAGACATGGTTGTGCTCATCCACTTGCTGAGTATATTTACAAGCACTACTTATATAATCTTGGTGTTTGTTTGGAGTATAATACCCAATTAGAGAGAAAGTGGAGATAATGATATGTCAAGAGAAGACTCACCATTGGGAAGAATACGATTGTAATCTTCTTGTTTTTCTTTGGGGTCTATTGGGTCAACCAAGGATAATTCTGTGGTCATATGATATCTACCATAACCTAAAAGCATGGCCTCCCATGTATGTAAAGGTTTCTCGAGCACTTCCCAAAGATTCTAATTTCTAAAACAGCTTTTGACTATACCTTTATGTAAGGTGTCATTGTGACGTCTTCACATTGGTATATATTTGTATCCAAACTCACAAAGATATGTGTTGTTGTATTTTGCACGACAATTGTTGTAATAAAGTTGTAGTTGTTTTTCGTACCATGTATTTTTAACGACTTCGAATGGGTTGGATGGAATGGACCTATTTTGGGGTTGTTACCCGGAGTTTAAGGAGAGCCAAAACCACTTCGCTGGCGGAAGCATGGATAAAGCAGATTACCAAGATATTTGATGTCTTGGGATGCTCCGAGGAGCAAAGATTCCTTCTTACCTTTATGTTGCATGCGCGGAGGCGGATTCTTGGTGGGAATCGGTAAAAGCGTACTCAACCAAATTGTCATCAAGACATCTTGGGAGAAGTTCCAGAGTCGTTTCAACGACAAATACTTTCCCGAAAGTATTCGCCATATGAAGGAGGTGGAGTTTATCAAGTTGGAACAAAACAATATGACCGTGTCGCAATACGCAAAAAAATTTGCGGAGTTATCACGGTTTACGTCCCCCACTTGGTGGATAATGAAGAGAGAATGGCGCGAATGTTTTTAAGAGGTTTGAAGTCGGAGATACGCCAACATCTTATTTCTCATAAACCGTGTTTGTATTCGGATGTTGTAAATAGGGCTCGATTAGTGGAGCGCGATAATGAGTCAACGCGTAACTAAAAGAGAGCGGTGACCAAGAAAAATTATAATACCAAATGAGAATAGTCATCGAAGCGGTGACAACAAGCGTGGAGGAATCAATGGGCGGATATAGTAACCACTTCTATGGTAATCGAGGCCAAAACAATAAGAATGGACATTTCAAGAAAAGGAGATTCAACAATGATGGAAAGACGTCGAAGACCAAAGACCCATTGTTAAGGAAGGAGAAAGACCACCTATCATATGCTTCAAATGCGGAGGAGAGGGACACATCACCAAAATCGCGTCCATGCCGTCAAAGCATGTTATAATTGTGGAAGAGAAGGTCACTTAGCTCGATTTTGTCATTTCATCAAGACAAATTCACTAGGATGGAGGCACCAAAGGCCATCCCGGAAAATTCAAACCCGGAAGTCTGAAGGAAGAGCATTTGTTGTGACCTCCCAAAGAGCAAGGAATCCGAATGAGGTCATCACGGGTAAGCTTATCATAAACTCTAATGAAGTCTATACTTTATTTGATACTGGGATTCTACCCATTCTTTTATTTCTCCTACTTGCGCCATCGATTAAATTTGACTCGAGAGAAATTAAACTTTGACTTATCTGTGGAAACTCCGCTGGGAGAAACCTTCATTACATCCACTGTTTATAAGTCTTGTTTGGTTCAAATCGGTACCCTCACATTACTTGTCGATCTTATTTCATTAAAAATACTTGCATTTGACGTGATTCTAGGGATTGATTGGTTAACTACTTATCATGCAAAAATTGATTGTTTTCGTAAGGTTGTTAGCTTTCATATTCCTAATCAACCTATTATCACGAATTCAAACGACCAAACCATTAAAATCAATCACGGTCATCTCAAGCCATAAAGCTATTCGCTTATTGAAAAAACGGATGTCGAAGCTTTCTTAGCTCATGTCACGATTTAAATAAAAATACGCCGCTTTTAAACGATATTCCTATTGTTAATAAATTTCCCGACGATTCTCAAGAACTTCCCTGCCTACCCCAGAAGCGTGAAATTGAATTTTGTATCGACCTTGAACCCTATGACAAAACCTATTTCCAAAGCCCCATATCGAATGGCTCTATCAACTTCGTGGAGTTAAAGACCCAACCGCAGGAATTGTTAGACATTGGCTTTATTCGTCCTAAGTACTTCTCCTTGGGGTGCTCCTGCTCTATTCGTGAAGAAGAAAGATGGGTATATGCGACTTTGTATTGATTATCGGAGTTGAATCACGTCACCATCAAAAATAGGTATCCATTGCCACGTATTGATGACCTGTTTGACCCGATTCAAGGGAGCCAAATTCTTTTCAAAGATTGATCTTCGCTCCGGATATCACCAATTGAAGATTAGAACCACGACATTCCAAAGACGGCTTTCGTAACTCGATGCGGGCATTATGAATTCCTAGTCATGTCCTTTGGATTGACTAATGCTCCTACCGCCTTCATGGATATGATGAACCGAGTATTCAAGGAATATTTAGATCACTTTGTGGTCGTCTTTATTGATGACATCCTTATTTATTCCAAAAGCCGTGAAGATCATGAAAGCAACACTTGAGGTCGACACTCAAAAAGCTTCGTGAATATAAGCTTTATGCCGAGTTGAAGAAATGCGAGTTACGGCTTGAAGAAGTAGCATTCCTTGGGCACGTGGTATCAAGTCATGGAATATCTGTTGACCCAAAAGATTGAAGCTATTCAAAGTCGGGAACAACCTAAATCAATGACCGAAGACGTAGCTTTCTCGGTTTAATTGGTTATTATCGGAGATTCGTGGAAGGATTTTCTCGAATCGCTATTCCATCGACTCAAATGACTCGGAAAGATACAAAGTTCGGTTGGAGCGAAGAATGTGAGAAGAGTTTTCAAGAACTCAAGAGGAGACTTATTTCAAAGACTGCTCGACAATACCATCCGCTCGGAGGGGATTTGTCATCTACAAAGATGATGCTTCTCGCAAAGGGTTGGGATGTGTTCTCATGCAACATGGAAAAGTAATAGCTTATGCCTCGCGACAACTCAAAGAATATGAGAGAATTATCCTACTCATGATCTAGAGTTAAGCGTTCCGGTTGTCTTCTGCACTTAAATTTGGAGGCATTACTTGTATGGGGAGAAAGTGGAGATCTTTACGGATCATAAAAGCCTCAAATATTTCTTCACTCAAAAGGAACTCAACATGCGACAACGACGTTGGCTTGAATCTGTTGAAAGATTATGATCATACCATCCAATACCATCCTCGGAAAAGCGAACGTGGTAGCCGACGCATTGAGTAGAAAATCATATGCAAGCACTGAGTCTGCGATATTGTCAACGCAAAGGCCCATTTTGTGTGACTTACAAAGGATGGAGATAGAATTAAAGACTCGAGGGGACGCGTGTGATGATAAGCGAGTATACGAGTAGAACCGACTTTAATTGATAAAGTTAAAGTTTCGCCTGCTGAATCGGGGCCGATGCGTATGAGGAAAAAAGTGCAAGAAGGTGCTATCTTGGAAGCAAGAATCAATGAAGAAGGAATACTTGAGTCAACTCCGGACTTTGTGTTCTAACGACCACGATTTAAAGTATAATATCATGATGGAGGCACACAACACACCATTTGCAATCCATCTCGGAGTACCAAAATGTATCATGATATTCGTCATACATTTTGGTGGAGCAATATGAAGAGAGAGATAGCTTTTTATCTCAAGGTGTCTAACTTGTCAACGAAGTTAAAGCGAGAGCATCAAGTACCAAAAGGTCCATTGCAACCACTTGAAATTCCGTAATGGAAGTGGGAGCACATTACCATGGATTTCAAGCACGGCCTTCCTAAGGTTTCTCAAGGCATTGATGCGATTTGGGTCATTGTTGATAGGTTGACCAAGTCCGCTTCATTTCTTACCGACACGAGAAACTTATACACTTGAACGCCTTGCTCAGTATGTACATAAACGAGATTGTAAGATCGCATGGTATCTGCCAAGATCCATAGTTTCGATCGAGACCCAAGATTCACTTCACGATTTTGGGTTAGTTTGCAAAAAGCTATGGGCACAGACTTACGATTTAGCTCGGCATATCATCCTCGCACGGACGGACAATCGGAGAGGACTATTCAAACTCTTGAAGATCTATTAAGACTCGTGTCCTTGATTTCAAGGGGAGTTGGGACAAGTTCTTACCATTGGTGGAGTTTTCCTACAACAACAGCTTATCAAGCAAGTATTGGCATGGCTCCATTCAAGCGTTGTATGGAAAAAAAAAGTCGTTCTCCAAGATATCTTTGGGATGAGGTGGGTGAAGCAACGTTGTTGGGACCGGGAGTTGAAATACGTATGACTACGGAAAAAGATTCAAACGATCCGACAACGTATAAAAACCTCACAAAATCGACAAAAAGAGTTATCTTGATCTTCATCGAAAGGACGTGGAATTCGATATAGGAGATCATGTGTTGTTAAGAGTCATCCATGGAAAGGAGTTACAAGATTTGGAAAGAGAGGAAAACTTAACCCTCGATTCATCGGTCCATTTTAATCCTCGATCGAGTAGGAACTGTAGCCTATAGACTCGCTTTTACCGCCAAATATGTCTCGTGTTCATAACGTTTTCACATATCTATGTTACGTAAATATGTAAAAGACCCGAACCATATTATTGAGTTAGAACCCTGACGAAATAGCGGAAGATTTGACGTATGAAGAGGTTCCTGTTCAAATTTTGGATAAGAAGGAACATATTCTACGCTCAAGGTTATACCTCAAGTCAAAGTTTTATGGAGGAACCACGATGTTGAGGAAATGACTTGGGAGTTAGAATCAAATGAAATAAAGGTATCCTTACCTCTTCGACATACCGTGTCGCACCCTAATTTCGAGGGCGAAATTTCATAAGAAGGGAGGTTGTAAGACCCCAAATTTTTATAAATAAAGATGAATTTTTCTATAAATATTATTTTTGAATATTATGGAATAAATTTGATATAATGTTATAGTTGTGGGTAATATTTATAAATTTTGCAAAGTATGCAAGTTGTTATAAAATATTCGTTTAGTGGGGAATATTCTTTTTGTTAGGGAATATTCGTACAATGGCTCAATCATTGGTGGACCCCACAACAGAATTATTATCGGATTGAGAAAACGACAAAAATATTTTATAAAAATAACGGCGGAGGTGTTACCGTTAAAACTGTTGAACTACCCGGTGGTAAAAGTACAGTAATACGATGTCATACGCGTAGTTGCATAGTAGCACACGGTATTGATTATTGATGCTTACGTGAGAAGTCACTCAATATATGCTCGATTATTGCTACAATAATTCTTTGCATCATATCTCTTATATTATTGATTCAATTATTGTCACAAGATCATCATCAGTATAATATGTTATAGTATTAAATCAATAATTGAGACGACAAGTTATAAATGATTAATAATTGTTGAAAGATTAAATATGTGTTGATGAAAAAAAAAATGATTTGTGGTAAGTTTGATTATTTTATGGGGGGCTCATATGTCATCATCTAAGAGTCTCTTCGTCAATAGTATTTACCTTCGTCAAATAGTAATTACCTTCGTCAATAGTAATTACCCTTGTGAATAGTATTTACCTTCGTCAATAGTAATTACCTTCGTCAATAGTAATTACCCTTGTGAATAGTATTTACCTTCGTCAATAGTATTTACCTTCGTTAATAGTAATTATCTTTACCGACGACGTCGAACCACTTGTCGTTTCACATTACAAAGGCCGAACCACTTGTCGTTTCACATTACAAAAGGCCAAACCCAATTAAATCAAGCCACTTGCCTTTTTCACACTAAGCGGTGCTTTAGCTAGAAATCTTCTATAAATAGAGGCCTAGGGCTTCATTATTTTCACTTAATTCATTCAAGCTATAGAGAGAGAAAGTATAGAGAGAATAAGAGAGAAAGAAGAAGAGTATTTTGTTATTACACTGCTTTGCAGATTCAATCTCCTACCAAATGTAAGGGGTGTTATTATTTCTTATTCATGAAGAGAATCATTGTTATTCCATTGCTTATTATTACTGTTGGAATAACTTTGTATAAGTGGTTTACCCTATACTTGGTGACATTCTTCTATTATTCATTTGGAACATCCTCGTCATGTGTTTTACACCGACTGGTTCCGCCTTTTATTATTATTCCGTTGGAACATCCTCATGCGTGTGTTTTTACACACCTAGACCTAGTTCTTTTTATTATTCTCGCTGGAACATCCTGCATGCATGTGTTTTACACCTAACTGGTTCCGCTCTTTATTATTCTCGTGGAATATCCTATCTGTGTGTTTTACACCGGATCGTTCCATCTTTATTATTCTCATTGGAACATCCTCATCGGGTGTGAATTTCACCGACTTTGGTTCCGTTATTTATTATTCATTGGAATAACTCGTCATGCATGCGGATACATCGCATGCATGGTGATTTCTTTTGTTATTCCATTCTTTATTATACCCAAATGGTTAAAACTTTGACTTCTATACTCCATGAAATTAGTAGAATATCCTTGATATTTGCGTTTCATCCAAAGATCTTTTTCATGGAAATATTCTTCTCGATCATTCTTGAATTTTACTCTACAAAACAAAGATCATGTTGATAATTTGGACGTTAATAATTCTTGAACTTGTTTTATTGAATTCTTATATCATTGTCATCATCCTCATGTTTATATTTTTTTGAAAGTCATCCGTGGCTCAGTAGGTGCGTAGATGGACTTGGTATGATTACGACCGAGAGACTATTCGGTGTAATCATGGCCACCGTAATGTTACAAATGATGTGATAAAAATCCTCAAAGGGTAGTAGTAGTGCATTGATGGACAAGTTGTTGGCATGATCATGACCATTAATGAATACACGAATATTCTTGGCCCGTAGTGCATGAATAATTGTGGTCGTGATACTAAAGAATATCCTCGGTCAGAGTGCGGGGTGATTCGATGATGTGAAATATTTATTAAAGTTTGAGTCTCAAATATAAAACGATGATGAAAACCTTTTAAAACCTAAAAGATAGTAGACTTTATTTTCTTCTTGACTCTTTTAAATGGATTGCATAATCCGCTTGCTGCAGCTTAAACCGGTTGTCTATTGTATTTTATCAGTTTAACATTATTGAAGACTATTGATAATTTATTCTGCATTATCTTAGTCATAATATTTCTTCTTGGGCTAGTTGAGCTCACCCTTTCTTTCACCGTTCTCTTTCAGAAATGATAATATAAATTTGGGACGAGTCGGGAAGCGAGTGATGGTCCTGAAGATAGCATTAGTAGTCCTCACTATTCGTAAAATAGTGTGATAATAATCTGTAATGAGGACTTTTTGTTTGAGTTTGTATAATATCTAGTAGATTTATATTTGTATTTAAACTCACGAGTTTATGTCGTATTGTACACTGACAGTTATGTTAATAAGTTGTATTTAAATTCTGTACCATGTAAGTGTCGACCCAAGATGGGTGATGTATACCTAATTTTGGGGGCGTCACAATTATGCTAAAATATTGGTTGGAACTTTTTATCAAATTTGAAACTCTTTCATGTGGGGGTTACTATTCATGAGTTACTATTCACGAGTTACTATTCATGAGTTACTATTCACGAAGTTACTATTCATGAGTTACTATTCACGAAGTTACTATTCACGAAGTACTATTCATGAAGCGTGAAGATGTTTTTTGTGGAATTTCTATCTTTTGGTGTCTGAGTTACTATTCACGATATCATGACTTTATTCACGAATATGACCTTATTCAATTAAAAATGAAAATTTTTCTTTTAAATCTAAAATATCTATTCGGATACTAGCTTTGATTGTATCCATATTTTGATCATTCTTGAATTTTACACCACCGTGATTATTTTTGAGGTATTTTTGGATGTGGATAAAACAAAGTACGAATCCTTAATCCTTAATCCTTGTCATTTTGTTTCATTGGATTCGTTTCTTTAAAAATATTTTCATCATCTTGGTCTTAAATGATGATATTATGGAATATCTTTGGCACATGTAGTGCAAAAGATGAATGATTTCTGAAGAATATCTTTGGCTTTGTAGTGCAAAGATGAGCAGTGTTGAGATGAACACGATGATCGATTAATATCTTTGGCCCGTAGTGCAAAGATGAACAGGTGTTTAGATGAACATGACCAACTGATGAATATCTTTGGCCTGTAGTGCAAAGATGAATATTTGATTCCAGATATATATTGATTGATGTTACAGGGATAAAATATCGACGATGAACTTTTAAATTCATATATAGAAGATAGTAGTTTGCATTCTCTACTTAACTCTTCTAATGAATTATTATTTTCGCTGCGAATATTGATTTAAAATTTGTTGTCTATTGTATTCTATTAGATTTTTCCCTGTTGAAGACTAACGATAATTTGTTGTATATTATCTTAGTCATAATATTCTTTACTGGGCTAGTTGAGCTCACCCTTTTCCTTGTTATTCCATTTTTCTTCTCAAGAGGCGAGAATGTAGCGAGTACTAGTCGGGGTATGGAATGAAGGTTCTAGAGAGAGTTGTTTAGTAGTCCTCACCATTTTTGTAAAATAATGTATCAATAATTATGATGGGGATTTATTTGCGTGTGGATATTGTCTAGATGGCAATATCTGTATTTAAACTCACAGTTTATATGTTGTAATAATAAAGTTGTAGTTATTTCGCATACCATGTATTTGGCAACTCGAATGGGTTGGATGGAATGGACCTATTTTGGGGGCGTCATAATGCGAGGCACAATTCTTTTCAAAATCGATCTTAGCTTCTTGGATATCATCAATTTGAAGATTAGAATCGAGGATATTCCAAAGACGCCTTTAGAACTTCAGATGCGGGCATTATGAATTCTTAGTCATGTCTTTCGGATTGACTAATGCTCCTGCGGCTTTCATGGATATGATGAACCGAGTATTCAAGGAATATTTGGATCAGTTTGTTGTTGTCTTTATTGATGACATCCTTATATATTCCAAAAGTCGTGAAGATCATGAGCCCCATTTGAAGCTGGTACTCCAAAGGCTTCATAAAAACAAACTATATGCCAAATTAAAGAAATGCGAGTTCTGGCTTGAGGAAGTAGCATTCCTTGGGCACGTGGTGTCGAAACATGGAGTATCTGTTGATCCGGCGAAGATTGAAGCAATACAAAGTTGGGAGCAACCGAAGTCGGTGATCAAGTACGTAGCATTTTGGGCTTAAATTGGTTATTATCGAGATTCGTGGAAGGGTTTTCTCGAATCGCTACTCCATTAACTCAACTAACTCGGAAGGATACAAAATTCGTTTGGAGCGAAGAATGCGAGAAAATTTTCCAAGAGCTTAAGAGGAGACTTATTTCTAAGACTGTCTAACAATACCATCCGGTTCGGATGGATTTGTTATCTACAATGATGCTTCGAGCAAAGGGTTAGGATGTGTTCTCATGCAACGTGGGAAAGTCATAGCCTTTATGCCGCGACAAACTTAAAGAGTATGAGAGGAATTATCCTACTCATGATCTAGAGTTAGCGGATGTTCGCTGCTTAAAGATATGGAGGCACTATCTATATGGGGAGAAAGTGGAGATATATTCGCACCATAAAAGCCTTAAATATTTCTTCACTCAAAAAAAGAACTCAACATCGGCAATGACGTTGGCTCGAGCTATTGAAAGACTACGACCACATTATTCAATACCATCCCGGAAAGCTTAGCGTGGTAGGCGAGCGTTGAGTAGAAGATCATATCTTGCGAGGAACGAGTGCGATGATGTCAAGTATACGCGTAGAGCCAAATTTAATAGAAAAAGTTAAGGTTGCTCAAGCCACCGGCCGGAAATGATGCGTATGAAGAAGAAAGTACAAGAAGGAGCTATTCCTAAGCGAGAATTGATGAAGAAGGAATACTTGAGTCCACTCTGAGACTTTGTGTTCCTAACGACTCGATTTGAAGTACAAGATTATGATGGAGGCACATAATACACCATTTGCAATCCATCCTCGGAAGTACTAAAATGTATCGTGATCTTGACATACATTTTGGTGGAACAATATGAAGAGAGAGATTGCAAAGTTTATCTCAATGTGTTTAACTTGTCAACGTGTAAAGGCGGAGCATCTAGTACCTAAGGGTCCGTTGCAACCACTTGAGATTCCGAAATGGAAGTGGGAACACATTACCATGGATTTTGTTACGGGTCTTCCTACGGTTTCTTAGGGCATCAATGCTATTTGGGTTATTGTTGATAGATTAACCAAGTCTGCTCATTTCTTGCCGACACGGAGACCTATTCACTTGAACGTCTTCTTTAGTATGTGCGTGAATGAGATTGTGAGGTTGCATGGCATGCCCAGTATCCATAGTTTTGGGATCGTGACCCAAGATTCACTTCAAGATTTTGGGTTAGCTTGCAAAAAGCTATGGGCGCAGTTTTGATTTATTCTGGCATACCATACCATCCTCAAACGACGGACAATCGAAAGGACTATTCAAACTCTTGAAGATTTATTAAGACTCGTGTCCTGAGACTTCAAGGCGGTTAGGATAAGTATTTACCATTGGTAGAATTCTCCTACAACAACAACAGTTATCGAGCAAGTATAGGTGTGGCTCCATTTGAAGCATTATATGGACGAAAGTGTAAGCTTCTCAGATATGTTGGGACGAGGTGGGTGAAGCAACATTGTTAGGACCCGAAGTTAAATACGTGATGACTACGGAAAAGATCCAAATGATTCGACAACGTATACAAACGGCACAAGATCGACAAAAGAGTTATGCGGATCTTCATCGAAAGGACGTGGAATTTAGTGTAGGGGATCATGTATTGTTGCGAGTTGCTCCATGGAAGGGAGTTACAAGATTTGGGAAGAGAGGAAAGCTCAATCCACGATTTATTGGTCCATTTCAAATTCTTGACCGAGTAGGAAATGTAGCCTATAGACTCGCGTTACCTCCGAGTATGTCTCGTGTTCATAATGTGTTTCACATATCTGTACTTCATAAATATGTGAAAGACCCAAACCACGTTATTGAGTTAGAACCGGACGAGATAGCCGAAGACTTAACGTATGAGGAGGTACTGTCAAGATCTTAGATAGGAAGGAGCATGTCCTACGCCAAAAAGGTCATACCACAAGTTAAAGTTTTGTAGATGAATCATGCTATAGAGAAATGACACAGGAATTGGAAACGGAAATGAAAGCGAGTATCCTCACCTTTTCAAAAACACCAGTCGTCGTCAATTTCGAGGACGAAATTTCATAAGGAGGGGAGGTTGTAAGACCCCAACTTATTATTAATGAAATTTAATTTTCTCTATTTATTATTTTGAAATAGTAAGGGTTGATTTGATTAATGTGGATAGTTAAGGGTAAAATACGCAAATACTTCAAAATAAGCAAGTGGTTATAAAATATTCATTGTTGTCGGGGAATATTCGTTTGGTCGTGGAATATTCGTACGACGGCGCAGCCATGTGTGGGCCCCATAACGAAAAGCGATTGGATGAAGAAAATGACAAATATAAGTTGTTTAAAAATAACAGCGTAGTTGTTACCGTTAATACTGTTAAAATACTCGGTGGTTAAAACACAGTAGCACACGGTATTGCACCAATTATTGATTCTTACGTAAGAAGGCACTACTCAATAATGGTTACAATAATTACTTATTCAAAGATTTTATTGATTTAATAATTGTTGCATTGATATTTTATATTCTTTGTTGTTTCAATAATTGTCATTACACGATATTTTCATTATCGAAAGCAATAATTCATATTATCTGAATAATATTATTAGATAACATTATTGGCAATGTCTAGAAAGTTCGCTCTAAGGAGAGGTTTGGTCACCTAATTGCGGCGCCCGATGAGGAGAAATTCTTATTGAAAAGCCCTCTTCCTGGTGAATCACCTGGTTTAATATTGTGATTACAGTAATATTATTTATGAATAATTAATTATTGATTCATATGATGAGAAAAATATTGATTTTATGTGGATATAGATGGAGAAAATTTTTAATGTGACAATTGTTGAAAATTGAAATTTTATCTTTTCGATAAAATAATTCATTTAAATATATTATTATATTTTAATAATATAATAATGGTGATATTTTTACAAAGAATGTGGGATATATGAGTATACTGAGGAGGAAGAGTATTTTTGTTGTAATAAATGTTTAAAACATGTTAAACATGTCAAATGGGACCCCATTTATTGGTGAAATTTGATTATAGCACAGTAAAATTGCCCGTTTGTGGATTTCGATTCCAATTTCTATTTGGAATTTGGAAAAACTTTCTTCCTGCTGAAGTTGTAGAGAATTAAATTTCCTATAAAAACACGCAAGATTCAATTTTCTAATGAAAGGGCTATTTATTATGAATTATTGAAGTTACGAAGCTCAAAATAATTGATTTTGGAAGTTTAAAATATTTAAAATTAGAAAAACGTTTTTTCTTACTTTTTCTAGAATGTGGCATGTGTTTGATGGCTGAAATCAGATTCTAGGCATGCGTAGGAAATTTATATAATTATATTATTAATTTATTAAATTTTACGCTTTGGTGTTCTAAGCAAATTCCTATAAATAAGGTGCTTAGGTTAGAATTGAAAATCACACCGTAAATCAAGTTTTCTCTCTATATTATCGGCGTTTATTCTTGTGAGTATTTTGAGTATTGTTAGATGGTCTGCAAGTTCCTTCAAAGACTATATCCCATTCCAAATTAAAGTACTAATCTTTCGAGGTAAGGGATGTTATTTTCTTCTCAAATGATATTATTTCTTCAATATCATTATCTTTGAAATATTAGTTGAAACTTTTTATCAAATTTGGAACTTTTTCATGTCGGGGTTACTATTCATGAGTTACTATTCATGAGTTACTATTCACGATTACTATTCACGTCTACTATTCATTAAGCGTGAAGATATTTTTTGGGAAATTTCTATCTTTTTGGTGAGAGTTACTATTCACGTGTCTCTAAGACTATTCACCAAAAATAAAATTTCTTCTTTTGTCAAAATATCTATTCGGATACTAGCTTTGATTGTATCCATGTTTTGATCATTCTTGAATTTTACACCACTATGATTATTTTTGAGGTATTTTGAACATGGATAAAAACAAAGTATGAATCCTTAATCCTTAATCCTTGTCATTTTGTTTCACTTTGGATTCGTTTTTTAAAAATATTTTCATCATCCTCGGTCTTAAATGATGATATTATTGAATATCTTTGGCTTTGTAGTGCAAAGATGAATGATTTCTGAAGAATATCTTTGGCCATAGTGCAAAGATGAGCAGTGTTTAGATGAATACATGACCAATCGATGAATATCTTTGGCTTGTAGTGCAAAGATGAATATTTGATTCCAGGATGTATATTGATTGATGTTACGGGGATAAAAGATGAGCGATGAACTTTTAAATTCATACATAGAAGATAGTAGTTTGCATTCTTTACTTAACTCTTCTAATGAATTATTATTTCAACGTGCGAATATTGATTTAAAATTTGTTGTCTATTGTATTATTCTATTAGATTTTCCTGTTGAAGACTAACGGTAATTTGTTGTATATTATCTTAGTCATAATATTCTTTCTTTGGGCTAGTTGAGCTCACCCTTTTCCTTTTTGTTCCATTTTTCTTCTCGGGAGGCGAGAATATAGCGAGTGCAGTTCTGGGTATGGAATGAAGGTTTTAGAAAGAATTGTTTAGTAGTCCTCACCATTTTGTAAAATAATGTATCAATAAATGTGATGAGGATTTATTTGAGTATAGATATTGTCTAGAAGATAATATTTGTATTCAAACTCACGCTTTTCTTGATTGTAATAATAAAGTTGTAGTTGTTTCTGTACCATGTATTGACAACTCAGAATAGGTGATGTATACCTATTTTGGGGGCGTCACAGTTGGTCTTACTCGAATGATGGCTGCAGCATGAAGAATTGCATGACCCCAAACTGAGGTAGGTAAGTTAGCCCTTAACATTAATGGTCGTGCAATTAGTTGAAGTCTTTTTATTAAAGATTCGGCTAAACCATTTTGTGTATGAATATGAGGAACAAAATGCTCAATAGAGATTCCAATAGTCATACAAAAATCATTAAAGTCATTGATGAAAATTCAGCTGCATTATCAAGTCGAATTGACTTGATTGGATGATCCGAGAACTGAGCCCGTAACTTGATTATTTGAGTAAGAAGTTTTGAGAAGGCAAAATTTCAAGAAGAGAGAAGACAAACATGAGACCATCTAGTTGAAGCATCTATTAAAACCATGAAATATCGAAATGGGTGTCTGGGTGAATAGATCCACAAATGTCTCCTTGAATTCTCTCTAGGAATTTTGGAGCTTCTTTATAAACTTTTACTGGTGATGGTCGAACAATTAATTTTCCTCGAGAACACGCAACACAAGGAAATTCACTACTAGGAAAAACCTTTTTATTTTCGAGAGGATGACCAGTAGAATTTTCAATAATACGACGCATCATAGAAGTACCTGGATGACCAAGTCTTTCATGCCAAAGCATAAAGGATTTGGGATCTATGATTTTTGGAATCATAACATTATGAGACTCAATTGCTCTAATTTTCATAGTATATAATCCAGAAGAAATTGAATGAAGTTTTTCTAGGATATTTTTTTTTCCAGAAATAGTAGAAATGATGAGAAGATATTCATTATCATTCTCATTGGTTGTTTCAATGTGAAAACCATTTAGTCGAATATCTTTATAACTAAGCAAATTTCTTCTTGATTTACTAGAATATAGAGCATTTTTGATAAAAACTTGTGTCTCATTTGGTAGCATGAAACTAGCTTTTCCAAAACCCTCGATTAAATTTAATGTGCCAGAGATAGTTCCTACATTTCCCTTAGCTTTGATCAGTTATGAAAAATATTTCTCACTTCGAAGGATTGTATGAGTTGTTGCACTGTCTGCTAAACATATATCCTCCATATCCATTAAAAATGGTCCTGATTACATATAAAAAACATAAATAAGAAAAGTTATATTTCAAATATAATTTTATTCATGAGAAACACATACCACATATAGAATGAAAACTAATAATATTATACATGCAGGGTGTTTAATTAAAACAAGAAATTAAACGATATCCCAAAAGATACTTTTAGAAGGTTCAGTAATATCAACAACATTTTCCTCATTGTTGGTCATTGGTGGATCATCAACAATATTCAATTGATGATTAACAAAGTTTGTTTCTGCCTCAAATACTTTGTTCTTTTGAGACTCCTGGAATAAATTAGCCAGATGCCTCGGTGTACGACAGGTACGCGACCAATGCCCATTCATCCCACACCTAAAACAAACATTTGGTTTGTTCTTCATCTGTGTTGCATTTTCTTTATTTTTACCCGACCCAGACACTTGCCACTTCTGGTGACCTGAATTGTCACGGTTCTGAAATTTGTTGTTATGATGGCCTTGTTTATTCTTTCGCCCCCAAGGCTTCTTATTATATGACCATCTTTTGTCACGTTTATTCTGCTGAAATGACGTGCTATTAATATCTGGCAATGGGGTAGCACCCGTTGGCCGTACTTGATGGTTTTTCAACAACAATTCATTATTCTTTTCTCGCAACCGGAGGATGATATAAGTCACCGAATTTTGTGAACTTACTGCTGTACATATTGTTGCGACAAAATCATGTTGGTGGGATGAAAAGTTGAGAGCGTTTTCTCTAATATTTGGGTTTCAGAAACTGGATCTCCGTACAAAGCCAAAGTAGAGGTTATTCTATAAACATTGGAACTATATTCCGTAATTGATTTATAATCTTGTAGCCTTAAATTAAGCCACTCAAATTTGGCATTAGGGAGAACAACCAATTTTTGGTGGTCAAATATTTCCTTCAGTTGTGTCCATAAAGACAAATGATCTATGACTGTTAAATATTCAGTCTTTAATCCTTCATCAATATGGTGACGAAGAAAAATTATGGCTTTTGCATTTTATGCCGAAGTTGCTGTATTTTCTGATTCAATGGTCTTTTCTAACTCATTTGCACTAAGGTGCAATTCTGCATCAAGTGCCCAAGCCAAATAGTTGTCTCCAGAGATTTTCAAAATAGAAAAATCTATTTTTTGCTAAGTTTGCCATCTATTTTGGGTTAAAACACAATTTTATTATTTATTAAAACAATAAATAATTGCATGTATGATATAGAAAAATAAACTAAGTCACGACCTCAAGTGGTGATAAAATGTAAATATAAATATTCTTATATTTACGTTATTAGCATAATGCAAATGAATCTTCACCCGACATGCGGTAGTTCACATGTATGCATTATTCCAATGAATAATAAAGAATGGAACCGTGTCACGCCGTAAGCGCCGTATAGGATATTAAGCGGAATAATAAATAACGGAACCAAATCGAGGTGAAATTACACCGAAGCGGGATGTTCCAACAATTTAATAAGAAATGAATACAAAGGATTATTCACCAGGTATATGATATTTCACATATACAGGTTATTCCCATAATTTAATAAGCAGTAAAAAGGTTCCCACCAAGTCTTGTAAGATCAACAAGGATAGATGGTACCATTGTAAATAACATAATTTAAATGCAATTATAAGAATAAAATTATATTATTGGTGGCATAGCCCAACCTGTAGTGTGACGCCCCCAAAATTAGGTATACATCACCCATCTTGGGTGCAGATACATGGTACATAATTCAAATACAACTGTATAAATATAATAATCGACAAAACATAAACCGTGAGTTTGAATACAAATATTGTCTACTAGAGATTATACAAACTCAAAAGGAGTCCTCATTATAATTATTATCACACTATTTCACGAGAATAGTGAGGACTACTAATGCTATCCTCTGGACCATCACTCCGCTCTGAGACTAAATCCCATTTATATTCTCATTTTCCGAAGAGAACATTGAAAGAAAGGGTGAGCTCAACTAGCCCAAAGATGAAATATTATGACTAAGATAATGCGAGAATAAATTATCATTAGTCTCCAACAATGTTAAACCGATAAAATATAATAGACATCAAGTTTAATCTGCAATGAAACAAGCAATCCATTAAAAGAGTCAAGTAGAAAATAAAATCTACTATCTTTTATGATTAAAATGTGACTCCCCAAAATAGGTATACATCACCCATTCTCGAGTTGTCAATACATGGTACGTAAACAACTACAACTTTATTATTACAACAAGAAAAAGCGTGAGTTTAAATACAAATATTATCTTCTGCAGAAATATTTATACTCACATAAATCCTCATCACATTTATTGATACATTATTTTACAAAATGGTGAGGACTACTAAACAATCCTTTCTAAAACCTTCATTCCATACCCCGACTCGTACTCGCTATATTCTCGCCTCCTGAGAAGAATGGAACAAAAAGGAAAAGGGTGAGCTCAACTAGCTCAGTAAAGAATATTATGACTAAGATAATATACAACAAATTATCGTTAGTCTTCAACAGGAAAAATTTAATAGAATACAATAGACAACAAATTTTCAATCAATATTCGCATTGAAATAATAATTCATTAGAAGAGTTAAGTAGAGAATGCAAACTACTATCTTCTATGTATGAATTTAAAAGTTCATCGTCATCTTTTATCCTCGTAATAACAATCAATATACATCCGAATCAAATATTCATCTTTGCACTACTGGGCCAAAGATATTCATCATTAATCATGTTCATTTAAACACTGCTCATCTTTTGCACTACAGGGCCAAAGATATTAATCATCGGTCGTGTTCATCTCAACACTGCTCATCTTTGCACCATGAGGGCCAAAGATATTCTTCAGAAATCATTCATCTTTGCACTACGTGCCAAAGATATTCAATAATATCATCATTTAAGACCGAGGATGATGAAAATATTTTAAAGAAACGAATCCAAAGGAAACAAAATGACAAGGATTAAGGATTAAGGATTCGTACTTTGTTTTATCCATGTCCAACAATACCTCAAAAAATAATCATAGTGGTGTAAAATTCAAGAATGATCAAAACATGGATACAATCAAAGCTAGTATCCGAATAGATGTTTTGGACAAAAGAAAAATTTTCATTTTTCGTGAATAAAGCCATATCGTGAATAAGTGTCAGATATTTGTGAATAAAGGCCGTATCGTAAATAGTAACTCAGACACCAAAAGATAGAAATTCCACAAAAAAAATATTTTCACGCTTCATGAATAGTACTCGTGAATAAGTAACTCGTGAATAGTAACTTTCGCTGAATAGTAACTCGTGAATAGTAACTCATGAATAGTAACTCTCAGGCATGAAAAAGTTCCAAATTTGATAAAAACTTCAGATCAACATTTCAAAGATAATGATATCAAGAAATAATATCATTACTGAAAAATAATATCCCTTACCTCAAAGAATCGAGATTTCGGAAGGAAAGGTGGAAGTGATCTTTGAATGAAACTTGTCTTTGAATAAAGAACTCTCAAAGTATCTAAATACTCACAAAATACGCTCAACAATATAGAGAGAAAGAGAAAAACTTTGTTTCGTGTGATTTTCAATTCTAACTTAGCCCTCTATTTATAGAAAATGTTAGCCATGGCAAGCGGAGACTTCGACTCTTGCACACGATGGCTTTACTCTTACTATTGCCACCCACCACATTTGAAATAAAATTCAGCACATTTCTTCACCAACCACAAGTGGGGCCCACTCAATTCTAGAATTTTCCACCAAAATCAATTATAAACCTAATTTCCTAATCACCACCTCTTAAAATTCATAACAAATCATTCGTTCATTTTTAACGGTTCAAAATTTGTGGACATATACTCAACTTATGTATGTATAACATATCCAAAATTACAACGATCCAACTAGTCGGATTAAAAATTATAACTCACACAATATATCGTAAAAATACTTGATTTGATTTTTAATACCTCCATTCCAGGCAAAAATTATCGATAAAACACCTCAACATTAAATCATTCAATTATAACCACATAAAACAAATAAATCCATCATTTATAAATATTTTCTTATCATATAAATCAATAATTAATTATTCACAAATAATATTACGAATCACAATTATGATGACCAGTAGCCGCTCCTCAGAGAAAGGGGGCTTTCCGATAAGGATTTCTCCTTGGCGGCGCGCAATTAGGTGACCAAACCTCTCCTCGATGTAACTTTCTAGACATTGCCAATAATGCTATCTAATAATATTATTCAAATAATATGAATTATTGATCCGATAATGGAGATAATGCAATGGTGACAATTATTGAACAACAATAATAT
Organism: Panax quinquefolius; assembly: GCA_020205615.1. Taxonomy (NCBI): domain Eukaryota; kingdom Viridiplantae; phylum Streptophyta; class Magnoliopsida; order Apiales; family Araliaceae; genus Panax; species Panax quinquefolius. Next base: position 126,304,019 of record CM035171.1, on the reverse strand, counting down.
AAAATATCAACGCAAAGAATTATCAATCAATAAAATAAAATATTGAATAAGAATTCATCGTGAAAATTATTGAGTAGTTCCTTCTTACGTAAGGATCAATAATTCAACAATCTTGTAAATACCGTGTATTCTTTGCAACCACGCCAGACATCGTATTTTAACCACCGGGTATTCCAATACCTTTAATCAGCAATAACTACGCCTGCTTATTTTTAACCAACTTATATTTGTCGCTTTCTTCATCCAATCGCTTTCCGTTATGGGGCCCACACATGGTCTTGGCAAATCGTCGCATTTAATATTCTGAGACAAAGATTGAATATTCCACGACCAAACGAATATTCCCAAACAATAATGAATATTTTATAACCACTTGCTTATTTTGAAATATTTATGTATTTAACCCTTAACTATCCACATTAATCAAATCAACCTTACTATTTCAAAATAATAAATAAAGGAAATTCCTTTTTATTTAAAAAATTTCTGGGTCTTACTGACCTCCCTTCTTATGAAATTTCGTCCTCGAAATTGACGACGTACGTACTGGTGTTTCAAAAGATGAGGATACCTCGCTTTCATTTCCGTTTCCAATTCCCGTGTCATTTCCTCTATAAGCATGATTCCTCCACAAAACTTTAACTTGTGGTATGACCTTTCTTGCAGTAGGACATGCTCCTTCCTATCCAAAATCTTGACAGTACCTCCTCATACGTTAAGTCTTCTTTATCTCGTCCTGCTTAACTCTATAACGTGGTTCGGTCTTTCACATATTTACGGTACGAGATATGTGAAACACATTATGAACACGAGACATACTTGGAGGTAATGCAAGTCTATAGGCTACATTTCCTACTCTCAGAAGAATTTGAAATGGACCAATAAATCGTGGATTGAGCTTTCCTCTCTTCCCAAATCTTGTAACTCCCTTCCATGGAGCAACTCGCAACAATACATGATCCCTACATTAAATTCCACGTCCTTTCGATGAAGATCCGCATAACTCTTTTGTCGATCTTGAGCCGTTTGTATCGTTGTCGAATCATTTGGATCTTTTCGGTAGTCATACGTCTTAACTTTCGGGTCCCAACAATGTTGCTTCACCCACCTCATCCCAACATATTGAGAACGACATTTTCGTCCATATAATGCTTGAATGGAGCCACACCTATACTTGCGATAAACTGTTGTTGTAGGAGAATTCCACCAATGGTAAATACTTATCCCAACCGCCTTGAAGTCTAGGACACGTAGTCTTAATAAATCTTCAAGAGTTTGAATAGTCCTCTCGATTGTCCGTCTGTTTGGGGATGGTATGCCAACTAAATCGCAAACTGCGCTCATAGCTTTTTGCAAGCTAACCCAAAATCTTGAAGTGAATCTTGGGTCACGATCCGAAACTATGGATACAGGCATGCCATGCAACCTCACGATCTCATTTACGTACATACTAGCAAGACGTTCAAGGGAATAAGTCTCCGTGATCGGCAAGAAATGAAGCGAGACTTGGTTAATCTATCAACAATAACCCAAATAGCATTGATGCCTTGAGAAACCGTAGGAAGACCCGTAACGAAATCCATGGTAATGTGTTCCAACTTCCATTCCGGAATCTCAAGTGGTTGCAACGGACCCTTAGGTACTAGATGCTCCGCCTTTACACGTTGGCAAGTTAAACACATCGAGATAAACTTTGCAATCTCTCTCTTCATATTATTCCACCAAAATGTATGTCAAGATCACGATACATTTTAGTACTTCCAGATGGATTGCAAATGGTGTATTGTGTGCCTCCATCATAATCTTGTACTTCAAATCGTAGTCGTTAGGAACACAAAGTCTAGAGTGGACTCAAGTATTCCTTCTTCATCAATTCTTGCTTCCTAATAGCTCCTTCTTGTACTTTCTTCTTCATACGCATCGGCTCAAGATTCGGTGGCTTGAAAGAACCTTAACTTTTTCTATTAAAGTTGGCTCTGTCAGATACTTGACATCATCGCACTGCTCGTTCCGCGATATGATCTTCTACTCAATGCGTCAACCTACCACGCTCGCTTTTACCAGATGGTATTGAATAGTGTGGTCGTAGTCTTTCAATAGCTCGAGTCAACGTCATTTGCCGCATGTTGAGTTCTTTTTTGAGTGAAGAAATATTTAAGGCTTTTATGATCCGAATATATCTCCACTTTCTCCCCATATAGATAGTGCCTCCATATCTTTAAGCCTGAAACGATCGGGCCGCTAACTCTAGATCATGAGTAGGATAATTCCTCTCATACTCTTTAAGTTGTCGCGAGGCATAGGCTATGACTTTCCCACGCCGCATGAGAACACATCCTAACCTTTGCACCAAGCATCATCAGAGATAACAAATCCATCCGAACCAGATGGTATTGTTAGAACAGTCTTAAAATAAGTCTCCTCTTAAGCTCTTGGAAACTTTTCTCGCGTTCTTCGCTCCAAACGAATTTTGTATCCTTCCGAGTTAGGAGTTAATGGAGTAGCGATTCGAGAAAACCCTTCCACGAATCTCCTATAATAATAACCAACTAAGCCCAAAAAGCTACGTCTTGATCCACCGACTTGGTTTACTCCCAACTTTGTATTGCTTCAATCTTCACGGGATCAACAGATACTCCATGTTTTGACACCACATGCCCAAGAAATGCTACTTCCTCGAAGCCGAACTCGCATTTCTTCAATTTGGCATATAGTTGGTTTTCGCGAAGCCTTTGGAGTACCGACTTCAAATGGTGCTCATGATCTTCACGACTTTTGGAATATATAAGGATGTCATCAATAAAGACAACAACGAATCGATCCAAATATTCCTTGAATACTCGGTTCATCATATCCATGAAAGCCATAGGAGCATTAGTTAGTCCGAAAGACATGACTAAGAATTCATAATGCCCATACCGAGTTCTCGAAGGCGGTCTTTGGAATATCCTCGATTCTAATTTTCAAATTGATGATATCCGGCGAAGATCGATTTTTGAAAAGAATTGTGCCCTCAGAATCGGTCAAACAAGTCATCAATACGAGGTAGAGGATACCTATTCTTGATGGTGACATGGTTCAATTCCCGATAGTCGATACAAAGTCGCGATACTCCCGCTTTCTTTTTTTACAAATAAAACAGAGCACCCCAAGGAGACGCGTCTTATTTAATGAATGAAACCGATGTCCAACAATTCACGTAGTTGGACCTTTAACTCTGAAGTTCAATAGAGCCATTCGATATGGGGTTTTAGAAATGGGCTTTGTACAGTTCAAGATCAATAAAGAATTCAACTTCACGTTACGGGGTAGGCAAGGAAGTTCTTCGTGAAATACGTCGGAAAGTCAATAACAACAGAATATTATTCAAATTTGACGTGTCTTTATTCAAATCCATAACATGGATTAAGAAAACTTGACATCCGTAATAAACAAATGACTTCATGGCTTGATATGAAAATGTTTGATTACAATGGTTTGATTGCTTGAATTGAATAACGGGTTGCTTTAGAATATGAAAACTAACAACCTTACAAAAGCAATCAATTTGGCATGATGAGTAGTTAACCTTAAAATCACATCAAAAGCAAATATCTCTATAGAAATAAGGTTAACGGTAATGTGATAATGCCAACTGAATCAAACAAGATTTCTAAACAACAGATGTAATGAAAGTTTCTCTAACGGATTCTCCATAAATAGGTCAAAGTCTAATTTCCCGTAGTCAAGTTCAAACGTTGAGCGCAAAGCAAGAGATATAAAAGAATGGGTAGAACCAGATTATCTAGTAAGGTAATAACTTCGCAAGAATTTATAATTAACTAACCTGCATAACTAACCCGTTCGGGTTCCTCGCATTTTAATTGGGTCACGACAAACGCTCTTCCAAGAACCGCTTGACTTTGACTTTTCTCGGGACATCCTTTTTTGAGTCACCATTCACGCTTTGATCGGGTTTCGATATCGTATAATCTCGAAGCGATATGTCCTTCTTTTCCACAATTATAGCATACCTTGGAAGGCTTTGAAACAGTTTGACCTTATATGTCCTCCTCTCCACATCTGTAGAAGATCTAACCGGGCGATCGTTCTCTTCCCTAGAATTTGTTGATAGTCTTTGATGTTCTTTGACGCCGTCTTCCGTCATCGTTAAATCTTCTCTTTTAGATTGGACATCTCTTTCCATAATATCAACGCGTCGTGTAGCTTTTACCCACGCATCACTCATTCTCACTGTTCGCTTATTTCTTCTTTCACTTTCAGATTCCACTTTATCATCTTATACTCGCCAAAGAGTGCTTCATTCAAGCATCACGTGTCGGGTAACACTGGCTTGAATTGTTGCATCCTTTTGCTCCACGACTTTTCGCAATTCTTTAGCCTTTCTTTCTTCTAACTCATGAATACGATTTTGCAATTCTATATTTCGATCATAAAATACCTCTAATAAACTCTCTCGTGTACCTCTTCTTCCTCTTCTTCCTCACTCTCAAATTTGTTACCTCTGCGATTATCTCTAAAAGTCAACTATCAATTCTTCACTCACCACATGGATATCTCTAATTCCTTCTTCACTTTGACATCACATTATCCTCGTTGGCGATTAGAGGTGTCTCCACGATCTCATTCACTCCATTGTTAACGCTTCTCGTGACCATTCTAAAAAAACTATCATAAAACAAGGGTTAATTAAATAAATTAACAAATCACATAATACCCCTATAATATGACCAACCAACAAATAAGCTTAGGTAGGACACCTTGGCGAAGGATTTACTCGCCTCTCCTCCTAGTTTTATTCCCCGATCTCCGCGGAGATCATATCCCTAAGCTCGATACCAACCGTGACGCCCCCAAAATAGGTATACATCACCCATTCTCGAGTTGTCAATACATGAGTACGTAAACAACTACAACTTTATTATTACAACAATGGCGCGAGTTTAAATACAAATATTATCTTCTGATAATATTTATACTCACATAAATCCTCATCACATTTATTGATACATTATTTTACAAAAATGGTGAGGACTACTAAACAATCCTTTCTAAAACCTTCATTCCATACCCCACTAATTTTCATTATATTCTCTCCTCCCCGAGAAGAATGGAACAAAAAGGAAAAGGGTGAGCTCAACTAGCTCAAGAAAGAATATTATGACTAAGATAATATACAACAAATTATCGTTAGTCTTCAACAGGAAAAATTTAATAGAATACAATAGACAACAAATTTTCAATCAATATTCGGTAATGAAATAATAATTCATTAGAAGAGTTAAGTAGAGAATGCAAACTACTATCTTCTATGTATGAATTTAAAAGTTCATCGCTCATCTTTTATCCTCAACAACAATCAATATACATCCGAATCAAATATTCATCTTTGCACTACAGCCAAAGATATTCATCACTTAATCATGTTCATTTAAACACTGCTCATCTTTGCACTACTGAGCCAAAGATATTAATCACCGGCCATGTTCATCTCAACACTGCTCATCTTTGCACTACAAAAGAAAGATATTCTTCAAATCATTCATCTTTGCACTACTGGGCCAAAGATATTCAATAATATCATCATTTAAGATCGAGGATGATGAAAAATATTTTAAAAGAACGAATCCAAAGAAACAAAATGACAAGGATTAAGGATTAAGGATTCAGACTTTGTTTTATCCATGTCCAACAATACCTCAAAAATAATCATAGTGGTGTAAAATTCAAGAATGATCAAAACATGGATACAATCAAAGCTAGTATCCGAATAGATGTTTTGGACAAAAGAAAAATTTTCATTTTTCTTGAATAAAGTGCCATATATCGTGAATAGTCAGATATCGTGAATAGTCTTAGTATACGTAAATAGTAACTCAAACACCAAAAGATAGAAATTCCACAAAAAAAATATTTTCACGCTTACGTAATAGTACTTTCGTGAATAAGAATCGTGAATAAGTAACTCATGAATAAGTAACTCGTGAATAAGAACTCATGAATAGTAACCCCGACATGAAAAAGTTCCAAATTTGATAAAACTTCAGATCAACATTTCAAAGATAATGATATTGAAGAAATAATATCATTACGAAAAAATAATATCCCTTACCTCAAAGAATCAAGATTTTCGGAAGGAAAGGTCTCAAGTGATCTTTGAATGAAACTTGTCTTGAATAAAGAACTCTCAAAGTATCTAAATACTCACAAAATACGCTCAACAATATAGAGAGAGAAGAGAGAAAACTTTGTTTCGTGTGATTTTCAATTCTAACTTAGCCCTCTATTTATAGGAAAATGTTAGCCGTAGAAGCTGGACTTGACCACACTTTTGATGGCTTTTACCTGCTACTATTGCCACCCACCACATTTGAAATAAAATTCAGCACATTTCTTCACCAACCACAAGTGGGGCCCACTCAATTCTAGAATTTTCCACCAAAATCAATTATAAACCTAATTTCCTAAATCACCACCTCTTAAAATTCATAACAAATCATTCGTTCATTTTAACGGTTCAAAATTTGTGGACATATACTCAACTTATGTATGTATAACATATCCAAAAATTACAACGATCCAACGGTCGGATTAAAAATTATAACTCACACAATATATCGTAAAAATAATTTGATTTGATTTTTAATACCTCCATTCCACAAAATTACCGATAAAACACCTCAACATTAAATCATTCAATTATAACCACATAAAACAAATAAATCCATCATTTATAAATATTTTCTTATCATATAAATCAATAATTAATTATTCACAAATAATATTACGAATCACAATTATGACAACCAGTAGTTCCCTCAGAAAGAGGGCTTTCCGATAAGGATTTCTCCTTCTTGCCTTGCAATTAGGTGACCAAACCTCTCCTCGATGTAACTTTCTAGACATTGCCAATAATGCTATCTAATAATATTATTCAAATAATATGAATTATTGATCCGATAATGGAGATAATGCGGTGACAATTATTGAACAACAATAATATAAAATATCAACGCAATGAATTATTGAATCAATAAAATAAAATATTGAATAATAATTCACCGTGAAAATTATTGAGTAGTTCCTTCTTCGTAAGGATCAATAATTCAACAATACATCGCAATACCGCAAAGCTATTTGTGCAACCACAGCCAGACATCGTATTTTAACCACCGGTATTCCAACAAATTCTTAATTGATAACAACTACGCCGTTATTTTTAACCAACTTATATTTGTCGTTTTCTTCATCCAATCGCTTTCACATGGGGCCCACATATGGCTTTACTTCGTCGCATTTAATATTCCCAGGCGATTTAATATTCCACGACCAAACGAATATTCCCCGACAAAAATGAATATTTTATAACCACTTGCTTATTTTGAAATATTTGCGTATTTAACCCTTAACTATCCACATTAATCAAATCAACCCTTACTATTTCAAAATAATAAATAAAGGAAATTCCTTTTATTTAAAAAATTTTCGGTCTTACAAAAAGGTTTTTCATCATCATTATCGCCGAGACTCACTTTTAATAAATATTCCACATCATCGAATCACCCCGCTACTACTACCGAGGATATTCTTTAGTATCACGACCACAATTATCCATGCACTTCGGGCCAAGAATATTTGTGTATTCATTAATGGTCATGATCATGCCAACAACTCATCCATCAATGCACTACTACGATGAAGACTTTTACCATATTATTTGTAATATTACTACCATGATTACACCGAAATAATCCCACAGGTCATAATCATACCAAGTCCATTTATACACTACAGCCCACGATGACTTTCAACATAATATAAACATGAGGATGATGACAATGATATAAGAATTGATAAAATAAGTCCAAGAATTAATTTGTCCAAGAACTACTAATGTCCAAATTGTCAACATGATCTTGCTTTGTAGAGTAAAATTCAAGAATGATCGGGAAGAATATTTCCATGAAAAAGATCTTTAGATGAAGCCTTGAAATATCAAGGATATTCCACTAATTTCATGGAGTATAAAGTCAAAACTTTAACCAACCGAGTATAATAAAGAATGGAATAATAAAAGAAATCACCATGCATGCGGTGCTTAGCATAGGCAGTTATTCCAATGTAATACTAAATAACGGAACTGTGTCAAAGTGAAATTGCATCAACAGGATGTTCCAATGTAATAATAAAGAATGAAATAATAATGAAATCACCATGCATGCGGTACTTGCGTAGGCGAGTTATTCCAACGAGAATACTAATAAGGACGGAATCGTCCGCGTAAAATGCATGTAGAACGTGATATTCCAATGAATAATAATAAAGACGGAACCAGTCCCACAGAAACCATGATGACGTGGATATTCCAATGTAGATAATAATAGAGACGGAATCGGTCCCAAGTAAAATGCATAAACGGGATATTCCAAATGAATAATAAAAAGCGGAATAATAGAAGAATGTCACCAAGTATAGGGTAGTCATGTATACCGGGTTATTCCAAAGAAACAATAAAGAATGGAATAACAATGCTTCTCTTCATGTGAATAAGAAAGAATAACACCCCTTACGAATACAACAAATAATATTTCATACCTTAAGAAGAAAAGTTCGATATATAAGTAGTGAAGTATCGAATACTTTCTTCTTTCTCTATATAGTTTATCTCTAGAGTTCAATTGAATTAAGTAAGAAAATAATGAAGAATGAGCTTCTATTTATAGAAAAATGGATCGCATAAGTAACTATCTCATTTAACGGTCCAGATTGATTTACTTTAATCTAACGGTCCATATTTAAAGCAAAATCTTTTAAATAAAATATAATATATTCTATTTATAATCTAATAAAACGAATAACTTTATAAAAGATTATACTATGCAAACCTTATCGCAGTACTTATCTGAATACTATGCATAATAAAATATAATATATTCTAATTATTGTCTAATAAAATGTATAGCTTTATAAAAATATTCTATTTTATATAAAAAGATTTTACTACGCAAAACACTATGCAGACACTATGCGTAATAGAATATAATATATTCTATTTATAGAATAACTTTATAAAAGTATTACATTTTATATAAAAGATTTTCTCAGATTATTACATTAATAATACCAACAAAACCGAGTGACTTATCACGTAAGCATCAATAATCAATCTGGTGTACTTCTTATGCAACCACGCGACATTCTTGTCTTTTAACACCGGGTGTTTCAACAGATTAACGGTAAAAACTTCCACTGTTATTTTCATAAAGTATTTTTGTCGTTTTTCTCGATCCGATAATAATTTCGTTTGTGGGGTCCACCAATGATTGTCTTGGTTATACGAATATTCCTGTTAAAGCGAATATTCCCCGACCAATCGAATATTATATAACAACTTGCGTGCTTTTGCAAAATTTATAAATATTACCTGAACTATAACATTATATCAATTTCACTCCATAATATTCAAAAATAATATTTATAGAAAATTCATCTTTATTCAAAAAGTTGGGGTTTTACATGTAGTATAATAATAAATTGCAAGAATTTAATTTTCTTAAATCTCAATTGGTTAGAGCCTCGTCGATATAACGTGTTATAAAACTTTTAAGAAACGTGTTGAAGCGCCGTCTTTATAATTCTTTGCGTAAATTTAGAGAGAATAAGTAAGAGAAAAGAGAAATTCTTCCTAGGCGAATTCTAAATATTCATTCAAAGATGACATGTCTTTATATAAAAAGACAGAGTCAAGGGAAGGAAGGAGAATTCAAGAGAGGAAGAGTAGAGGAGAAGGAAGAGTACACATGGGTTCCTTCCTCAGGAGGGAATCTTGTGTATAACATATTGTAATTAATTAATTTCCAAAGAAGTCATGAAGTGGATAAGATGCATGGGGAGTTGTTTTCATGATAAAATAAAATACTCTCCTATTCCGTATTATTGATTTTTGAAAATTAATTTAATTTTTTTTTAAATTTAAAATTAAATTAACAAAATTCTTTTAATTTTAATTAATATAATAATAAATATAGTAAATTAAAGTATTATTCAATTGCAAATTTTATTATTTTATAAATTTTAATGAGTCATCTCAATTTTAAGTTTGAAAATATCTCAAATTGACTTTTAAAAATCAATAATAATCCTATAATTTAAAACGAAGGAAGTATATCTCAAATTTTCATTATTAAATGATGCATGAAAAATTGCAAATAATTTTGTACGTATCCATCTTGAAAAATATAACACCTCCCTTCTAAAATTAAAGATATAATTTAATTTTTTAAAATTCAAACGACGGACGTATTAAATTTTAAATTAATGTGAATTTATTTAATTTTATTTTATATAATCATTATAATATAGTATCGTATATAATAAAACAATTTAATCATAAAAATTATTTTATCTAAATTTTTATGAAGTTTGACTTTAAAAAATCAAATTATTTCTCTAATTTTAAAAAGAAAGAACTAATTAATTAGTAAGATCCTGTTCTACGGAAGCTATCTGTCGGCGGCTTTTTGACGGTGACAATATAAGAATTTTCATGATTAAATATTCCAAAATTGATGCACGCACGCGTCAGCTTTCGTATGTGGTTACCAGTTACCACTACATAAAATCTTGTCCCAATTAAGCTGTTTACTAATTAAACAATAGAAACATACATACAACATCTGCAACTGGTGGTCGTCTCAGCAAATTATAGAAAAAAATGGTTTAGCCAACATTAATACAAGTGGATCAATATTTATTTTTCATGTCACTCTCAAGTATTTTTAAATTTAAAATTGATACAGCCAAAGAATATGGTTAAATTATTATGCTTTATGTAAACATAATTTGAAAGTTAATGTATCAACAAAAATGAAATAAAAATCCTTGAATTTACAAGCGCGATAAATAACTCACAAAAAGAACGAAAGATTATAATCTCTATTAATTAAAATTTAATGGCTCACAAGCCTTAATAAGCGTATTTATAATCTTAAACAACTTAACATCAATTAGGATCAAAAAAATTAAAAAAACGATAATTAAAAATAACAATCCAAGTTTGACCAAACTTTGAGTGATGATAAGATTGCTTTAAATAAGTTTTTTGGGCATAAAACGGAATACATCATGCATGTAGGCTATGAGTCTTGTAAAGCTCGCTCTTAGTTTCGTTTTGATATATAATGAGTCATGTAATTTTTTCTAGAACAAAAGTTATGTCATTTTAAAGTTGTTCCGACCCGGAAAGTTATTCCATGTTCGAATTGGACTTTTTTGCCACATTAAAAAATAATATTAATTTATTTAATTTAGACTGTACAATTATAAAAATTATAAATATTTAAAAGTCAAATAAATTACATTAATTTTAAATTTGAAAAGTCAAAATTTATTTTATATTTTGAAACGGATAAAATATTTCATTTGAGTTTTTATAGTTTCATTTTCGTTGTTAGTCTCGACTCTTGAACATAAAAATAATATATTTTAAAACGAAAAAATATTTCACTCGAGATTATTATAGTTTTCTTTTTCACTACCGGTCTTGAGCACAAGTAATATTGTCACTCAATAAGTGTTCACGGGCGCATATATATATATATATATATATATATATATATATATATATATATATATATATATATATATATATATATATAATCCGAATATTTAGTTTACTCCTTATTCAACCTACATTGTATACTTTTATTTACGCCTCTGTTTACGAATTTTAAAATGAATGAGAAAAAGAAAGAAATGGATTTGAAAATTTAAGTTTTCTTTCCAATTCTTATGTTTTTGAGTTTTTAATAAACGGAAAAGAAAAGAAATGGATAGAAAACTTGGCCACTTTTTTCGCTTAAAGTTTTCCAATTCAAAATTGGCATGATTTGACGGAAAAAGAAATTAGAATAAGTAATATTTTATAATTCCCATATTATCCTCAATTTTTAATATAATAAATTTTAAATTACAACTCATGTCCTCAATTTTAAATTTTCTATCCTTTTCCATTAAAAACTCAGAAACAAGACAAAAGAAAACTTTAAATTTTCTATTCATTTCTTTTCTGTTCTAATTTAAGTTTTTTATTCTTTTCTTTTCTGTTCAAAACTCAGAAACAGAGCGTTAGTGATGGACCAGACGACGGTTGAAATTTTATTTGCACACTTCCATTTAGTGATGGACCGGGCAACCCCTTATCCAACATAATTTTATTTATTACTTAGGTCAATATTAGAAACTAAACAATTAATGATTACTTGAAATTCTCAAGCGACTTATATTAAGGGACAAAAACACTTCTATAAAACGTCTTATATTAAGGGACGAATGAACTACATGAATCATTACCATATATATATATAAGGTAGCCTTGACCAAGGCTAATGCTACTTAACAAAATTACGTAATTTTGTATAAAACTTAAAAATTTTAAAAATAAAAAACTTAATCTTAAAAGATAAATCTATATCATTTTTGTTAAGTAGACTTAATCAAGCTTAGCTAAAATATTTTCCATATCTATATATCATTACACATGCATTAATTGAGATTAATGTTATACATTATGGCATTACATAATCTATCAAGGAGGGATCCGGAGCAACAATTAAGTGATGCGCATCAATTAACAAACAACAGAAACAAGTGTGAAAACGCTGCGCAATTAGCTGATTAATTTCCTCAAATCTATACTACCATGCACCATGCATGCTCTTAATTAATAAAACTAATCAGTCCTTAATTTGATCATCCGGGTTTATGAGATCATGCACAAAACCTATGCGTATATATCCATGTCAAGAAGAAACAAGCTAAGCATTGATCACTTCTAACTAATTAATTATTTACAAAACTAAATCCAGAAGAAACAATTAAGCTAAGTATTCACTTCTAACAATTAAGCTTAGAACATCTTCTTCTTCTTCTTCTTCTTCTTCTTCTTTCTGCCTCCGAGATGCAGTTAGCCTATTCACCAATATGTCTAGGGCTTCCTTCATCCACCAATGAGGACAAACTTCTTTAGCTTCAGCCACATTCATCTACACACAATTAAATAATAATAATAATTAATTAGTACTCAATCGATCAGTAAATTAATATATATATATATATATATATATATATATATAAAAAATATATAAATGCAACAATACATACCCATACTCTTTGGCGCGTATTTTTTTCTGGCCAAAGATCAAGTTGCTCAGTGACTAATAAAGGGAACATGCAGCCCTCGTGGTATATTTCGCGGCTTTTGCTTTTGTAGCACCATTTACCTAATTCATGCTGCAAATAAATTAATTAAGATTAATTTAATTACCGATGGTTATATAGAATCGTCATCTTTGAATTTATTAAGCTAGCGTTGGTATATATGTCGATTAATTAATTAATAGTACTGAAATTAAAACAAATGCTTATGCAACTAAGCATAGTATATACTACGCACGTACGTACTAACCTCAACATAGCCACGAACCCCGGCTTCTTCAAGGGATTCCCGAGAGGCTGCTTCTTCTACGGATTCATCAACTTCCCAACCTCCCTGCACGACGTTATTATAAATCACATATATGTATGTACATACAAAATGATCAGTTACTAATAAAGAATTATTAAGCAAAGCAATAGATTGAGGAGAAACAACAATGTCTTATGTAATTATTTCATGGAATATATATATAGTGGATTAATTAATCTCTTTTACTTCCTCTTTTTGTTACCTAATATGATTTAAGCAATCAATAGCTAGCTAGCTAGGTAGTCTCTACATATACTATATAATATGCATGCTTATTCAAAAAGGGCAGGCATATATGTATCATGCTTGTGTTTCTTGAATTCTCAATAAGTATGAATTCTCAACATGTATATATATAATAGCTAGCTAGGTTGCTATATATATAATATTAATTCATTGTTAATTGGTTACCTTAGGAAACATCATTCCTTGACCTTTCTGTGAACTGATCACAAGGACTTCCAATTCATCATCATCAATAGCGATGCCATCCTTGCCATTTTTATATCTATATGGAATACATCTGTGCGCACAGTTTGGAATTAATCCATCTGATTTCAGTTAATTATATATAAAAATAATTGAAAAGAAATCGATATGATCTTGAAAATTTAAACAACAAGAGAGATTTGTCAAGAAATATACTATCTAGTTATAATGGGAAATAATTAGGAATTCCAAAGAGGAGATGGAATAAGTTGGAAGTATGTATACTAACCCTACAACAAGGCGGCGATCTTTGTTGTATTTCTGTAAATGCCTTCCTGTTCGAGAAACCAAACACAACATTCTCTCTATCGAAATGAACTACGTGAATACGGGTACCAACTCCCAGCTGATGAAGATATATGTATGTATATGTATATATTTACATACAGAAGCCTATCTATCTGTCTAGCTAGATTGTTAATAATATATGTACTCCTATATATATGGAACAAAAAGTTTCAATCAATCAAAACTCTCAAGGAGAAAGCTGAAGATTAATTGTTAGCTAGGATGAAATCGATCGAGATATCTCATTGATCAGGTCTCTAGATCTCTCTCTATCTCTATATATAGAGGGGGAGTAAGTGTATATATATATATATATATATATATATATATGGTTAATTTATGCGTATATATATGTGCAATGTTTGACGAGGCCCTTATTTAGTACAAGACGTGAAGAAAACAAAAAAGGTGGGCGTTAAAAAGTGCATTACATTAGTGTTTGTTTGGAGAGAGGGAATGCTGTCCAACAACTAACCCTGTCCCCGTGGATAAACAATTAAATTACTTAATAAAGTCCATGACATGTTTCTATATTATACTCATTAGATTTTCATAATAAATACTATAAAGTTTGATTTTAATTTGTAAATAATATTAATTTGTTTACCAAAATTTGTACTATTTCTAGTATAAATTTTTATTATCACGTAAGTACTCCTAAACTAACCTAATTAATTATATGAATAAATATATAAGAGAAAAAAAGAATCTTTTATATTTGTAACAATTAATTTCAATAGAAAACATAAATACATTTTATAAAATACTCTAATAATTTAATTTAAATAATGGACCCGGCCGCACGCCGCGTTGACGACTCAAATACGTCGCCTAGCTAGCTATTCTAATTTCTAATATCCGAGAGGACCAAACGAAACCACTTGTCTCTTTTTTTCTTTTTTCTTTTTTCTTTTTTGTTTCTAAGAAATCTCTTTTTCTATTAATTTGTTTAGTACAGACTACAGACTACTAATTTCTCTTTTCTTATTGATCTTCAAATGTTAGCTAGTTTGACATGTTTTTTCATACTTCAAATTTTAGTTAATATAATGATATATAAATAATAAAAACGATTAATTAAAAGAGTGTAATTAATTATAAAATTAATTTGTTTATATATATCAAATTTTATTTAAACATATCTCCAGTTAATTATCAAAACTCATTTATTTTGTATTTAACTACTGCTTGAGTGCTATAGTCGTTATTTAAACATATCTCCATGATCACATCTAATTTGCAGAAAATGTAGTTGCACTCTTAAATGTCTTCAATCCTAAATGTCCATGTATGTATATATATATATATTGCATGATCATATCACTCTATTTTTTACTCTCACAGTTAATTTGCGGTTTCTTTTAATTTCTCCTCTTTCTCATTCTAACGTCTGTGTCTAAGTTTTTGTTTTTTATTTTTTTTCCATTTGTAATTTTATTTATCGCATATATAATTTTATTTTCAATTTTGCTTTTCTTCTGTATTTTTTTTTTGCTCGTGCGTGCGTGGAGACTAATTTCAAAATAAAGCTAATGAGATATTATGAACCACAGTACACCATCAGTCAATATCTCTATCCATTAATGTGATAATAGTTACAATATTAAGATTCCTTGACATTCATTTTATTGAGACAATATATTCCATGGATTTTCTTTAGTCAATGAATTAAGGGATATATATATAGCATGTCTTTTTCCCCTAATTATGATTAGGATGATCACAACTTAATTAACTACAACTGGAACAATATATTCAAAGCTTCCGATTATCATTCTGAATGAGCTACTAATTGTCAATTAAGAGGTCCTTAATTATTGTTAGGAATAACGACGACTATTATGTTGTAGAATCAAACATGATGGAGCGAGTCTAGTTATTATTTTTGTGTTTCTTTAATTAATTAATTTTTAATTTCTTTTTTTTCCCAAAAAATTAAGATAAGACTTTCATTTCTAAGAAATAGACAAAAAGTTAAATAAACTAATTAAGATAGCAAAGATAATCTCTTTTATGACCGATATATAAACGAATTAAGTATAGTTAGGAGACCATTTAACTTGACAGATCTCATCTCTTCCACTTAAGTAATGGTGGAAGAAAATATATAGGAGAAGTTCTTAAAATTTAGACTTCATTAATTCTTAATTTCACTTGGAAAAAGGAGGAGCTAGCTGATTATATTGTGAAATAAATTAAAACAAGGCCGAACATGCGTGCATTTCCTAATTTAATTTTTCTTCTCTAGCTTATATTTTATTTGTATTTTATCTAAATTATATTTCCCCGGAAAAGAGAATTCTTCTTAATTGAGCTCTCATTGTAGAATTAAGGAATTGAACACATGAAGTAAGTACATATATAATCGTCATATATAACTTTTTATTCATAATTTCCTCGTATCTTCTCACCTTAAACTTGAATTCTTCCTTTTCTCTTTTGTTAGTCAAGTATTTTAGTTGGAATACTTATATGTAGATCGTTAATAGCAGGATCTTCTGCCACGTCCCCAATTACGTAAGGCGCGATCCCCGCATTAAAGAAACACGATAAACACTACAAGTTTGTGGCGGTTAAAATCGGGGATAAACTTCGAGCGTGAGAGTCGATATCACGTGTTCGCGAGGTTAAACAATGGAGGAATATAATGTCAGTGTCTTGAGAGAGAAATAATAATTCTACGTGTATATGTGATTATGAATGAAGAAGTGTATGAGCGTCACCTCTTTGTGAAGACTTCTTGCTAAGTTATACTCTCTTTTGCGGATTCTTGTACCCACTACTACTACGACACACCCTTTTTTGATCGATGGGTTCTGCCATTGCATATAGTTTATCCACCTGCTTTTGGTCACTTTATTACTACTGGCCGTAGGTTATGATCCCATCCACATTAATGCATGGCGGGTTCTCTAGTCAACCGTATGCGCTTTTTCATCATTACAAATCAAAGATGTAGATATTTAAATATATGATGGGTTAAATAATTGATTGGGTCCGATCTTTAGAAGGACTTAATAAAGATAATAAAAGTGACTAGATCCATAATGTCAACACCCAATAATGAAGACTCGATGGACTAATCAATATATAGCCCGAATCCATTCGGTCCATAGGAGAAATATCACGACCCGACATTGCTTCTAGTTTTTATTAAGCGGGGAGGTTTAATAGAAACTATAAATGGCATCGGTTCAGGACAAAAGGAACTAATATAAGACCAATGAAGGCCCAAAATACGGCTTACCGAAGCCCATATGGTGAATATCAAATGGCAACATCAATTAAGATTGGAAGTCCATTTAAAGAGCCCGCTTCAGCCGAACATACAACAACAAATATTTCACCGCCTCTCGAACAACCCAAACCTTCGCCACAAAAACCATTCTCTTCTGAATCTAGGCCCGAAGCTGTGGCGACATCGATGATCATCGGTTCGTGAATAATTCCATCATGGGCCCGATGGGTGAAGGAGTGATATACCGGACTAAAGGAAGTTGAGATTTGACCATCAATCTGAATCGATCGATTAATATTGGTCATCTGCGAGTAAACACTTGTCTTCGTGTGTTTTAGCCCCAAATCTGAAAAGCCGAAAAGGATCTAGAAGATAATCTTAGAAGAGAATCTGAGAAGATAGTCTTGAAGGAATACAGAAGATAATCTGAAGAGAATCTTAGAGAAGGGAATCTGAGAGGAAAAAGCCATTTTTGAAGTCTATGTTTGGCAAAAGGAAAGAAGCAACCTTGACATTGTTCTTCTACCGACAATGAATGCCTTCTAAGGATATCGACAAGGTCGAAGAAGAACTGAAAAGCGACCAGGGCCACTCATCATTGGTCATCAACGATATAAATGCCGATCTGTCGAGCTAAAGGATCAAAGCATCTGGTACATCGTCGGAAGCTCGAAGAAGAGCTCAAAGAGCTTGAGCCCTTAGAGATTTAGGGTCCTTGTTTGATAGAAGACTTTAAATAAGGAGATCTGGTGAATCTGAGAAAATCCATGAAATTTGAACAATAAGATCGTCCATATGTATGCCAAAGGATATGAAATCTGCCAAGTAAAGGCAAGAAAAAGCTCGGGCGAGTAGATCCATCTCTTCAGACTCTTTAGATGGTGACGATGACAAGGAAGAAGCTGAAGATGACCTCTCCTTATCTTTAATTTAGTAGAACTTTCGTAAAAATTCTAACTTGTTGTGAGCAGTTAATATTTAAAATATCAACTTCATGCCTTATTACTTACGAATGAACATTTCTTGTCGATAATTCAATATCAATTAATCTGTATGAACTTAACTTAGGACATGAACTAGATAAGGCGTATAACAGTTAATTTATGAAATGAAGTGAACTGAATTTAATGGATAGAATTTAATGAACAGTATTGAATGAACTGAACTCAACACTTGAACAAAATAAAGTAATGTATACTTATCGTTTTCGAAGTGTGAGATCGGTCATGTGTGAGGTGAATTTGGATGATCCTCCTTGCACCATCGAAATCTTGCTTACCACTCGGGGTAGAACAAGTATATAAGGACCAAGATATAAGGATCAAGATATAAGGATCAATAGTGACCATTGACTTACCACCCTGATAAGATCAATATAGGATCATAAGGACCTTGGGCTACCATCGAATGGCCAGCGAGTCCTACCATACCTCCTTACACCATAGTGACCTTAGGACAAATAGGACCAGGATCAATAGTGACCATTGACTTACCACCCTGATAAGATCAATATAGGATCATAAGGACCTTGGGCTACCATCGAATGGCCAACGAGTCCTACCATACCTCCTTACACCATAGTGACCTTAGGACAAATAGGACCAGGATCAATAGTGCAAAAGTGAATGTGGATGAGCCACCGAAAATCATCTGTCTTGACTCCACGGTTCTTTCATGAATATCCCTGCCGAAGTGCTTTATAGGCCAACAACTTCGGGTCAAATGATCGCCACAGATGTCTTTGTGAATTTCCCGAAGAACATACTCTGCTTCGGATGGAACCAAATGTTTGAGTAATGATGACGAAAAAGGTCCTTCGATAAAGATTCTCATCAATGAGAACAAAGTTGACACTCTTGTAATTGGTTTTCTTTGCCAGCACCTGATCCGAAGGAAAGACGCCATCTGCCATCAAAGTTATAAGCATCTATAGTGGCCAACTTCGATAATGCATCAGCAACGGAATTGTTATTGTGATCGACCCCTTGATAGCCTGCTGTACTGATGTCCAAAATAGAATATCCATCTGCATGCAATGTCCACGAGCTCGCTTCTTTGAAGAAGCTATGACGGCTTTGTCAGTTCCTCGGCTTCTCTTTAACTATTATTAACTTGAGAAAGAATTATCCGACCATAATGTCAACCGACTTTTGGAAATATTTACCAAGTGTTCGAATTTCCAAGAGTGCGGCTTATTGATCTGCTTTGGTGACGAGTCCTTGTTGCATGAGAACACTCAAAGGCGATACCTTTTTGCATTCTCGGGTGAAAATATTCTTGAATTGCTCCTCATCCGTTTGTGCCGTAGTCCCGAGAACCCCTAGGATGAGGTATCCTCTTCTTGGATGCTTAGGAATATGGGTGCATTTTGTGTCTTTGAATCTGAACTGATAGTCTTAGGCAGGCATCTCCGAAGAAAAGTATCTACTGGTGCGGTGTGCCCCAATGGACTCTCTAAGTGTGATTTACGGATATACTTGGTGAAACTCTCCGTCGCGGTGATGAGGATACTCAAGCGGTATGCCTTATTTGTGATTCCGAGTGCGTACTCCCTCGGATCGGTCTCTTCGTCTGCTGCGACCATAATCTCGGCAAATGAGGCGGCGGGATACCCTCTTGGTCAATCGAGAAAATGGTTGTTGGGACTTCATCTACTCTGTTTGACCATCATCCGAAGACCAATAGGGGCGATTACCTCTTCGATCAAACGAGAAATGGTTATTGGGTCTTCATCTACTCTCTGCTTCGACCATCATCTTTATCGGCTGACCACTTCTTGGTCTTGAATTATGGGCGGGGTGCCTTTTACTTGCCTTCGATCGCGATCCTGCTCTTTATCGACAACAAAGACCAACCATCTTGGGCTTTCTTAGTGGGATCTCGAGCGAGAACCCCCGATTGGTGCCATAACTTCCGATGTAGAACAAGCCGGAAATATTGTGATTGATAGCTCAAGAACACTAGAAAAGCCCTCCTTCTGCGCTTGATGTTAACGCCGGGATCTTCTCGCCACGTCCCAATCACGTAAGAGCATACGATCTGCCGCACAAGAAACACGATAAACACCACAAGCTTGACGCGGTTTAAATCGGGGATAGCTTTCGGCGTGAGAGTCGATTATACGTGTTCACAAGGTTAAACAATGGAGGAATATAATGTCTAGTGTCTTGAGAGAGAAATAATTCTTCTGTGTATATGTGATTATGAATGAAGAAGTGTATGAGCGTCACCTCTTTGTGAAGACTTCCTTGCTAAGTTATACTCTCTTTGCTTGGATTCTTTGTACCCACTACTACTACGACACACCCTTTGATCGATGGGTTTCTGCCCGATTGCATGTAGTTTATCCATTGCTTTTGGTTCTTTATTACTACTGCCACCGTAGGTTATGATCCCATCCACATTAATGCATGGCGGGTTCTCTAGTCAACCGTCGTGCTTTTTCATCATTACAAATCAAAGATGTAGATATTTAAATATATGATGGAATCGACCCACCGATTGGGTCCGAAATCTTTAGAAGGACTTAATAAAGATAATAAAAGTATTAGATCCAATAATGTCAACACCCAATAATGAAAACTCAATGGACTAACTGAATATGTAGGCCCAATCCATTCGGTCTAATAGAAAAAATATCACGACCCAACATAGACCTAATTTTTATCTATTGAACAGTAGTGCAAAAGATGAGAACTGAAAGGAAAGGGTAAACAATTAAAAAAAAATGAAAAAAGGAAGAAGTCGTAATCCTAAGCAAGACATATATATATATATTGAGTGGCACGTACGTGCGTTTGAAATGGTCGAACTCACGTGCGGTGGAAAATCTTTTTGCTATCGCCCACCTGCCCTCAACATGACAAGGTTAATTTTGGGTCTTACTTTTACTACCACCTTTTATATACAAATATATATACATATACGATTAAAATCTAAAATAAATTTTAAAAAGAAAATCGAAAGAGCGAACCGTTGCCTTTTGGTGTTTATAAGCGACAGTTTGATCCGTCGTCATAAATACGTAATCTTTTGACGACGTAATTGAACCGTCAATCGTCATAAACCTTGAAAACATTTGTTAATCTTCGATTCGCTTTTAAGCGTCTCCGTATATATATATATATATATATATATATATATATATATATATATATATTTTGCCTACTACGTTAGTCCTGTGTTCTGTTTCTTTACATATTCCCAAATATAATGCACTTATATACCGGTAGTTATACTATATATTCTCTTTAATTCGCAGTCTTTCTATCTATATAAATATCAATCTATATAATCGATCGAGAGAGGGTAGGAAAATATGGAGAAAGACTGCGGTGTTGACACTTTCATGCACGCACGCATGAATATACATTGCATATATATATACTCCAAAATGGAGTGGACCTTTCTTAAACTACTACTACTGCTACTACTACCATTCGTCTACATGATGTCTGGTCTGCCAATAACTCTTAATTAATTCATCATCTCTCACACACAAACAAACATATAGATCTAGAGAATGAATGGTTTGAATAAATATACAATTAGCAAGCTTGGAGCGCGTGCATATTGGACGACTAAATCATGATGCATTCATGCATGTGGGGTCACATCAATATCAAGGTGCTGACTCGATCTTTAATTAATAGAATTTTTACGTAGATAGTTCTAGGCATCACATCAACCGTCGCCATTGACATTTGGCCGTCACCAATGAGCTCACTGACGACGACACTATAGTGACGGCAGTAACTATCGGCAATGACAGTTTTTTTTGTAGTTAACAAGCTTGGAGCGCGTGCCTATTGGACGACTAAATCATGATGCATGCTTGCTGATTTAGAAATTAATTAGAACTAGTGATGATCGAACATGTGGGGTCACATCAATATCAAGGTGCTGACTCGATCTTTAATTAATCGAATTTTTACGTAGATAGTTCTAGGCATCATAATTTTTTTAAATTGTCTATTCGTTTCAAATTATAAATTTTTAAGCGTGTTTTTTGAAATTTCTTTTACAGACATGAACCTGCAATATTTCTATATATATGAAAACTCTCTACATCGTCGACAGAATTATTAGGAATTTATAGTACTTACAAAAAACATTTATTCACTTTATATTCGTTCCTTCTGCATTGCATGGTTTTTGAGATTAATTAATATTACCCTTCATTTTCACTTTTGATACACTCTAGAATGCACCTATTTGTACTAATCAAGTCCCTCGTCTTTTAATTGTATGATTTTAGGTTCTTAAAACCTTTATTTCATTTTACTAATTTTATCATATATATCCCCCTCCCCCATTTACTCAGATTTAGTTGAGAATCAACGTATGAGGCATACAATTGATGACCATCTTAATTAGGGGCAATGGAGGGATTAATATAAGCAAGATAATATAGTTGTTTTCCCCCCTTTGTCACCTCACCTTAGTTAATTCAACCCATATATATGCTTTCATAATGGAGACCACATTGAACCCCCTAACCCCCGGCGCGCCGACAATGAACCTATATATATATATATATATATATATATATATATATATATATATATATATATATATATATACTAGTAAATCTTAACACAAGTCTTAATGGAGGCTTTTGAATGGAGTACGTAGTTCTTACTCAAAAATTCTAATTATGACGACCATGCACACTACACAACTTAAATCCAAGATTCCATAGACCATATACAGTTACGGAGATACTCCAGGTACGTAGACTAGTTAATGCAGGCATGCTTTCAGGAATAAATTTGGAGGGAGAACTAGCTTATTTGTGCAAGTTTCCAGATGGATTCTATAGCTCCCTTTTGTTTACAATTCCCAATAACCATATTTTGCACCTCATCTCTTGTTGATTTAATCTAGCTACCAATGAGGATATAATGAGTATATGCAGCCACAACATGCACAAGTACGTACAGCAGACGACTTATAATTTTCTAGTCTCGTCCGTGGACCATGGCCTATATATCTATCTGTGACAAAAAATATACTACTATAAATAAAATCGTAGGCATGATAGTTGACTGGTTGAGACGTACTTAATATATATATATAGGGATTAATCCACAAAGAAATAGGTTATTGAGGAATGGCACCTTTTTTTTAAATTCTTCTGACCTGTGGCGAACTTTATTATAGTTTTTTTTTATAAGCCTCACAGGGTTGTGGCAATTTTGGTAAAAGGTTATTGTTCCTAAATAACCGGTCATGTGGATGAAGACCCATATATATATATATATATATATATATATACTGCATGCTTTGTTTCTAAATTAATGGTATTTTTGGATAGGGTGATGAGCATTCAATCCACTTGTAGACAATAGAAGCTTTTTTTTATATCCATTTGTGAAGAAGAAGCACGAGTGTTGTGTGGAATCAAATGATAATGACAAGACTGCTAATTATACATCTAATTAATCTAATAGATTAGGTATGTTTGTAGTAGTCAATCAACGTTATCAACACTGCTAATAATACATACGTTGGGCTAATAATTAATCTCATCTAATTATTTCTCTTAAGCTAATCATGGGCTGAGCCTGCTGTAATACGTAGTAGGAGTACCTCTAAATTTCAAGTTCCAAATGCTAAATTTTCATCATTAATCCAAGACTCTCGAAGGAAAAAAAAACAGCAGAGTCCCAAAGGCCAAAACTACCCCCTTCCACTTAAATTGAGAGTCCCGCCGCAAACTGTAAGTAAAAAGATTTACTACTTTTTTTAAAGAGATTAAATTTTGTATAATGTTTCAAATTTACCTTTTCTTAAATGTAATTAAACATCACTTCATTTAATATTATTATTATTTAGTTGAATTATAGGAAATTAATTATAAGGGATTGTTCAGGTATTTTGGGGGCCACATACCTACAAGGTTTTTCAGACTACCGAGCGTAGTAGTTGCGGATGTCTTTGTCAAAAAAAAACAATTGACTCATCAAAAAATCTTACTTGATTTTCCCCATTGATTCATCAAAAAAAAAATCCCAAATCTTCCTATTCACAACGAACTATTATACGAAAGGCATGGGAGATTAAATGGTTCGTCATCTAATGATGAGTCCAATTTAGTACTGTGTTTAGTGTTTTGTTTAATACAAGATATATATATATATATATATATATATATATATATATATATATGGGGACGGATTTATAGTCAACGTTATCAATTTAAGGTTATTCTTACAACACACCCTGAGCGTTCATCCGATGATTTAACGGTTTTTTAGATGTCCCGTCTGCAATTTAGTTTCCAGTATTCTGCAGTTTAATACTGCGAACGAGACAAATGTCCAAAATACGTCCAAAATACCTTCCTTGTAAAAGTCTCTTATCCGCAGTATTAAATTACAGACGTTAAGTATAGGTGGCCAACGACGTCCTAATGGCCAAATTAATTTTTTTTTTATTTTCTAGGCTCTACATTATTAAACTTGTCAAATAAACTCAAACTATATTTACCTTTCAACTACTAATTTATTTGTTTTCATAGGCTTGGCATGCATACAAATATAGCGAAAAGCCTATTAAGACATAAATTAGTAGGTGAAAGGTAAATATAGTGAGAGTTTTAAGTTTATTTGGCATCCGCAGTTTAATGTTACAGAATCTAGAAAATTTAAAAAAAAAATTGAATTTGGTCAAAAATACTTAGCGTCCGCAGTTTAATATTGTGAAATACTATAAATTAAACTGCAGACGGAACCTCTATTAAACCGTTAGATCATCGGATGGATGCTCACAATGTGTTGTAAGAATAACTTTAAATTGACATTGTTTACTATAGATCCCCATATATATATATATATATATATATATATATATATATATATATTTGCTCTTACTTCTATCAATGAGGAATTGCTTTGTTTTGTAGAGGAAAGGGATTCATAAAATTTTAAAGGAGGCCATTATTTTTTTTAATATCTAGCCCACAAAACCTTTTGTAGGCAGTAGGCCTTTCCAATTTAATAACAGGCCGACTTCTTTTCCAATCGACTCGTATTTGTTTCTTAGTAAAAGTATGCCATCCATCAGTTGGATTTAGAGCAGTTTTTCCATTGTAACATTGGGCTTATGCATTCTTTCCCTCACTTGTTAAGGTCTAAACTATCTAAATTATAACATTGGGCTTATGCATTTGCTTAGTTCATTGGTACTCCACTAGCTATTCATTGGTAGGATTATGATACTCCCTCAGTTTCATAATTATTGTTAACTTTTTAAAGTCAATTTAACACATTTTTAAATTTAAAATTGGCATAAATTCTTTTGATTTTAATCAGTACAATGATAAATATTATAAACTATTTAAAAAGTACTATTCATTATAAATTTTATTGTTTCATAATTTTTATCGAGTCATCTCAATTTTGAATTTAAAAATATTTAAATTGACTTTCAAAAGTCAATAATGATCGTATAGATTAGAACAATCTTTTCAGACCCGATCATCGAACCGGAAAAACTACCGGGTCGCCGGTCCAAAGTGGTCGACCGTTATTGGGTCAATGACGTCATTACTATGTAATAAATAACCAAATATATTAATTATTATTATATATTGTATATAAGATTTACTAAATATGTAAAATTAATCAATTTATCTACAAAAAAAAAAAAATTAAACCTATTTGTACAATTTTTATTTTATACAATTCAAATAAATACTAAATATATATATATAAAAAGAAAGATATTAAATCATAATCATAACTCAAAACTCAATACTCAGGAGTGATAAAATCATACACAAATAATAAACATATCTAAGAAACATTCAATCAAATTCGGTATAAAAAAAATTTAAATCTATTTGTACAATGTTTACTTTATACAATTCAAATAAATACTAAATCAATATGAAAAGATCTTAAAGAAAGATATTAAATTATTATCATAACTCAAAACTTAAATCAATAATACATTCAATCAAATTCAATGCTTAAATTAGCAACAACAAAAAAAGAGACAAAAAACTGTTAAAATCGGTGATCCGGTTACAGGATAACTAAGTTGACCGGTCAAACCGTTAGGTCATCGAGTTTTATCGAATTTTAACTAAAAATGATTTTATTTATTTTTTGTTCAAATTGGATTAGAGTACTGACATATTTCAATTTTTACTGGTCAAAAAGGCCGTCCGATTGAGGTTTAATTAGCATGATTTAGAATGGAAGGAGAATATAAGACCCACCACAATAGGCAATAGCAAACTATAAGAAAGTGAATTACCAATCACTAGAGCACCTACCTAGCCTAATTTTGAGGCTTTCAAAACAAAAGTGAAGACATATTAAAATTTATTTGTTTATAAGAAATTAAGTTATTAATAATACTACATTCAGTTATGATTTTTTAAGTAAACTCACGACGTGTTAATATAATTTAACAAAATACTATTGAGTCGGTAATTTAAAACCTTAGAATTTGATTCGGGTTGTTTCATATATTGAAAGTTTTTTTGCTTCTATTACAAGGAAACATATATAATTCATGCCCAAGAGAACGTTGTGCCTAAATAATCATGATGTTGTAAATGTTGATTGATAGCATTACTTAATTCAACACACATGCATATTTATGAATTTTCCGTATCGGTGCGTCCATGAATATCGTATGTCTCATCTTAAACATTATGTGAATTTTTTTATGTGAAAGTATCATTGTTGTAATTCAATTCATGATCATGACATGAGTACTCTACTATATGATTACAATTTCTTTTAGCAATATAATATCTTCTAATTCGTCCTAAAAACAATATTCTCTTCTGTAATTAACTCCCGAACGATAATTTATATATTACTAATTAAAGAACAAGATTTAATAACTACTTTTATATCATATATTCTTTATTCTATTCAAAGCAAGAAAGTTGTACAAAAAATTACTAGTTTATTAAAATAAATTAACATAATGCTCATTTTGTATTAGAAATAAAATAGTTTTATTTATTAAAAAATCTGTAAAAAGTACTCTTTTTAATGTTAATAATATAAAATAATAAAATAACTTCAAGTTAACCATCACAATTCTATCATCATGACATTACTATTATAATAAAGAACTTTATAATATATTAGAGATAAATATGAAATAAAATTATATATTTAAACTTTTAAATGAATCTAGTAGGGAAGAGTAGCTTATTACTCCTTTCATCTTTTAATATATGTCGCGTTAAATTATACATAAAAATTAAAAAATAATTATATAACATTAAATATAATATCAATTATTTATAAAACTCTTAAATTTTTATAATTATCATACTTATTTCATATTTTCTTCTTATTATAATTAATTTTTTTAAATTATATAAAAAGATAAAATAATTAAAAAAAATCATTTAAAATGAAAGGAAGGAATAGGTGAAGAGAGAGATTGATTACCAAGCGGAGGGAGCTGGGAGTTAGAATCCATGTTGAAATAGGCTAGAGAGTTAGAGATCGGTAATTAATTAAAGGTAGCAAATACGGTGTTGACACATGGCAGAGTTTCCTGATGCGTCACGCATAAGCCGCTGGCAGAGGCCCACCACTACCAACAAACTGAACCGCATAACCTATTTTATTTCCCGATAAGCCATTAATTCTACGTTATCAACTCCATCATTTGCTACATCCTAATTAATTTGTCCCCGAATTTCGTCCAATTATCGAGAATACCCCTATACTAGTACCATGGTGTATTGTAGTACAATTTTAAAAAGTCTTACCAGCAAATATTAAATTTTACTCTACTACTTTTGAAAATATCAGTTTGTAAAATAATGAGTAATTTTTTTAAATAACTTTTTTGTGTCCATTAATTGTAGGAAGGTAATTCAGGGATGAGTGAGAAAGATAAATCAGAAATGGAACAATGTCAATAAATATTTATCTTATACACAAGTTTATTAAAAATTAGTAATTATATTTTTTTCATCACACTAATATAGAGATAGTATAAAATAAATACTAAAAACTTAATAGTAGTATACTTTTAATTATTTCATATGATCTCATACTTAATTTAGTATATATTATAATATAAAAAGTAAACATTTAATAGTGATAATTCAAGATTTGGGGCAAATAAAAATAAGAATATTGTTCTAGTCAAATGTTTGGACGGTTTGTTATACAAAAAACAATGGAGTAGTAGTATTTCAAAATATCTTCCCTACATTACCAAAAGTTATTCATTAATACAACCTTAAATAAGAGTTGTAACAAACTCAATACCATGTGATATTATAATCTCTTTTGAGTTAATAATATACCCACACCCGTCATATTTGAAAATATATTACTACTATCCAGTATCCATCAATAAAAGGAACATATCAAATGGGCTAATACTACTTGACTTTCCTTAATCAAAAATCCTTAAACATCTCTCCGACTGACTTTGTCAACTCCATGATTCACATTGAAACCATTAAACTTCGTCCAACCAAGATCCACTCTTCTAGTTTTATCTCATAGCCACCATGGAAGAAGTACAAAGAGAGCCAAGTCAAATGAAAGAATTCTCCAAGTGGAGAAAGGGCTGGCTGGCCGTCCACCTATGTCCTTTCCATGCCAAATACCATAAGCCACAATCTAGAGGTCAAAAGTTTATATATATTACTTAGTTCATCAACCCGACCCGATGGGAATATTAAAATTTAAAAAAAAAACCATACAAACCTACCTTAGTCAACTGATTAAACAAACAAAATGGAAATTGAAGTTACCAACCAAGGGCAGTTTAGTAATTCTGATAAAGAAAAAGGGCATTTCTGGCAGAGTAGCTGAAAAAGAGTCGGTCGCCTCAGATGTGAAATCGCCAACTTAACTACCTTCCCATCCATGAACAAATCGTGTTAATCTTTATTTATCTCCCCCTCTGGCCCTCTGCTCTGTATATATATAAATATCTAACTAGATGGCAAGCAAGAGAGAGATTAATTTGTCAATGAAAGCTAGGCAAAACATGATGATGGAGCAGAAAGAAGAAGCATATTTGGGTGTTGCAATTCACAGCCAAGTCAGAAAAATTAAGCAAGAAATGGAAAAGATTAAGCACCCATCAGTTGAGCAGCCAGAGATGATGAGACCTGTTTATGGCGGGCAGCAACAGCGCTCGAGGTCACCTCTTGGGATTGCTCAAAGACCTATTCTTTCAGTTGGCAACTCCCAGAGGTTTTAGATCCGACGAATAGATATAGAATTTTACAGCTTTCTTGTTCTTGGGTTTTAGTTTCAGTTGTAAATACTTGTATAGTTCTTCTATTATTAAGGATAAAGGGTTGAATTTTATAAGCCTCTCTCTCAGTTTTGATGGCTAATCTATGTTAAAAACATGATTGCTTTTCTGTCTGCAATTTGTGCCTTAGAAATCCAAGAATTACAATCCATTCTTCGATTATCACAGTTTTTTTTATTGAAGCCGATAATTGAAGGAGGTTAATTAGTGAGATAAATCTCTGATCGATTTTGTTTGAAACTATACATATATATTCTTCACATGTTTAAATCAAGGAGATCCTCATACTGATACTGCTCTCTTTAATTCATACATCGTTTTGAATCAATCGCTATAGAAGTATTTAAAATCCTTCAACTTGATTTGCTCTCTTTAATTCTTATGATTTTTCAATCAACCGTTGAAAATGTTTTTAGATTCTCATATTATTATCATCGACCAAACAATATGCTATTAGAAATTCAAATCCAATTAATCCTTTAAACAATCATGATTGCAATAACCAACCGTAACAAATTAACAATATATCTCAAATAAGATATATAATGAAACACCTACACAATATAGCTTTTTATTTATTTATCAAACAGTCAACAAGATTGAAATATATTAAGACGACGGTAATTTGTTATTTACAAGATTACAAAAAAAACAAACAATTCTTTCAAATAAAATAATAGATAATCATGAAAAAAAGGTCACTTCTTTCAAATAAAATAATAGATATCAAGAAGTGGACACTAAATAAATTTCAGAAAAGCAAGAATAATATTTATATTTTAAATTTCTTCAATTATACGAGTATGCTTATTAGCAGGAATATGTAAATATATGTTAGTTGTATAGAGTTTTGTTACGTTAACTTGTGATTGCTACATAAGATTAGCAACAAAGAAAATTATATATAAAGCAGCAGCAAGATTTCAAGTGTATATGAGAAATGTAGAGTAGAAAACTTTCCAATAAGTAAAATAAGATTATATTGGCAAATTTCCTGATCCTGCATTCAAATCATGGGGTTCAGATACAAATTGTAGAACTAATAATACGTACAATCTTTTTTATTTTTTTGTTAAACTTTTTCAAGAATCATAAATGGCATAAAGGGGATTAGAATACTAGAACAGTAATTACTAAAAAAAATTAAAAAAAAAAAAAACAAACAGTCTCCATCAATCTTGGATCTCAATTCGCTTTGAGTGCGACCCCAAAGCATCGAATCGCGAGCCCCTCATCATCATGACCTTAAACTCCTCGAAACTGATCATTCCGTCGCCATCAGAATCCACCCCACTAATCATCTTCTTACATTCCGCAATTGAACTCTCCTCTCCCAAACTCCCCATCACCTCCTGCAATTCCTCCGCCGAAATCGACCCGTTCTTGTCAATATCAAACACCTTAAAAGCATCCCTCAAATTTTCCAATACCTCGTCGTAACCGATGTCTTTTGTGTTCAATTCGATGAATTCGCGGAGGTCGATGAACCCATCGCCATCGGCATCCACCTCTTTGATCATGCTCTGTAGCTCCTCCTCGGTGGCAGAGTGACCGAGGCTGCCCATTATGGACCCCAGCTCGGCGGCAGAGATCTTGCCGTCGCCATTAACGTCGAATTTCTTGAAGACTTGTTCCAGTTCTTCCGCGATTTGAGCGCGTGAGTTTAGAGAAGGGGCTCGCGATACCGTTGGCGTTGGATTCAGAGACGGAATGCTCCGTTTCTTTTTCCGGTTAAACAGAGATTTCAAACCCATGAATATATGATATTAAAAACAAATGGATTTGGGTTTTTTGATTTGAATGAGTCAAAAAATTTAAGAGAATCGGAGATTTATGAGTTTATATGGATTGAATAAAAAATTGTTAAAAAAAATATTGAGATCGCTCCTCTACCTTCTTCTTCTATTATCTTTCCTGTATATATATATATATGGAATGGAGTAATAATATTGTGTGAGAGAGAAATTGGGATTTGGGGGAGTGCGTGATTGCACGATTGAAGATTAGGTGGTGTGGCTCTTCCGAGTGATGCGGTTTATCCCATTCAAATTTAAGTAAATTAATAGGGTAATTATAAGTAAATCTAAACAATAATGATCTTATTTAAGCTTAATGGATCTCTCTATCCCAAGTAAATCTAGATTAGGTTGATACCAACAAGTTTATATTTATATTAAAAAATATGTTAGAACGAGAGAGGAAGAGAAAAACAACCAAAAAGAGAATGGTGAATGAACTAAATTTAACAATACATGCTCCAACTTATTGATTCATTAGATCAATCTTTTAAATGTATCTGATCATCCACTAAAATAAATCTTTATGTCGACAAATTTTTCTTTTGAAATAAATGAACCGATTGCAATAAAAATTGGATATAACCAATCAACTTTAACCTTTAACATACTTGTCAATTGCAATAGTTGTAATACTCATCTCTCTTTTTTTCCTTCCGTACATATTCATCCATGGAGTTTAAATTTAAAATATTAATATCATAATCAAGTTATCTAATTAATCTCACCATCCTGCATGGCTTCATCATTGGTTTTTAAAAATAAAACTTGAACATTTTTCAAAATTAATTTGTGGGTCTACAAATTTAACAAATTCGGAGTAAAAGAAATTAGTGTTTGTGTTAGAACTGTAGTGGTGGTGAATGGACATGTTTATACAAATACATGTGTATATAAGAAAGAGATTGAAAAATTGCACATGGAACGGGATCAAGAAAGGAGTAAGGAGAAAGAGAGAAAAAAGGAAACCGTGAAATAAAAAGGATAAACATGTAACAACAGTTTGTTTTGACAGTTTTATCTGATAAAATATTTATATAAATCTTGATTTATTTTAAGTGAATTTATATCAATATGTTGTATTTATATTAAATGAAAGAAAATAATTTTTGACATGAAAAAAATAAATTTTTTAAAGAGAAAGTGCAAAAACTTAGTGAGAGAAAGTTCAAAAACATTAAAGTGAGAGTAAAAAATTTAGAGAGATCAAGTAATATGAATCACAGCCATAGTACAAAAAATCTAACGTTGGAAAAATGAACACATTGTAAAGAAAAGGATGATTCATTGTAGAGGACTGAAGGAGAAGAGATTGATAATTGACTACTCCCTCATTTTCTAAAAGATTGTTGAAAAAACTTATTTCAAAAAGTTTGTCGTTTACAACTTTCGAGGAGAATAAATTATTTATTTTCTTATATTACCCCTACTTTCTCTCATTGTCCCAAGAAATTCTCTCCATTATATTAATAGTTTTCAACTTCTCATAAAGGGGTAGTAATGAAATTTCAAACAAATTTTACTTGGTAAATGATACTCCCTCCGTTCCTTAATATAGGTCATTTTAGACTTGTGTACAAGAATTAAGAAAATGATTTAAAAAACATTAATTATAGTATCAATTGTCTATAATACCCTTCACCTCACTTATCTCATAATCTCTCTCCAATATTTCTCATGATTTACTCTTAAAAAAAATTCAATTGTCTCATTTATTCTTTCACTTTCTCTCTCCCCATAAAACACATTAATTATAAGGGGTAATTTGGGAACAACAATGATAAATTTTCTTAGATAACCATAAACGTCAAATAATTAGGAATAAGAAAGAAAGTCTAAAATGACCTATATTTAGAAATGGAGGGAGTATTTTCTTAATTCATGTGTCAAAATTTTAAAGGACAATCTTTTAGGAACGGTTGGAGTAATTAATAGTTTGTTGAGATCTTATACTTTTTTTCCCCTCCAAACTTGGAATACAAGTTTTCTTTCTTTTTACAAAAAGTGAACAAGGATTTCGAGATTGATATTTGTATTTTGACAGAAAGTAAGTATAGCATGTAGTAATTGTTTAGAATTGCTATTCACCAGGTACATACATAATACAATTGCCATTTGCTAAAAAATTCTGGTGAAAAATGAGTAATAACACTCCAATAAGAAATACTAAAAAAATTTGTTGTTGTGCCAGGGTTTTACAGGTAGACAAACAAATACAGTAAAAGAATAAACAGTTATATCAACATTGTTTCAGATTAGGCTTGCATCCAATGACCATTAGCATATTATATACTTATATAATAATCTAAGTAGAGTGCAACTCCGTAATTATTGTTAAGTTAATGCAGTTTGTTTTTTTTTAAAATAAAACAATAAGTCTACAGTGACACCGGCTTCTTCCAACCGGGGTAGTGACCGGTCGAAATTTATTTTATTTTTTAAATTTTTTTTGCTTTTGACTACCAAATAATTAATATAATTTATTAAAATTAAAATTTTTACAAAATACAGTAATTTAGATGTCATTAGAATACATGTAAAAAACAGATTGTGCAACCCTATTTTACTTATACCCGTACAACTTCCTCAGCTGTCAGGCGGATTTTTTAGCATTGGAATAGTAGCAGGCACAGAGGTAGGGCTGAGCAAGTAACCAAATTGGAACTGAAATCGCACCAAAAATCGCACGAACCTCACCAATTAAAATCGCACCAACGGTTCCGGCGTATGTTGCGGTTTTAGGTGGGTTGAATAACCAAATTTACGGTTCCGATTTGGTTACTAGCCAAAACCGCACGCATAAAACCGAAACCGCACCATGTGTGTATATGCATATATTATCTCTAGTAAATTCTAAAGTTACTTTTCACTTGAGCACGCTCAGAGAAAATCTCAGTCTTGTATTTTCATTTTTTTTCACCAATTGAAAGAAGATGTTAGAGGTTATAGAGTCAAAAATTAAGCAATTGGGTTTTGAAATTTCGAAATTGTTTGATGCGTTATTGGAGGGGCTTATAGCTGAAGGGCTCGAACACTTGATGCATTGGTTAATGTTAATGCTATAATAGTAATAGTCTAATAGATTATTTTTCAAATTATGTATAGTTAGGATTATATTCTATAAGTCTTCCCTGCAATATATGAGATAGAATTTCATTCTATCTCCAATATATACTTTTAATTTTTGAAAAACTAGATAAACATTCTTGCTTGTTATCGAATATATGGTCTCCGTTGTTTTATATAACGTATGTTTTAATTTTAAAGCATGCTTAATATAATTCTCATTGCCGACGTTGTCACTAAGTTAATTGCTCGATACAAATTTTATGTTTAATTTTATTGAAGGCTTAGACTTTTTTGTTGTTTCAATTGGTTTTGGAACCAAAACCGCACACTTTAAAACCGCACCGCACCAATCACAAGCGGTTTCGGGTGCGATTTTAAAATTTTCAAACCGCACCTATACGTTTTCAAGTGCGGTTTAGACTTCAAACCGCACCATGCTCACCCCCTACACAGAGGTGATAATAACCGCCTCTTTACGAGTTTTATTTGGCAGGCCTTGGGGAAGGAAATTTGAATCTTTTTTGGAAGGGAAGTTCATACTTAACGTAACCTTCTTCCAAAAATAAAACTCAGGCATGCCATGCCATAAAAGTCCTGCATAATACATTTGGCTCAATGTAACCAAATCACCAAAGTCGTTTCTGAATTTCAATCTCAAGTATAACCGAAGGTTGGCCAATCAATTCATGGGTCTTGTTGATTTAAGGACTTGACTAAATGGAATGTGGATAGTAATTCTCTTTAATAATTCCATCTCCACATTATTAATTTGCATGTTAACAAGTCAAAAAGAAGTGCTAATATGGAAAAATCAATGTGTACATATAATTAGACATTTTATTTTAGCTCTTGTAACAGATCAATAATTAAAACAAACTGCATTTTCTAAATTAAATATCTACCTTTAGCTCATATGGTTTTCCAATAAAAATAACAGAACCATATGAGCATACCTCGTTCACAGAGAAAAAGAATAGCTTAGGACCACCCAAGCTCAACTCAAAACCCAATACCCACCATCCTGACCTTTATAAGAAGAATAACAAAACAAGCTACTAGATATACAATTTACATTTTATACCAGAACTAACCTCATCCATACCCAGAACATCACGTAAATATCTCGTGGAAGTAGCCCCATTTTGGGGCAAGAGCAAACCAGTCAAAGCTGTAGTTGTCCTGGACCTCTACGTGATGATCTTGAAGGGAGTCTGCTCATGTCTG
Source organism: Panax quinquefolius (assembly GCA_020205615.1). Taxonomy (NCBI): domain Eukaryota; kingdom Viridiplantae; phylum Streptophyta; class Magnoliopsida; order Apiales; family Araliaceae; genus Panax; species Panax quinquefolius. The sequence continues at coordinate 126,268,126 of CM035171.1, read as the reverse complement.
GTACAGAAGAAGGTCGCATGGGTTCTTCTGGTCTTTGAACCTCCTGCTGTATAGTCATTTAAAAACAATGCACTTTAGCATGGTAGAGGTAAAAAGCTATTAAACAACAGCATGAGAGTAACAAATAGATTGTTCCCCTAGAACTTTCTTTTCAACCATAATGTTCTGTAGATCCACCATGCCATTGTTCATTTCTATCAGTTATTACACCTGTTAATTGTTATATATCTAAACTACTAATTAAGCCAATTGTCAAGTTTGATATGCCCGACAATTTTGGTGTAAATAATTCTATTAATTTGACATTTGGCAATACAGAAATAATCTTAAAATCACAATCACCAGAAAAGGTGGGAAAAAAACCCACTTGTAAAGTAACTACCTCCATTAAGTAGGAAAATCATTCTCTACTTCGCTCTACCACATTTAGCTATGAAAATCATTATCTATTTTGTTCTACCTCCTTTAACAAGGAAAACAACCGCCCACCAGTAAATCTCCCACATAGTCCACAAATGACACTATAGACCTGATCAACCCGAAAAAGGTCAATAAAAAAATACTAAAAACTCAAATAAGAAACAGATCCGGAGACAAGTCCACTCTTTGTTCTCAAAATCACTGAAAGATGTTTGGTCATTAAGGAGCACAGAAGATCGATTATTCCTCTCACTCCAAATCGTCCACCCCAATAAATGTGGCGCCAATTTGAACCACCTCCTCTTCTCCTTTCCTCATCTGGAGTAAACTATCCATCGGCTCAGGAATAATCCACTCCACACAACACAAGTATAAAGCTTTATAAATCTCAAGCCACTACACCACCATGTAGAAAGAGATGGTTTTAGATTTTATCCTCTTTCTGCCTACACACACGCTTCTAAAGCTGAAATAAAACTATCAAGTGACGAGTACACAATTATATATTGATATACAGAAAAATACTGAAATATACTTCCTAAAGGATATCAAAAGCGGCATACAGAATGAAATATCAAAAGCAGATATAATACATGTATTATTTAATTTTTATTTATGGTGGAGAGAGAACTGGACGAATATACATGGAGTGAGAAAGAGATTAAATGCAAGATATGATTGCCTAAACTGGTGGGTGAGAGAGTTTCATGTGTTACATGGTCTTCTCAGCTGTTTGACCAAGAGTATCTATGTTGACAGAACACCAACACCAAAACTGGTAAGGGGTATATCAACACGACTCTGAGAGCATATCAACTTAACTAGAGGAAACGACATGTGAAACAAAAAAGAAAAAGGAGATTAAGAATAAGGAAGAAGATGAATCTAAAGGTAGTAACTTCAAATCAACAATTCACAGCTCTAACAGGCTTGGGGTTTTTAAGAACAGTCCATTCGGCAACAGATTAGGGTTTTCAATACCCCTTCATATGACTGAACCGCAGCAGATTTGGATCGAGGATTGACGGATTTCAGAGGGTTTGAATTGTGTTCATTAAAAGCACTACTTTTATTATATTGGATCCTTCCACTTGGACAATATCAGTTTTATATATTTTCCCACCAACTCTCTTCTATTTCTAAAATAACTCCAAAATTTGAATATATTTACATAAATAACAAGCAATACTGTATAAAATATTATGTGTATAAAGCGTGTCCATGGATTTGTGTTTTAACTTCCGAAACCTTTTTAGTCATGTCCTCCAACCCTTTGAATTTGGGAAGGCTGAATTTGGTGTCTAGACGGCTTGTCGTAGAAGACAATCTCACACAAATCCACATAATATAGGTTTTCACACAAAAAATAAATTAAAAAGAAAACTCACTTAAGATAATATATGATACAATAGCCTAAAATTAAGAAGTAACATATGCATCTTAGTTAAGTTAATCTCAAAAAAAATAATATATATATATATATATATTATATATATATACATGTGTTCCTAATTATATAGATATACATAAGAAAAACATACATTTTAAAAGGCTACTTAAAAAAGAAACAACATTTGCATTCAAAGAGAGATAGAGAGTTCATATATGGAAGAACAGATTAAAAGGAGAAAGCCACCTAAGGGCATAGGCAGTGGAAGCAAAAGGGGGCATTTTCATATATATGAATGGTCTTTTTTTTCTCTTTCATTTTTAGTATCATTATTAGAAATGACTTTAATACAATGCATAAATACGCCTCCCTAACACACCTCTTTCTCTCTATTTGTCATTTCCCACATTTGAACAATAATATCTTACACTCACAATTCAAGTTATAACCCATCTTATATTTTAGCTATCACAAAGGTAAAGTATACGTATATCACATAATCCATGGGAAATATAATTGCACTTTCCTTTTTCCGTTTTTTCTTAACTCAATGTTATAATTCCACTGTTTCATGCGCACTCTCTTTGTCTCTCTCTATATACCTTTATGCTTATACATAACATGTGTACTCTCTCTCTCTCTGTATATTCTAGAAGTATATGCATATATTTCCAAATATTGATTTTCAAATTCTTCCTTCCTTGATGTCATAATTCTCATACTAATTGTGTGGACTAATCGTCATCTCTTCTTTATGCTCTTTAGCATATGTCAACATCTTTCGTGTCTCCAAGTATATGAACATTTTCTTTCCACATGATTTCTCAATTTTCACTTTGCCTTATTCATATTACTAAAAGCATTCCTAGAATGTTGAGTTTGTTTTACTTTATCTTTCAAATGCACTCCAATAAAAGTTAGATGAGTGTTACAAAAAGAAACATACTCTCATAAACTAAAGGGAATTGTAATTTACGGCGAAACTGAAATGTAAAGCATAAAAAATTATAACAGAATATTAAGCTTCAAAAAACCTTCCACCATAACCTAAAATTGATTTTCTAAATGCATTTCCCACATAAAGTTGTCTTCGTAGACCAAATAATTTGAAACACAATATGCTAAATCCTAATCTAATACAACTATATGTAAAATAATGTTAATATATTATTAGTCAGGCTTTTTTTCACATTAAAATTTCGAATGTAGAGTAAATTTTATGTTTTTTGAGTAATAGGATCATTTGGATACATATTCCTATAAAGTAATTAAACACACTTATATCTTTCTTTTATGGTCATTAAACGCACTTATATTTCAAGTTACAATAGACTCATTAATCATTTTTCAAGTACTTGGGGGAAAAAATCACAAATATAGCCTATTCACACATAAGACATTAACTCTTTCTTCAAAGCAAAAGCTGAAATGAAGACAAGGATTAAGAGTTCTTTTATACATTTCTTTATTTATACTTTAGAATATCTGAATACCGTGCACGTTAGAAAGTTTGATTTAAGGAGAATAATTTAAGCTTACATTTAATGTGACTGAATGTTATTAGAGTTGTATCGTCACAATCTCATTAGGGTACAAGTTGTTGTATAGCACTAAACTTTAAGTAACATGATTGTCTCATATTTTATAGTTTTATAGAGAAATATTTTACACAGCTTCAAGTTTATTGTTTGACTACAGCTTAACTTTAAAAAATATTTTTTGTATTACTTATTCTTAAATAGTTACAAATCCCAATGTCCATTACACAAGTTCATAACTAGTCAACGACTATTACTGAATCAAATGACTGGACAAAACACAGAATACTCTGGTTTATCAAGCCAAAATGTCAACTAAGTTAAAAACATCCACAACTATCAAATACCACCCAACAAAAAACAAGAATTTTGCTACACCCTTTTTCATAGGTTGGAGAAAAGGTAATTTTCACATCAACCCAAAGCCCAGAGGGTGTTATAAGTTGCAACAACAAAGCACCTCATGTCTCGGTCATAATAGATATAAAGACTTGGCCAGGATTTGGGTTCAAAATCATAATTGCTCTAGGAAAATATGACAGATAGCTATTACAAAAGGAAATATTTAGTCTTTCTACTGACTCTATCTTAATTAGCTTTTGTCTTTCCTCTACAGCAACCGGACCATCCCAAATCTCACAGGAAGCATCAATGTCTTCTCCAGAGTAGACCTAAGTATTAAGAGACGCATTGGATATTCATAGTTTTGAGTGAAACTGGCTACTCTCGCAGAGCTATCAATAAACATAAATCTCAACAATCAACTTCCTAAACTGAGTTGGATTAGAAGTTCTTACGAAAAACAATACCAAGGCTTGATGGCAAATTTAAATCTCAGAAACTAGATGCAATGAGGTAGATTTCAAAAGGCATAACAAACCTTTGATGAAGAAGTAGAGTTGTGGCGGGCATTTGCTTGAGATTTAGAGTGTATACGGTGCTGCTGCCGCATTTGATCAAACTGTTGCAATCTAGAGGTAAAGTTCATTCCATTATGCACGGGCTGTGAATCTTCATTCATTTCACCATCCTCAGATACATCTGACTCACTGTGCATGTAGTTATTTTGTGAATAACGACTCCCTGATGGTGTTCGCTTAAATTGCTCCCCACTGAAGGAGTACGATGGCACAGTTTTCAATCTAGTCCGTAGAATCTTGAAGGCTGCACTTTGCTTCATGAGTTAAAGAGATCAAATAAAAAAAAATGAGATCATATAATAGAAAACAACATTGGAAAACTCAAACACATAATATTCAAACATGCAGAACACCAAAGCTTACCTAACTTCCACAAACGGTTATAGCAATAAATAGTTGGGATTGTTCAATTTTCAAAAGCCAATGGAATGCAATGCTTTACAGTTAACGTGAATTAAGATATGGAGGTATGTGGTCAGTATAGCTTCTTAAAGTACAACTGTACATCCCATTGCAACTCGATGAAATTGGTCGAGCACTCTCAGTTACTTCATTACAGTTCTTAGGTAGGGTTTGGTTCGCAAAATAGAAATTTGATGTAATGCAATAGTCTACGTAATGCGATACAGTTGTAACGTAATGGTAATGAGTTATAATGTAATGGTAATAAGTTATTACTAAATATTTATTTGTTTCGTACTTGGAGACGCATTGAGACATAGCTTTTCAAAATAAAATTTTCTAACTGCAGAGTAATCAATATTGCATCTAACAAACAAAAAATCATTGTTTTATTAAGGCTTTTCCACTTACGTTTGAACTTAAAGCTTAAGGGACCACTCAATTTTACATAAGACAAAAAAGATTCAAGTAACCCGCAACAAAGCAACAGAGAAAATCTGAAATACCTGTGGAAGCAGCATAAGAAGACCATACAAGGCTTTTAGCAACCATATATATCTTCCAGGTTCCAGCAACTGAAAATAAAGGCAGAAGAATAGTTCAGTTGCATAAATATTTTTTCTTTTCCGAAGTCAGATCCCAAAATCAACTATGATGTGTAGAAAAGAAACTCTCACCAAAGCAGAATTTGCACACAACCCTTCACAGGACCATAGCACCAAGGGGGGAAAATCAAGAGTAAAAATATTTTCAAAAGTTAACCATCAAAAATATCAAAAAACACCACAAAAAAGGGCTCAAGCCTATTATAAAAGAAGAATAACCCTAAATTTATTTCTATAAATTAACAATGAAAGGAACGAGCACATGTAACCAACATCAGAGCCGCACACAAACACATACTGACATTTCACACTCTTCTCTTCTAGTTCTTTCACACACACAACACATGCATTCTCCCCATTTTTATTGGACCTATGGGCTTCTCTCGCACATCTGCTCCAGAATTTTCTTCTTTATTCTTTTTTCAGTATTCTTCTGCAGCACAAACTCTCTCTTTCCCTCCTTCCTTTTTTCCCATTGTGTGTTGTGCTTGCAATTTGATTTAGCTTTTGTTCATTTTTGCTTTCTTATTACTATGAAATGAGTTCTACTATGATGACAATGATAACATTTCACTTGAAATACTCGTGAGACCTCACTTGAAACTTAGTTGTTTGTCGTAAATAAGTCCACAAATGTTCAAGTTTTAGAAGTTCAAGGCTGAGCTAGAAAATGATACAAGGTCTAAAACATAATAGATCTTAAATGTCATGGCTAAGAGTGTGACCAATAGTTAAAAAAAAAGAAAAAAGAATTTACTGAATCCCCTGTTCATGCAGATTTGAGTATCTAGACATCACTAATAAAGAGTATCCCAAAATTAGTTCAGTAGAATATGATGAGCATATTAACAACAAATAATGCAAGAACACAATAACACAAGTAAATGTTGCACCTGTCATTAAAGAAACATCAAGACAAAAAATAAAGCTTCGTTATTTTTATTTTAGAACTGAAAAACTAGGGAGAAGTAAAAGCACCTGCAACCTAAGATATGCAAATATCGGGGTCTCTAGTAGGTGTATCAATTTGTCCACCTGAACCAAGAATTTAACATTGATATCCTCCTCAACCAGTGATTGAATGACAGAACTTGCATGCTGGTAAGTCTGTACACAAGTGCCATAAATAGCATCATAACCATGAAAACATAGGACAAAGGACTAAGATTATCACATATATAAAAATTCAATGAAAAAAACGGATAACATAAAGTTCTCACTCTTGCCTGGGCTAATAAGCAAAGGCTTATTATTGCCATTGGCGAATGGCACCATGAAGCATACAAAGCAAGAAACAAGTCTCTCCCAGCAGCATTTACCAAGGATTGCTTCAAAAGATCTCGAAGGTGAAACAACTCAGAGGACGTAAGCAGAATCAAATTCAAAGCCTGAAACAAAAATAGAAAATGTGAATTGAGTCACCAAGATTAAAATAAAAATGTAAAAAATAAATAATAACAAAAGAAAAGAAAAGATAAAATAAAATAAGATAAGATAAAAAAAATTAAAAATTAAAAAAATGTATCATTTCTCTTAGAAGTGACATGGGGGACAAGTCAACGAAATTCCAAGCATGAATATTCTACAATGAATCGAAATCTTATACTATGTACACCATCGTTAAGGGGACATCGGGATTTATATTAGAACATTTTTACAGTGCATGCCCATTCATCAAACAAAATCATCATTTTGTGTCTGTTGTGTTTTCAGTGAAATTGCAACCTGAACCATAATAGATGCAAAATCCAGATCAGCTTCACCCTCAAGTATTGTGGATAGTTCACGGTAAACTCTTTCAGCATCCAAAAGTACACAAAGCCGGCAGATTATCAAAGCACCTCGTCTAAAGAATGGAAACAAAAAATTTATTGACCAATAAGGTATTGAAACTAAATACTGGAAGTTTGCTACTTTAGGTACTATTAGAGAAAGAAGAAATAACTCACTTCTCCAGTAGAGAGTTGTCAATTCGAAAGTTATGAACTAAGAAAACAACAAGCTGCCGAAAATGCTCCGGATCTCTGGCTATGCCTGCATGCACCTCAAGCACCAGGAGCACTACCTGTAAAGCATCCGGAATAACAACATAAATACCATTTGGCCTCTAAAAATAATTTGAAGCAGATATAAAGTATGGACACAACATAAATGTTGCTTATCTATGACATATTTCAGAAGATGCATAAGACAGAAGTATTTTCTACATCGATCAACAACTGAAATATATTGGGATCAGGGTGCAACTCCTGCAGCTAGAAGATTACCGGACAATTTTAAAGAACACAAAGACAAAGGCAGCACAGCCAGTCAGCCACCAATTTCCAAGTTTGAAAGAACCTATATCCAGTACCATCCACATCGTAATGATCAAAAAATGTAGCAAATATATCTGGTGGAGCACTTGGAGTTGAAAAATATACTATAATCTAACTAAACCCCCGCCCCCAATCTTTCAGAGGATATCCAATGCGTTGTTTCACCATTATTATTATATATATGTATATAATTTAAATCTATCCTTATTTTTTGGAAGGGCCCAGGGCAGAGAGATTATGAATCACTGACATTTTCATTCTACAAATGGAAAAAAGGATCCCGTCATTAAGTAATTAACTCT